>JADLZL010002162.1:0-561764 GCA_015844335.1 Chrysopogon serrulatus
CAAATTTGATGCAATATGTGTCTACTATTGCATCAATTTTAGAAAATCTGATGCAATAGGGGTTATTATTGCATCGAGAAGGAATTGGATGCGATAGTTATTCATATCGATGCAAAAGATACAATGTATCGCATCGGTTTCATACAAGAGATGCAATAGGTTAAAATTATTGCATCGGACAAATTTAGTTGCGTTACAATTGATTTTTGATGCAATATGCAGGTGGTATTGCACCAGTTTGGAATGTGGGTGCAACTACGAAGTACTATTGCAACGCATTGATAGTGCTAAACTCTGATGCAATATGTGTTTACTATCGCAATGATTTAGGAATGTTTCGATGCGATACATAGTCACTATTGCATCGTTGCAAGGTGCTACGGCATATTAGCAAAGATTTATCACAGTATACAAAAATATCTGATACAAGATAATATGAAACGTTTTCAATCTACTGAACCATGTATAGAATTTTTTTTACTTGAAAAATTAGTCATAGTAACCATGTCCAACTAAGCAAAGCGCTCTACTTCAGTTATTCCGATGGTAGCTAAGCGAAGCAATGCTCAAGGCTAATGTATAAAACTTGAGCCTCCTTAACCATTAGACTAAAAACAGAAAATTCACAAGTAATTGATGAATTATAAATTGGTTCTATAAAGAAAATATTGAAGGCCAAAATGCATATACAGAAATTTAGGTGCACGTGCACAAGTGAGATCCCATACATGGCCTCAAGCCCTAAACTTGATGATGCATGTTAGCTGGTTGAAGATTTTTTTTTAAAAAAAAATATTGACAGAGGATGCCCCAGTCCACATACATCGAAACGAGTAGAGCTAGATCATTTTAATTCAGTTCATACAGATCATAAGGCACGGGACAAAGTTACAAAATCATAGTATCCCCAATGTTCTGAGATTTACATGATAAACAAACAAAAACAATAGTTGGGAGGATATCATAATCCAAATAAGAGCCATTGTTTGTGTCACCTTGTCCTCTCTTTCTGCTCTTTGGGTTCTCTTGCTGTGAGAAAAAGAGCAGTGCATTGGGTTTACTGTGCACAAGGGCGCATACAGTGGAGTTTGCAAGCAAGCAATCCGTGGCATCAGTAGCGCCTTTTAATCCAATAGTCTGATGAAGCATATAAAGGGGATTTGCGGTAGACGGATATTTACCTTAGTTATCAGAGGGCAGGAAATTGGCATCAGAGGTCGTCGGCACCTCCACGGTATGAATCGGCCAGGGAAACACACTGGAGAGAGAACTTGGCATTGGGAACGGAGGGATGGGCTGGGTGCGTTGAGTGCATCGAGGGAAGGGTGTGGATCGGAGAAGCGCTCGTTGGCAGCAAAAAATCAACTGCCGGTGATGCGAATCGCTGATGCGAATCGACCCAAGGCTGCAGGTTGCAGGGAGCTTTGGGGGTTGACCAAGCGCCGCCCGGTTGCAGGGGAATGTGGCAGGGCGGTGAGAGACGCCGTGCAATGTTTTCCACTAGATCTTACTAGGAAGGTATGCGGCCGTGGAGGTGATTTTGGGGAGGGGCACCCGAGCTGACGCGGGAGAAAAACCAAAACGCGCGCCAGAAACAAATTAGCAAAAGAGGCGCTCGCTAGAAACAAATTAGCAAAAGAGGCAAGCACCACAAACAAATTGGCAAAAGATTTCGTAGGGAAACACGAACCTTTAGTCTGTTTTTAAAGAATTTGATATCCAGGTTACTTTTTAAGTTTATTATAAAATAAAAAGATAATACTCGCTCCATCCTAAATTAGAAGTCATTTAAGACTCTTGAAAAGTCAAAGAATTTCAAGTTAAACCTAAGATGCTTTGACTCCTCAAGATTGTTGGAATTTGTTCTTATTTATTTTAGCGGCTTTTGGCCAATCCTAGGCGTGGCCACATCACCCGTGTTTTTTAACCATCCGATCACCCACGAGGATGGCTTAGATTGGCCGAGCCTCGGTCATTTTACAAAAAAAGTCTAGAACTTTTTCGAAATCAACCTGAAGTCCTAACCTCCTCTTAAGTCTTTTTTCTAAAAAAAAGCCCTAGACCTTTAACGAAGTCAGCACATAGTCTAGTCGAGGCTTTATGTGAACCGGCCTTCTCCCCGCTCGGGCCTGTTTATGGCCGTAACTAGGCCTCAGTGGGCCAAATTTGGCCCGACGCTGTTTTTCTATATTTTTGCGAATTTATTATTTATCTAAATCTGCTAAAAATTTATAAAAAACATGACAAATAAAAAATAGAAAATACCGTACCATGCTCATTGAATTCTACACAACTAGCACTTCACTCTAAACACATAACTTTATATGTTTTAGTGTAATTTTATTGCAATAAATGTAGATCTATATTTCTCAAGATTTTTTTAAATAATTAATAGAGCTACTTTCTTTATTAAAATTGCTATAAAATGTTTATGATACCTTACCTATACCAAGCATAAAATAAAATGGTTGACTAATTTTACTTGCATATTAAATATTTCTTTCTCCATAATAAATATAGCCAAAAATATGATAGTTCCATTTATATACCTTAGATAACATATTACTCCAGTCGAGACTTTGAATTAACAGGTAGCAGCATCTGACACGGACTAAAGTACTGCAAGGGTGATCCCATGTGTATATATAAATATATATCTAACCACAGATTAACATCAACTGTGTTAGACTTATCAAATATGTTTAGCTTTAACTAATACTATATGCATGTATAATATCCCTCCAGCTTCGTGATCTCCTGAATGAATTATATATGTATCTTTTGTAATACCACTATTTACTTCTCTTATTGATTTATTCATATGAAAAAGAGGTTTTTTTACGAAGCTTACTAAAGAGAGGTTGTAGCATCGACACGAGAAAAGCTAGAAAACAAATTCCATAAACTATATAAATAATGACATGATTTATCTATGTTTCCTTGTGATGTTACATCATTTCTAACTTAGAAAAGAGTACTGTTAAATAAATCAATCAGATTCCATATGTCATATTTGGATACGCCACCATGTATATGTATATATTCTCTTTATTGCTAGTATATTTAAAGGTAATTAACAGGTAATGTTATCCTTTTTGCATATAATTCTATTTGGACTTACTTTTTATAAGCATATAATGATTTTTTAAATTTGTAGTATTGTTTTTTAATTCCATATGTCATATTTGGTTATGATGTATTGAAGTTAAATGTATTTTAGTCAACTTTCATTGTTTGTATAGAGCATATTTTGGATAAGTGCACGGGCCATCTATTTAGCGATATTTCGCTTCCCTTCCCAGTTCCAAATGTACGTCACATTCTTTTTCCACGAAAATCAAATATATGTACGTTTAAAAAATTTAGACAAAACAAAACCAAACAGCGTACTAGAAAATTGAATCTAGCAAATTTTGGCGGACAATCTCCCGCCACCCAATCCAAAAAATTTTGACGCATCCACGAGTTGACCGGCCTCCGTCCTCTCCGTCGAAATAAAGCCCACATCAGCCGGAGAAAAAAAAAATTGAACCCTAACTGCTCCACCTCTTCCGCAGGTTCGTCTCCCCGCCGCCGCCGCTGCCGCTGTGTCTCCCCCTCCGTCATGTCTTCTTTTCCCCTTCTCTGCCGCTGGGAAGTGGCGCGGGTGCTGCTGACAAGTTCAAGCGTGATGCCATCCCATGGAGGACCAATCAATCTCCAATGGTTCCATGGCCTGGAGGTGCCATTTGCTGCCGAGGATCTGCGAATGGATGCAAAATGCGAGGTGACCAAATCGGTCGTGGGGTCGGCGGTAGCGAATGACGCCGGATCTGGCAGTTTCCATGCCGCTGCCCGCCTCCCCAGGCGTGGGGACACGTTCTCTGTCAAGCATCGCCGTCCTGGATTCTCCTCCAGCTCCAGGCCTCCGGCATTGACGAGCGTTCCCTGCTCGTCCATGCTACCGACGCCGGCGACTCTCCGTTGTCAATCAATACATCAGGCCGCGTAGTGCTGCTGCTGCCACCTGCAAGGCCGCTCTCATCGACCTGCGCAACTGGCCATCGGCATCGTCCCGTGTAAGGTGAGGCCTTTTTCTCCAGTTATCCCTCACGTTGATCTGTATGCATGCAGCCTAGGATAATACCATATAGGAGATGAACTATTGCTGCATAGCATAATGCTACAGATGAAAAATGGTGCGTGGACTATGGTGCACAAATTAATACACGTGTGAGTGTCTATTTGCTTATGCAGTGAGTAGGTCCAAATTAACCAAATTTGTTTTGTGAAAATATTGATAGGCATGTTGTTCCATATACTATTTGTGTGCCCATGCAATTGATTATTCGTTTTAGTTTTGCCCAGTTTGTTCTGTAGAAATAGATAACTATTGTCCTATATGCCATTTATTCATTAATTCCCTGATCCGAGCACCTTAATTATACCATTATTGTTTGTTTAACCTCCATTGCATTTGGTTGCTGAACCTCCATCAATGGATCAATGCCCAGTGGAGGACAGGTATGCTGGATAGAGCTGCTGGCAGACGTTAGGACGTGGAGGGGCTGCTTCTGCTGTCAATTATGCAGGCTGTTCACTCCCCTCCCTAAGCGTAGATATATTGGCTCTATGCTTAGAATTGAACTTTAGATATATGTCAAAAACTGAAAGAAGAATTCTGAATTATTATCCGCAATTGATTTTCTTGATGCTGTCCTTGCAGGAGTTTCTTAGCGAGAATAATGGGGCGGGCATGGAATTGAGTTCTGTTGACAACGTCATCATGATTTCTCGATCTTCCAGCTTATATGAACATAAAGAAACAGGTACTGTAGTCCAACAAAATCTCATGATTATTTTCTGTGCAGTCTTTTTTTTTTTTTTTTTCTAAGACATTGTTTGATTGAAACATCAGTTCCAGATCTACCTGTCCTTAATATATATTGATGCTTTTTTGTCATACGCTTTCCAACCTTGAAATGTTTATTGAGTATAACCCACACTAGAATGCTCTCTTGCATCTAGTTTTAGCACTGAAGTAATAAATATTTCAAGAATATAGATAGCTATCTTTCTTCTATTCGGAACCCAGAGGCACCCCTACATAAATTCTTCCTGCTCCTGCTCTCTTGCAACCAGTTTCAGCACTGAAGTAATAATATTTCAAGAATATAGATAGATAGCTACCTTTTTTCTATTCTGAACCCCATGCTGCTACACTATGGTGTTCCTATTAGTATGTTCTTGTGTGCTATTCATATATGTTTAGTTGTTTCCTGGCTTTGGGGATATAAATTGCTAATGCAGGTAACATATATGTCCCTACAACCATTAATAAATTTAATTACTAATGCATATGGCATCTGGGCTGTTTCTATTGATCAGGAACTTGAGAGGATCGCTTGGACTCTGGAAGGCTGAACTGAATCTAGCTAGAACTCTACAATACGAGAACTTTTCATGATTGTGCTCAGAGTCCTTGGTATAATTGTTTAGTTCTATAAGTCTAGTATGTAGGTCCATTTGACCTAGCTGTTACATTATTCAACTATGAAGCTCTTTTTTATTTTATTATTGTACACACTATTGGATGTGGATGATCAGAGTTACTAATATCATTGTCCTTTTGTGCCATTGGATTATTTTGTGAATTTCCATGTAGCAATTTACTATTGAGCAAATAAAAATAGATGCAATAAAAAATAGCAGCGAACCTAATGTCGATGCAATAGTTTATATTGCATTGAACCTAGTGTTAATGCAATAGGGTGTATTGCATTGAACCTAATGTCGATGCAATAGGTTGTACTACACTGAACTTAATGTCAATGTAATATGGTCTATGGCACCAAACCTTATCCATTTGCAATAGAAATTCTTATTGCACCAAATTTATTAGATGTATTACATCGATATGATTTTGATGCAATAACCTATTGCATCAATGATAGATAGATGCAAGAGTTATCCATGACCGATGCAATAGGGAGCTCACGTCAAATAAATTTTGATGCAATATCTCTTTTGCATCAAAAACATTCTGATGCAAGAGGTAAAGGCTGGTTGATGCAATAAATCGCTCTCGTATCGGCCACAGCAAACCAATGCGATAGGCTATTGCAACAATGTTTATTGCATCGGCTCGCATTGAACGCCAAATTGATGCTATACCAAGCTATTGCATCTATTTTGGCTCTGTTACACCAAAATTTTGCCAGTGCAATAGGGTGAAAAATTAGTAGTGGGGGGCAAGCCGGAAGGTCGTAAACTGGTCGTTTATTACCCTGCATAAGATATAAAAGTAGACAAACAAGGGTAATCCTGCTTGAGCAGGGGTTAATGGTTATCTCGATCACATAATTGAGTATAAGTCTATCAATGTTCCTTAATTGCCTAGCTACCTTCCCCGGCAACGGCGCCAAAAATGCTTGTTGGTATTTCTAACGTCATTACTAATTAACGAGATTAGAAGCACATGGTATAAAATTAACTTGTCATTAACAACTAGCCACTTTATCTCTCACCAATATCCTTAAGCAAGAACTAGGTTGTCATCCCTAATTGTATATGCTAGGATAAATATAGGTTTATAAATATGTGTATCAATCAATATGACTAGGCGTAAATATCAATATAAACTAAGAGTATAAACTAAGAACGGTTCAGCAGGCGGACGGATAATTATACCATTGTAGCATTTTACCTAGGGAGTTCTACCGGGTTGTCGATTTATATTTATACCCTTTGGAAAGGTCTATATGTAGGACTTATAACTTAACTTATACTATTGATGTGAACGGTAAACCATAACTAGAATCCTACTCATAACAGGGATAAGTCACGTGATAAAAGATATATGATAAATAATGATCAGTCATCATAAATAGATAAATATCAGAGCTCTTCTAGTCATAGTAATAGCTAGCCAATGGATAAACTCAGGAATAAATACTAAGGTAATTCAATAAGCGCATCAATGAATAACTCTAATTAGTGCAACTACATCTAGCAATCATTATTAAGTTAATCCTACATCATGATCACATGTAAAGAGGCATCAACTAATGAGGGTATTAAGACACAAGGGTCACCTCCTTCGTGACCGTGCCCATGCTAGTCCTAAATGCACGGAGGGTGGACTACAAAGGAACCAACGCATTTGTCACCGGCGCGGACTACCACACGCCCCGCACGTCGGGGTGCACTCATGAGATAAACAAGATATCTAGACACCACGTCTACATATTGTCTACCATCTACCCAACGATCAATTAGGTAAACGTTATACGAGCAATTACATGAATTCAATAAGATCAAACTAACTATCCTAGACATATACTCAAAGTAAACAATGACTATTGCAATTAAGAATATATAAGAGATTAAGAACAATGTTGCCTGAATCATAATATTGAATACAATAAGAGAAAGGTACTAGAACTATACCGAACTCCGCTCCGCATGCACGCCCGGGGGCTTCGGATCCCGCCGAAGAACTAGAACTCTTCTACTTCTAATCTAACTAGGCTAAAGCTATGAACTAGAGAGGCTCGATGAACTAGAGAAGGCTCTTGATGGATTGATCTTCAAATGACTTGATGCCCTAAGGGAGGGGGGGTGCGCCCCTTTATTTATAGCCCGGTGGGATCGGCGTGCTCGCAGGATCAAACCGACCTAACCAATGGCCGAGATGCATCAGGGAGGCGGTGGAGGAAGCTTCCGGAAGGGGGAGGGAAACCCCCTAGCAGGGGGGGGCCGGCGCGGGGTGGGGCCGGCCGTCCCCCACTGGGGGGTCTTGGCCCCCGGTTACTTCCGGTGTCTTCTCGGATCCTTCCCACGTCCCGTTTGTGATATTTCCGTGGCGGATAAGTTTCGTGGTAAATATGCACTTGAATCCCTCTTTTAAGCTTTTCTGGAATAATCCCTGGAAAATATAGAATATGCAAAACTCATAGAAATTATTAGTTAAAACCCTAGACTAGTGTGTATTCATGTATCCTTTTGTGTCTAAAGTTCTAATAAAAGTTGACGTTAACCTCCGTCAACAGTCTTCTTATTTTTACCATTTCTATTTGATATATTCTGAAAATTTCTGCCCTTCCCCACTTCCTTTTTAGCGTTTTTCTTCTGTATCTTTTTGGCCTCCTCCTCTTGTGCTTCCACATTGGGCGAGAGGGCAAGGATCTTAATCTTGGTTCTTGACATGGCTCTAGGCATCGCAACGTACAACTATCCATGAGAGAACACCGGTGCGGACAGGTACACCCCCACGTTTGAGATGGTTTGGCCCTGTGACTTGTTGACCGTCATGGCAAAGCTCTGCCTAATAGGAAACTACTTTCTCTTAAACTGAAACGGGAACATCTCATCATCAGACAGGCATAATGGTATTCGTGGCAGAAATACCCGCTTTCTAGCATGCTGCCCCACCATAATTTCTACGTCAATAGTGTTTCTCTGAAACCTCCGCACCACCAGTCTTGTACCATTGCATAGACCATTGGCAGGGTCAATATTCCCAAGTAATATGACAGGACACCCGAGCTTTAGCTTTAAGACGTGTGGAGGCAGTCCGTTGGGAGTCAAAGTGTTAAGGAACTCTGATAGATAGAAGTTATGTGGATCATCTACTGCGGAGTCAAAATTGTGATACACAGTCTCACCACCCTAGAACATATCAATCATCTTCATATTAATCATGTCCACCCAATCGTTACGTGTAGATAAAATCGCTTTGGTGGTAATGTAGTCTTTGTCCGCTATGTTTGCATTTAGATCTAGAAAGATGGTGTCTATCAATGTATGAAGATCTTTATCGGCATCACCAGAGTATGGGACACATATCTCATCTAGAATACGTACATCACCATCTCCATTAACCTCTTTCGTTCCTTTACCAGTGCGTAATAGATAATCTTCAAACCATTTTGCACAACAGAAAGGACCTGTCTAAAATCACCACCAAAGACAACTATCTTTCCACCAAAAGGCAGGTTTAACTGGCCTGTTATATCTCATAGACTATTGTCTAGTGCTTCCACATTTTGCCTCTTTGTCATAGATGCCTCGTCCCAAATTATGAGAGCTACTTGCTATAGCAGCTTGGTAGTACCACTCTGTTTTGTGAAGCTACAGCAACCACCCTTTGAAGAGTGAGAGGTATCTTGAAACGCGAGTGGGCCGTCCTCCCGCCTGGCATTATGGATGCTGTGACTCTAGATGTAGCTGTAGCCATGGAAATCTTGTCCTAGCTACGTAGTTTTGCAAGAAGTGTCCTATACAAAAAGGTCTTTTCCATCCCGCTAGGTCCATCCACAAAGAACAACCCGCCTTGTTTGCTGTAGATAGTGGCCATGATCTCATCACAGGCAGACCTTTGCTCAGCGTTGAGTGAATCACACAATAGCACATCTTCAGGATTCTGTTCAATGCTAGCTTCCTCAAATATCTCATGAGGAATATGGCAGCTACTGTCATATGTGTCATCGATATCTAGAAGAAGAAATGACCTTATGTCCTTCCCCATAGACTGCATCATGTTTTGAATATCTATCAAAACTATTTGTTGCACTAGATCTAGGAATGGACTATTGTGGTTGTAGTCCTCTAACATTGCATCATAGTGTTTTTCCATAGGCCCACCACATCATGTGGCTCGCAGGATACCAATATTGTTGCAAATAGCCAGTGCAAAGAAGAAGGCATCTGAAAGAAAGTAGCTTTAGTCAGACAGTGTATTGTCTTCTTCAATTAGACCCTTGCTTTCTGCAGCTTCACAGAATGAAGGTAGAAGCATGCCATCAATAGTTCTCAGTTCCTCATATGAGGTAGCACCAGCAACATTGTTTAAGAGAACACGAAGAAAGTAGCGTTCTCCTTCAGCAGGATAAAGCCAAGATGACTGCCAACTTGAAAAACAGAGTTTTTTCTTTTTTGCCAAAATTTACCATTAGACTGCCAGGTAAAATGCTCTGCGAAGTCCCGATACAAGATTCCACGGGCCTCTGGATACACCCTGTTTGCATCAAAGTAGGCTGTCAGTATTGACTCTTCTACGTCTAGCTTATTAATGATCTGTTCAACCATGTCTCATTTATGAAATGACACCATATGCATGTTGGGTAGATGAAGTTGTAGCTGTTGTACTGGTAAATGGTTCTTACTCAAGTCAAAGCCATAAATCCTCCACAACGCTTCTGGAGGCATCACCCACTGAGCATCTCTATACTACTTGATCTCATCAATATTCCCTTCCTTATCTACTTTATCAGACTCCCTTATCACCACGGAGGCCCTGTCATGCCCCTTGTATATGTACTTGAATAGATACTTTACTAATTTAATACTACCACAGGCCTCAACATTTATTTATATGGTAATTGAAGGTACGTAGCAGGTAAGGGTTGTAAGGCATGACCCATTGATTGTCAAGGTAATGGCCTCAAATTTTTTTCCATGCGTCCATCATTGTGTCGCCGGTACATGGGGTACAAATCCTTTCCCTGTGATGTTAAATCACAGAACGAGCGTGGGTAACGGTTCTTGCAAGAACCACGGCCAGCCGTGCATGGACAAGATCGATTAAGATTCACGTATTGACCTTGCATCATATGCTTCATGACCATCTTGTAGAGGTAGGGTACTTCTTGTTTGGTAGCTTTGCACTGATAATCCTGTTATACTACTCTAGACATGTGAGCTTGTACTTTTGTTCTATTATTAGCAAGAAGTGTGCATGTGGCAAGCCCCTCTTCTAGAACTCCAGTACATATACGTAGGCCTTCACCTTCCCAAGTATGTCTTGTCCACCAACATTGTCCTCATCACCTCTAATTTTGCTCTGAAGACTCATGTGACAAGATCTGGATGGTCCTGTGGTGCCTGGCCTGGGTAAAGTTCATTCTTGATCTCCTCCCAATTAGGGTTGCATTGTGAGGAAGATATCTGGTTTACCATACTTTCGCACGAGTAGCATCCATGGATCGGAGCCTCATATCATGGGGCCCTTCAATGAATGATGAGGACAACACAGTACGCCTTCCGATATTCTCAACAAATCCTTCACCATAATGTAAACTATCCATCAGGCCTTGGTATAGACTAGGCCTCAACATATCCTGATTGTTCCTAATGCAATCTAAACATGAGCTCTCAATCTTATAGCAGTAGTAGTCATGCATGGAGACACACATATTCCCAAGGGGTTCTGCATGGTGACATTAGTTGAATTAGTATCATGAGTACAGACAGGAAAGAGTTTATATTGTATTATTATTGAAAATAGATCAAGTTACCTCCATCATCATTGCCACCATTCTCAGCATGCTTTTTGTGAATTTCTCGAGCTCGATCAACTTGAGCCTTAGTCACACCCACTTTTGGAATCTCATTGTGCCACCCAAGCTCACCCTTTGGGGCGAATAGCTTGTATGACAATGGGTCATAGCACGCATTATATGAGCGGATGCCATGTATGGATTGATCCTTCCCTTGAAGGAGCACACTGTGCTCGAATTGACCTAGACGCTCACTCCACTCGACCCAGACGGCGGCCACCTCTGATGCCGGTGACGTGTTATATGTTCTCTGGTTGAGCCGCTAGTCAAGGTTCAACTCGACCTAGAAATCCTCGAGGTTCTCAACATGTCCCATACTCCTTAGCTACTGAGAGTAAGGATTGCCTTTAAAGATATTTACCAATTACTCTATAACTTCTCTATCTTTCTAGGCGCATTGTGCACAACACTTGCTCATACGATGCTCGAGGGATGGATCATCATCATAAAAGTAAAGCTCAAGGTGTCTCTTTTCAATGCCATCCTCTTTACCAAATGATCGGATGTTATGGTAAATCTGGCCCTGCACACGGAACATGTAAATGCCACAGTTTCGCATGTTAGTGGTCATATGATCTAGGTGACAGTACAAAGAAGTGAAAGAGAAGTGGTCGTTGAAGTATCTGATGTTTGCATGAAAGTGCCTAGCATTAGTGTCCGAGCTCGACCACAACCTCTTAACTTCTGGTGGCGTATCAGGTTCTGTAAGATGAATCTTTCCACCCCGACAGTAGAATTCGGGTGGTTCATCCTCGAATTTCTTTGCATTGTAGTGCTCACAGTTTGGGACTGACGAGAGCACGTGCAACTCTGATGGACATTAGCATAAACCCCGTCGTATGGATCTGGGACATCAGGCTCACTGTTCTCCCGGTCACCCGTGTTGACACTGAGGTCGACATCAATTTCCTCCTCATCATCTTCTGATAAAATGTTGATGTGTCACAGATTATTATAAGACAATTTGTCAAAGAATGTTTTGACTATTACGTGATGTACCTTGTCTAGCAAAAAAGTATGCCTCATCCGCTTCCTCATCCTCCTCGAATATGACATCCTCATCACCATCTGTCATATACAGGCACTTATATGAGGAGATAAACATCATGGAATTGTTAAAAAATTATAAATCAAGTGAACAAAACACCATCTTCAACCATAGAGTCAAATGTACGAGCTTGTGCATCGCTTGAGGGCATCGAAGAGGTACAACCAAAGACAGACGGTTGTGTCTATGTTCCTGTACAATTATTAGGTGGTGTCACTGGAGTATCCTAGGTAACGCCATCTGAAGTAAGACAACGCATGAGTTTTTGGAATAGTAGAGTGAAGTTGAAAAGTGCTGACAATATTTAGTGAGGAAGTCTAATTACCGTTGTAAACTACACTCGGTTGAGTCATGTCGTTCACATCATTACACCTTCCATTAGTATACCCTCTAGCACTTCTTCCAATATTTGCTTCAAAAGCCTGATTGCGATAGGATAGAAGGGAATTTCTCTCTTCATTTGGCACTTTATGCCTATGTATGGTTTGTACCCCAGCCAATTCAGAGCTACACACTTCTGGAGTCTGAACCACGGTTGGTGCTATGTAAATTTCCATATCGTGTGATGTAGCTTTAGGCAATTGAGGTGAAGGGAAAATAAGCTGAGGGCTAAAGTGAGGGCTCTCCATGGCTATTGAGTCGGGATGCAAATTGTTGGTTCGGTGTTCTCTCACCATCGCATTGTATTTTTTATTGATCTCTTTTCGTTTTGCCTTCTTCTCTTGTGGAGTCATTTACAATTTTCTTGCAGCATTCTTGAGTGCATTTTTTGATGCATACTACTCACGCTGCCGCTTGTTTATTTGGGCCTTTTGTTCAGGCGATATTGCAGCCCTTCATGCTCTATCTAGCTCACGTCTATGCTCTTTTGGACATGTGACAATATGGCCGATGGGAGAGGATGCATTTACAACACCTGTATATTAATAAAAAAGTACAGTCTAAACATCTAATCAAAGGAGGGCACACAACAATTCAAATTAACTAATAAAGTTTATGCAATATTTCCATTCACATACTTAAAAATAAAGCAACAGTTGTCATTGGCATTTCTAACGTCACTGCAATAATAAATCTCAAATCCCTATCCCAAGCAATGACGCCAAAAATGGTGGTATTAATTAACTTGCCTTTAGCAACTAGCCACTAGCCTCCTTACCCTTACTCCTAACCATGGAATTAGGTTGTCATCTCCAATTGTAAAGCTAGGAATAATCATTGGTACTAAATCTTATCATTTTATGTGACTAGGCAGAAATAAATAAAGATAAATACAAACTAAAAAATGATTCTCGCAAGCGGACAGATAATTATACCATTGTAGTATTTTACCTAGAGTATTACCAGGTTATCATTTGTATTCTACCACTGGAAAGGCATTGCTAAACCAATAATCTATAGTATTGATAACATGTGTATATGCATTGAATAAGCGATGTAACCAATGTCATACACTCAAACCATAACAGGGATAAGTCACAAGATAAAAAATATGATAATGATATGATAATGAGCCATTGATCAGTCATCTCTAATAATACTAATTTGTCATAACACGTTTGTCTAATCAATTAATAGAGAAACAATTTCTAAGTATTTAACTACATGTCAAAGCTACATCAACTAGTGCAAGTGCATCTAGTAATCATTGTCAAGTAATACTACCATAATTCCTAAACACATCGGAGCAATGTACAGGAAAAGATGAGTACATGAACATCATGTATATAAATATACTCTTAACCTGACAATCGCACTCTACCAATCCACTGTACGGGGGGAGGCCTACAAAGGACTCAATGGATCTATCACATCCACGATCTACCTCACTACCCGGCACAATTAAGGATATCCACAGATAAGCAAAGCATCTAGACACCATGTCTATATATTGCCTACCACTCACCATATGATCATCTAGATGAGCGCTATACGAACCAGTGCATGAATATAATAGCAAATCAACTAAACTAGATGTATTAAAGCAGACAATGAACATAATAATTAAACTAAGATGAAGAACAATATTGCCAGTAAATATCATACAAACGCAGATAATACAATAAGAAAGAAGAAAGAAAAAAGAAGTACACCGAACTCTTCTCTTCTTGACAACTTTCGGAATCCAAGACCGATTAACGCGCCTTGACTCCCTCTAATCTAGATCTAACTAGGCTAAACTATGAACTAGAAGGCTATGAGGAACTAAAACTTGAAGCTCTAGATGACTTGATCTTCAACTGGCTCAACCTTGAATGACTTGAATGAGGTATTGAATGAATTAGGGTTTCCTGGGGGTCTGGCCCTGCTTATATAGCCCGATGGAATGCACGACGGCTGTTCGATCAAACTGACTTCACGTAGGGCTGAAATTGATCCTCAAAAGCAGTGGAAGACGCTCACGGAGGATGATAGGTGGGTCCCACAGGGGGTGCCGGCTGGCCTGGATGGTGGGGCTGCGGTTAGCGGCGGCCCCGCCTCCCCTTCACTCCGGTGTCTTCTGGATCCTTCTAGAGTAGTTTGGCATATTCCTGAGTTGCGGATAATTCCGTGGTGTAGATTTATAGTTATGCCCTTTTTCTTTGTTTTCTGGATTAGTCCCTAGAAATTGGTAAATCACCAAAACTCATAGAAATTGTTAGATAAAACCCTAGCCTTCTAGATATTGATATATTTCTCATGTCTTTTGATATATAAAAAGTTGACGCTATCCACCGTCAACAGTTGTATAAAGACATACCCGTTTCATGGACATTGTTGATATCCGTATTAGTTAAATTGTCATTGACATCACTGGGAACTACAATGTTAAAGAGACATGTCCATCTATAAAGTCAATCTATAAAGTCAATGGGAACTACAATGTTAAAGAGACATGTCCATCTATAAAGTCAATGCATATTACTAGTATCCCACACGACACCATGATATTATTTTATTAAGAACAGTTTGAACATCTAATCAAAGATGGACCGACATTTATTTAAATTGTACAATACTTAATAAAATATACGCAATAGTTTCATAGACATACTCTTTTAGTTGTGAGATGAAAAATAAAGCCACAATTGTATAAACACATACCCATTTCATGCACACGGTTGATATCTGTATTAGTTCAACTATCGTCGGTATCATTGGGAACTCCAATGTTTAAAGAGGCAGGACCGTCTAGAAATCAATTTCATATACTACGTATCCCACGACACCAAATGGTAAAGAAATAAGCATAAATTCCATACCTTTTGACTGGACAGTCTTGGAGTCATTTGTACCATGTTTGCGTGCATTTTTGTTGCATTTTTCGCTGCACGCAATTCACCTTGTCTTTTATTCAGCCGTGTCCTTTGTTCAGTAGACATTGCAGCTTTTCGTGCTCTGTCACGATCACGCATACGCTCTTTTGGACACTTGAAAATCTAGTTGATTGGACTGGGTGCATATCCAGAACCTATATATATAGAGGAATGACACTTTAATAAACAAACACAGGACGATTCACCAGAATCCTAGGCAATTTATAAAGAAGTGTTCCCGTTTCATGTACACTACTAATATCTTCCTTAGTATCCATGTCATCCACATCACCACCAATGTTGCTTAAAGGTATCATACCGTCTGCAAATATATGCATACAATACAAATTGAACCATTCCATAATTAAATTATGTCTCTTACATTCAATGGACCAATGATTACTTTTATGAGCAGACTTAGCAACCTGGTAACTGTTCCAAGCTATTATTATAGGTTGAGTGCCTATGGAGCCAATCACTATTTTCTTCCATTCCATTTGTTGCATTTTCATCTGCAACTTGAAACATAGTATAAATAGTTATTAATTATAGCACAGTTTACAATTAAAATGATACCAAGTAACAACGTACACCATACCGGTTGAATGGGCCATCATATTGTTATGGAGATCAACAGGACCTTGGCTATTCATCGCATACCTCTCACGTGTTTCTTGTTTAAGTCACTCCTTTTTTCATCAGTCATAGTTGCATACCGTTCTCTCTCCCTTTGGCTCTTCTTCTCGTTAGGATCTAGGTCTGATGGCACCACATATTCCATTAAATAAAGTGGTCAGGAGTTGCAAACATATCAACATAGAATATTATGTCGAGATGTTGTAAAAATTTATATACCTCCACTGGTTGTATTTGTAAGGTCGTTCCTGACAATCACCGGTTGGGCTTGGTGTGTCCATCAACACTACCTGTAAAAAGCTATCCCACTATTATTGAATTACACTAAATTAAAAGAGGCTGGCAAATTAGCATATAAAAACTCAAAAGTGCATGCAAATCATAAAATACCTTTTGAGGTGGATCACAAGGAAAATGGTTAATCTGCAATGGCATGATATGCTTATTAGCTACTATACATGTCTCCATATGAAAATGGCTAATTAATGATAAAAATGGTTAATTAAAGGCTCCCCAGCCATGCCCTTATTCCAATCGGCATCATTTTGAATTTACTTGTATAGAAGTAGCATGAGATCCGTGCTTTTGCTATGCACGTCTAGCATTTCACGCATGGTCGTATGAATATAGTACCATGCAAAGAATAGTCCTGCTACATGGCGGGCAACACAGGAATACAACAACAATGTGCATGAAATTATGAAATCGTCAATTTAATCCACGATTTATGCAGGTCCTAGCTCCCTGCTGGCATGCAAATTAATAACCTAAATCCACATCAAATAGCTGCTGCTCAGCTGACGCAGACAAAAGAGATGAAAGATCATGCATGGTGATATATACTTCAATAAATTCCTGCCAATAAAGTATTTATGTATATATTTACCGATTGAGAGGAAAGAAAGTTTGGTCTGACCCATTCAAAATAGGAAAATTTGCTCCTAGACATCCCAAAAAAGCGCAAATTGGCTGGTGCACACATCCACTTTCGATATTTGCCGAGAAGACACCGCGATTTCGTGTAATTGGGCCAATAGACATCAAGCCTAATCAAACATCATTATAAAATAGATATAAAATCATATAAGTGCCGGAAAATTATACTATAAAATCTTCTACACTCTACATGATGAGAACTACAAAGTAAAAAAAATTATTTTTTGCACTGAAATGATCATTTTGCCCCACTTCATAAATAAACAAAGATAACCATGGTTAATTAGTTAATATATTTGCAAGATACTAAAAATACTGAAAAATTACAGAATGCATACATCACCAAATCTTGACAATGCTAAAAATATTAGCTCAAAGTAATAAAGTTTATACTGATATATTTAGCATGACTGAGTTATAGATTTATCTCCTGTGAAGCATAATTGATATATGAAACTTTGTTATTTTTGATCTGATATTTTTTCACAGACATGATTTGGTGATACATGTATTCTATGATTTTTTCAGTATTTTTAGTATCTTACAAATATATTAATTAATTAACCATGGTTATCTTTGTCTATTTATGAAGAGGGGCAAAATGATCATTTCAGTGCAAAATAATACTTTTACTCTGTAGTTCTCATCATGTAGAGTATAGAAGATTTTATAGTATAATTTTCTGGCACTTATATGATTTTATATCTATTTTATAATAATGTTTGATTAGGCTTGATGTCCATTGGCCCAATTACACGAAATCGCGGTGTCTTCTGGCAAATATCGAAAGTGGGATGTGTGCACCAGCCAATTTGCATCTTTTGGGATGTCTAGGAGCAAATTTCCCCTTCAAAATATAGTACCTCTCAGAGCATCAAAAACTTTCTGCCTTTCTGCACTCTCGTATGAGATTTTATTATACAGTTTACTGAAACTATACAATCATTAATTAATACAAAAATGGACTGCTGCTATTCTCTCCAAAAAAAAAGAGAATAGACTCCTGCTCAGCTGATGCACACAAAAGAGATGGAAGATCATGCATGGTGACATATACATCAATCAACTGCTGCCAATGAAGTCTCCTCCTTTCAAAATTACATTTGGAAATATGTTTCCTGATTGAGAGGAACAATAAGTTTGGGTTCACCCATTCAAAATATAGGAAATCTCTAGAGTATCAAAAACATCTTCTCTCCTATGAGCCTTTATTGTACAGTTTACTGAAACTATACAATCACTAATACAAAAATGGACTGCTGTTGTTCTCTCTCTCAAAAAAAATGAACTGCTGCTCAGCTGATGCAGACAAAAGAGATGAAAGATCATGCCAATGAAGTTTACTGAACCTATGCTAGCATTCTTGCTTATGCTTCATCGAATGACCTTTCTGCACTCTCGTATGATTAAGTTCGTGTAGTTTTTCCAGTAAACATAAAGTATGCAACATGTTTCATATAACACTCGAATGCCAAACTACTAAAACTATGGAAGAACTATACACATATAGCTATCTGACAGTGGCCAAACTCGAAAGTTCAGAACTGTCGACAATGGCCAGAAATGAAAGTTCATAACTCAGGAGGAGGAGGAGAGATCGGACCTAAACAATGACGACGACACGGCAACAGCAACACGTGGCGAGGACCTGCTCTTCGGGTGTTCACTGTCGTGCAGTGCGCGCGTCTCCTGTAGAAATCCAACAATAGCAAAAACTTGACAAGTGTTGTATGCCCTCATGGTGGCCATCCTCACCAAGCCCCAAGCCCGGCCCCAACCGCAGCGGACACATCTCTGGCTCCATGGGAAGGGCGAGGGTATGAAGGCTGGTGATGGCGAAACATGGGACTGCGGCACGCGAGGAGTGTGTGGGGTAGGCCCGGCGAAGGGTGGAGCAGTGGGCATACCTGTTTGGGGCGCATCGTCGGTGAAGGGCCCCACGGCGAAGGGACCGACGAAGACACGAGCTCCTGGCACGCTTCCTGTCTGGGCGCTAGCACGTCTGTCTGGCGGAGGCAGCGCGTACGTCGCGTCCGGCACCGGCGTTGAGGCGTCGGCGAGATGGAGCTGGTAGGCGGCGGATGGAGCTACTCTTTCCTTTCCCTTCCTGTGGCGTGTGCCGGCCGTGGTCTGGGGCAGCTGCTGGCCGCCGGCCGTGCCCTATCCGCTGGCGGGTGTCCACGATATAGCCTGTGTGACGCCGGCCGTGGTCTGGCGCGGCTGCTACCTGTCGGCTGTGCCCTGTCAGCTGGCAACAGCAATGGACGATGCCACGATGGTGGTCACAAGAGGCTAAACAAGAGCTAGCAGCAATGGACGATGGTGGTCACGAGAGGCTGAATGAGAGCTATCTGGTCTGGGGCGGCTTTCAGGGATTGCAGGGGCAGGTAGCAGCTGAAAGTGAGGCTCAGGGCTGATGGATTGGGACGTGATTCACGTCGCTTTCCTACTGGTACCTCACAGAATACTTCTTTCCTTCTATACGTTCTTCCTTCCTTTTTGCACGGTCATTGTTTTTGTTTCCTTTTTTTTTGCACGATCGTGGAGGCCCTCGCTCGCGGCACTCGTTTCTTAGACAAAAATTCTCCTCCAAGTTATGCAATAACTGAGTTGACTTTCAAACTTACTCATGTTACCTTTGACCATGGGGCTTATTAGCTCTTCCCTAGGCCTTGAGTACTTGACAGATAGAAAGATCTCATCTAAGCACTATATCTTAAGCTCTTCGCTCAACTATCATTCTGGAGTTTTTAAAGGTTTTTAAATAAAACTCAGAGCTTCCCATATATATAACTAAATATTTATTTGGTTTTTGAATAATTATGTATTTTTTTTATCGTTTTGAATTAATAACCTAACAAAAGACTCTATGACTTTTGTGGACCTTCATGTGTCCACATATTTTTGGTATTTTATGAATATATATAAGGTAAACTTAATAATCGCCTAGGTGTAGTCACCTGATAACTAGGGGATGCTCCTCCCCCAAGCTGGAAGTTTGTAATACTTGGTGTAGATGTCCTTCAGAGCGAGCTAGCCAATAGCAGACCTGGTGGTTGCCACTGATAGACTCTCTCCTTGTTATAATTTTGTTCCTGCATAAATACACTCCAAACAGAGAAACCAAAACTCGAGGCTCGATTTTAATAATAGGTTAGCGGTCAGCCAAAGAGTAATTGATTATCTTCATGAGCAAATTTTTTCATTACCAGATTTTAGCAGGATTTTACTTTTCTCTCTTTATGAATTTTCTGTTTATGATGCAGAAATTAAATATGAATGCTATTTTTTTATTATTTTTATTTTTATGCCACCACAGTAAATATTCCTAGGGGATCCCATAAGTTTAATTACATGGGGCTTATGAATTTTGTGATGTAATAAATAATGCAATGAATATTTTTTTGTTATTATTGTTTATATTTTAATGTGCCAACACAATTATGCTACTATATATTAAGGTAAAGTAAACTCACTAGTGAACTTAAGTAGATAATTACCATTCTATCCTTATGGCTAGGGTACGGAATTTAAAGTCTACCGACAGGACTTAGACAGAGGAGGATACTTACTTAGTGGGTTCATTGTCTGAGGTCACCTCAGTCAATTCCCCGTCTCGTGGTGGTGCAAAGCACGTGCTTCTTCTTTCTCCTTCCATCTCTTTTCTCTTTTCTTCCGCTTCTCTCTTCTCTAACTCCAGCTCTTGACTTTGTTTTCTTTCTCCCACTTTTCTAGATGTGCTAGGATTTCTTCTTTTTCTGTCTTGGCGACTTGGTCCATTCTTTCAGCTTCTGCTTCCCACTCACTCCAGCGTGGTGCTTGTGTGTTCTCTTCTTGCTCCTTGTAGCTGTCTTCATACTTCACAATCTTGCCGGGGAAATTCTTCCTAGCTACGGTGATTTTGACATGACCGATTGCGGCCTTGGCGTCTTCTCCTGTCGCGTTGCTTCCTGATCTGTTCCTGGTTAACAAGTGTTCTAAATTTATAGCGTACCTTTCCAGTGGGCAAGTTGAAGTGGATCGGTCCGGAACCGATGTAGATGTTTGTGTTGGCGATGTAGAGAAATGGTCTTCCCAAAAGGATCGGGGATTCATCGTCTCCCTGCATATCAAGAACTAGAAAATCTGCAGGTATATATTGCCTTTGAATTCTTACCATGACATCCTTGACCACTCATTCAGGGAACCTCAGTGATTGATCCGCCATCTGCAACTGAATAAATATTGGGTATAAAGGTAAATTATCAAATAAATCATCATATACCTGTTTTGACATTACGTTGCAGCCTGATCTGGTGTCGTAGATGGTGTTGGTGAGGGTGGTGTCTTTGATCGTGCATTCAATAATTGGTATACCTGGATCACCTCTCTTTGTCGGAAATGGCTTGGGTAGCATATGATCATTTTCTGTATTGAGAGCAGTGATTAGTTGAGTAGTTTCTTCAGGTGCATGCTTGATCTTCCTCCATCTTCTATTGCTTCTATTGTTTCTTTTCTTCGGCACTGACTGCTGTAGTTGCTCTTCTTGTTGATGGAATTGCTTCGGGGCTGCAGGAGCTTTCAGGACGCAGTTCTTGAATGTGAATCTTTCTTTCTTGTCCTTAATGGATAGGACGATCTTAGCGTACTCCGCATAGATAATGGCTTTTGTTGTGCATAAACATGGTCTGCCCAAAATTATGGGTGCCTTCTCATCTACTCCTGTCTCCATGGCCACGAAATCAACTGGGACGTATGATTGTCCCACTCTAATGATAACTTCTTCTAGTACTCCCTCAGGGTAGCAAATGGACTGATCTGCAAGCTACAAATGCATATTTGTGTACAACAGGGGATCATTTAATATTTTCTCATAGATTACCTTGGGTATAATGTTGACACTAGCGCAGAAATCGCAGATAGCCTCCGGGAAGCTATGACATCCTATAGCGATAGGAATGACAGGCCTTCCAGGGTCTCCCATCTTCTCAGGTAAAGAGTGGTCAATCCACTGTACATCTGTAGGCTCAATATGGTATTGGGTTGCATTGTGAATATCAACAAGATTAGCAGTTTCTAAATCTTCCGGTTGGTCTAGAATCTTACCTTTCTCGAATGGAGGAACAGCAGCAGCTAGTTGAGCTAATTGTGATTTTAACATTTTATTAAAAGCTGTCTTTGATTCTTTATAGCATAAGCAAAGGTGTCCAATCTAGTATTTATGTTTTCTAATGCTTTATCATTTGAAACTATCTTTTTAGTCATTTGATCTAACAATTTAGATTGATTAGCAACTAAATCTCTTAAAGGTGGAAGATTGTAATTATTAAAATTGTTACCTTGGTTTTTACCTTGGTAATTACCTTGTCGAGGTTGCTGATTCCACCCTTGGTTTTGTTGAGGACGGTAGTAGGTATTGTTATTGATGAAGTTCACATCCTCTTGCAGTATAGGGCAGCTTATAGCCGAGTGCCCGTAGTCTCCACATTCTTCACATGTCATATGAGAATCATTGATGTGCATGACTTTCTTCTTCTCTATATCGAGCTTCTTCATAATGAGGTCTAGTTTGGCAGTGACCATGTCAGTTTCCTTGAGATGATGGATTCCTCCTCCTTTCTTACGGGGCTGAGTACGTTCTTCATTACAGCTTGAATTTGAGGCCATCTTCTCAACGAGTGCTTTAGCATCTGAGAGTTTAAGTGACAGGAAAGCTCCCCCAGCTGCAGCATCAATAGACTCACGGGTGCTAGAGACAAGCCCGTGGTAGAAAGTCTGCATTAATATCCACTCCTCTATCCCATGATGAGGACAGTCTTCTATGTAGTTCTAGAATCTTTCCCATGCTTCAGTGAATGATTCATCATGTTGTTGATGGAAACTTATAATTTTCCCATGCAGAGCATTCGTCTTGGCAGTAGGAAAGAATTTTGCCAGGAAAGCGGTTGAGCACAGGTCCCATGTAGTGTTCTTGTCTTTGTTGATGTAGAACCACTGCTTAGCTTTCCCCAATAATGAGAACGGGAAAAGGCGGAGTAAAATAGCATCTCTTGGTACTCCTCTGATCGTGAAGGTGCTGCAGATTTCTAGGAAGTGTTGTAGGTGTGCACTTGCATCTTTATGAGCTTTTCCACAGAATTGGCTGGCTTGAACCTTGGTGATGAAAGCAGGCTTGAGCTTGAATCCATTCTCCCCAGTGTTGACTGCTGGTCCAGTCCGAATGTTTGCTGTTGTTGGGGCAGAGAACTCACGCAGTGTCTTCTCAGCCATGTCTTCAAACACAGGAGCTAAGTTTTCTCCTAATTGCTCTTCTGTTTGTTCTTCTACTTGTTCTTCAAATTCTTCTTCCAATGTTGGAGCTGGCTCCTCTGAAGAGCTAGCTTGAGCAGCAGTGGGTTTTCTTGATGGTGACTCGAATTTATCCCTTGCTTCTACAAACTTCTTCTTTCTAAGGAGTTTCTCTAGATCGTCAGTGAAGTTCTTTGGAAGAGAAAACTATTCATTCATCACCCTGCATAAGATAAGCAAATGATAACAACGAAGGGTGTACCTGTTTGAGTTAGAGATCGATTGGTATTATGACTTTATCCATGTTGTATATATGTTTATCAAGTATTTCCTAAGTTTATTGTGCCTTCCCGGCAATAAAAATGCTTGTTGGCACTTCTAACGTCGCTATTTAATTAACGAGATTAGAAATGCATGGTATTTAAATTAACTTGTCATTAGCAACTAGCCACTTCTTTATCACTAGCATTCCTAAGCATGAATTAAGTTGTCATCCCTAATTGTAATGCTAAGAAGCAATATAGATTTACATGTATTATTTAATATGACTAGGCAGAGATATGTATATAAACTAGAATAGGTTCTGCAAGCGGACAGATAATTATACCATTGTAGCATTTTACCTAGGAGAGTTCTACCAGGTTGTCGATTTATATTTATACCTTTGGGGAAAGCTTTGTTATAAACTCTATCTATTATATTGATAAGAAAGTATATACAATGAATAAGTGATATTACCAATGTCATCTACTCTACTCATAACAAAAGTGAGAGGTCACAAGATAAATATAGATAAATACGGGTGATAGCATAATCAAGTATCATAATTATATAGATAATCATCAAAGCATTGTCTAGTCATAATCATAGTTAGCCAATGGATAACATAAGGAGTCAATTGTCTAAGGTAATTCTATAACTACATCAATGAATAACTCTAATTAGTGCAATTACATCTAGTAATCATCGCTAAGTCAATCCTATATCATGATCACATGTAAGGGGGCATCAACTAGGAAGGATGTGAAACAGAGTCATTATCCAACTTCGCGACCGTGCCTGCTGTCCTACACACGGAGGGTGGACTACGGAGAGGAACCAACGTAAGCCGTCACCTACGCGGACTACCACACGTCCCCCGGCATGTCGGGGTGCACTCGCGCAGACAAACAAGATATCTAGACACCACGTCTATATATTGTCTATCATCTACCCATTGTACACTTGGATAAACGCTATACGAGCAATTACATGAATTCAATAAGATCAAACTAACTAAACTAGGCATATAATCAAAGTAGACAATGACTATTGCAATTAAGAACATATGAACTATTAAAAATAATGTCTCCTTAATCTGAATAATGAATACAATAAGAAAGAAAGAACTAGAACTATACCGAACTCCTCAAGGCTCCTGCATGAGGGCGCCGGGGCTCCAGATCCCGATGAAGAACTAGATCTCCTCTACTTCTAATCTAACTAACTAGAACTATGAACAAGAAGGCTCTTGATGAACTTGAAGGCTTCTTGATGCTTGATGGCCCCGAGGCCTTTGATGAATAATGAATTGGCTCTCTCTAGGGGGGTGTACCCACATATTTATAGTCCGGTGGGATCTTGGCGTGCGCCGTAGGATCAAACCGACTTAACCAAGGGCCGAGATGCATCGGAGAGGCGGTGGAGGAAGCTTCGAGAAGGAGGAGGCAAGCCCTAGGGGGCGCCGCCCGGCCCTAGGGTGGGGCCGTAGGCCCCACTGGCGGCCTCTGGCCCCCCTGTTGCTTCGGTGTCTTTCGAGTCTTCCCGAGTCCAATTGTGATATTTTCCGTGGCGGATAAGTTTCATGTTTATTTTACACTTGAATCCCTCTTTTCAGCTTTTCTGGAATAATCCCTGGAAAATATAGAATATGCAAAACTTATGGAAATTGTCGGTTAAAACCCTAGACTAGTGTGTTTTCATGTATTCTCTTGTGTCTAAAGTTCTAATGAATGTTGACGTTATCCACCGTCAACAGTGGCTATTCTAATGGAAATATTTTTGGTGTTCTCTCCCAGTGTAGGAGAAAAATATTTTTAAAATGGATGTATATGGAATGGCACGTTGTTGCACCTACTCCAGTGTAGAGCAGTGCATATGGAGGTGGATCTTGATTCAAGAGCATGACAAATTTCTCACCAGGGTCACAGAGGTTGACAAAACTTAGTGCATGATAAGAAGCATGTATGTGGAAGTTTAACTAGCCTAACTCATCATATTTGGCTCTGGTGGAACTGTAAGCTTTGTCATATAGGAACTCATCATGTTTTTGCATTTTTCAAAAGATAAATCTCTAGAACTCTAGTGTCACTTAGAACAAGATAGATAGCAGCTCAGATTTTCTCAATCTTATCAGTTAGGTACCTAGACTTAGTTCAAGCATTGTTGGTATCTGTTAATGCCTACTAAATAATCCGCAAGCGCATAGAGATGATGTAGCACTTCACCGGATGAATAGACCCAGTTTTAATATCGAACCCAAAGGAAGATGTGTGAGGGTATTCTAAACACAACTTAACCATCTGAGTAGCAAACAATGCTATAGAGAAGACAACTAAGGCTTCTAAGTCAGGCTCTAGTAAGGTATGTCTAGGTTGTTTTACTAGGGAATTGAATAGAAGAGTATAAGTAAAACTGTAACCTAACTACCAATTATTCTCCTGCTAGGCCTACCAACGGGATAGTGGATTATATAAGATTCAACGGAGCTATAAAGTCACCTCCACGAGCTACCACCAAATCCGGAAGATAGAGTACATCTATGAGTAACAGAGTTTATGTACCACACTTACACTACGAATACTACTCTAACCCAAGAGCTACAAGGATTAAAGTACTCAAAAGAATCGCAAACCAGTAAAACAAGATAAACAATGTTACTACTTGAACTCTGAAGTCGATTCCAAAGCAATCTCAGATACAAGCCATAGAGGCAGCACCGACAGGCCGATACTTCCTCTAAAACTCTCTTTGACTCTATCTCTCTATTTCTAATATAGAACTAGCTTCTAGAGGTATAGAACTAGCTCTCTCTTGGAATGCTAACTCTCGAGAGGTTATCCATTCAAGGGACACCTCCCGGGATCCTAATTAGTGTTTCTCGATAAAGCTCTACTTCTTTAGAATGGATCCCCTTTCCCGAGGGGTTGCCTCTCCTTTTATAGCCTTGGCGAATCAACGTGAGCCCTTAGATCAAACTGACTTTGGCGAACGGTGGAGATCAATCCTTAAAGGCGGTGGAGCAACCTGGATGAAGCGGGCCATGAGTGGGCCCCTGGGAAAACCGGCCGGTCCCACCTCGGTCCTGCTCAGCCTCTCCTTCGGTGTGGAGTCTTCTCGTCCCTTCAGGAATCTTCCTGCGTAGCCGTGGCGTGCAATCTTGCATTCTATGTTGTATTATAGCTTAAAAGTGCATCATTTCTAGTGTATGCCTTCAAAACCACTGATTCACCAAAATTCAGGGAATTCATCAGTCAAAGCCCTACTTTTAGGTAGATAGTTTACTTTTATATCACTTTAGAAGGTTAGTTGACGGTTGGATTTGAACATTAAGGACCGTCGCCAGTGGTTAACCGTCTGGTCTGCAAGTGTTGATGGTAGATAATGTCTATTTTTAACCGTCACTCTTCCTTGCAAATTACAACAATATAATAGAATAGAAGGTTATTACTGACAATTTCCACGAGTTGGTGAATTATCTGTTTTCTAGGGAATTATCCAGAAAGTGCATAAACGAGGATTAAAGTGCATAAAAGCCATGAAACTTAACCGCGATGGAAAATATCACCAGAAGGATCAGGAAGGATACAGAAGACACCAGAAAAAGCAGAGTCTGAGCCACGGAGAGGCGGGGCTGGCCGGCAGTCCTCCCCTATGGGACCCACCTGTCAGCTTCTGCGTGCCTCTTCACCGCCTTTGAGGATGCATCTTAGCCCTACATTAAGTCGGTTTGATCCTACGGTTGATATTCATCCCACCAAACTATAAATATGGGCCAGTACCCCACTAGAGGAGAGCCAGATCAATAGAGAGCTGAAGAGACAGAAACCCTAATTCCTATCTCATAGATCTAGGCTAGCAATCAAGAGAGGCTAGTTCAATCTAGAACTAGTTCTTGTTTAGAGATTAGAGAGATAGAGTTGGAGAGTAGAGTTCTGGAGGAGTTGCGGCCTGTCGGTGCTTCTTCGTTGCTGTATTCTTCAAGATCAACCTTTCTCGCCTGGAGTTTGCATCTTGAGATCATTTGGTAGTCAACTTCTGGTTAAAGTAAGTGTTTTGTTCATATTACTTTTCTAGTTTGCAACTCTTATTGAGTACTTTGATCTTGATAGCTTCTTGATGGAAGTAGTATTCGTAGCATAGATGTGGTGTTTGGGCTATGTTTACTTATGAATGTCCCCTGATTTTCTAGATAGTGGTAGCTCGCAAAGGTGACTTATAGCTTTATTGAATCCTCTGTAGTCCACTTCCCGTTAATAGGTTTGGCAAGCAAAATGTGCTTGGTAGAAGAGAACTCTAATTTTTGCTCCTATCTTGTTAAGTTATCGCTCATGATCATATGATATAAAACAACCACTTTTAAAGACCAGAACTAGATAATCTACACTATTCTCCTTGTTCTCACTATTTTCTAGCTTGATTGTGCATTGGGTAAATGATCCTTTAGCAGTGGCATCCAGTTGCTCAAATGACCTTTGGGTTAGTCCGTGATAAAACGTTTGCATGAGCAACCATTTTTCCATTCCATGATGTGGGCAGTTTGATATGTACTCTTGAAAATACTCCTAGGCTTCTGGAATAGGTTCACCTTTCTGTTGACAAAACTTTGAAATCTTTCCTCGTAAGATATTGGTTCTGCTTATTGGAAAAAACTTCTCTAGGAAAGCTTTTTAACATTCTTCCCATGTCTTGACTTGATCTTTATTCTGATAAAACCACTGCTTCGCCTTTCCCTCCAGTGAGAAAGGAAACAAATGAAGTAGTACAACGTCTTGAGGAATGCCCTGAATGTCAATGGAGTTGCCAATCTCTAGAAAATTCTGTAAATGGACACTTGCATCTTCATCCTTCTTTCCACTAAATGTGATAACTTGCATCATTTTGATGAGGCTTGGCTTGATCTCATAATGTAACATCCCTGTTACCCAACACCCAAAAATCACAACTTTCAAAAACTTTTTCGAAAGCTAACCTATGCTTGGCAAGTGTCATATAGGTAAACCTTCCTTAGTAAGTTGCATTAGCTCCTATACTTAGATCCATGGCATGTGCATTGTTTTTCTTTTCATACTAGTGTGATTTGCCTCTTTATGGATTTATGTGTTGCTAAGTAAATAATAAATAATTAACTCTTGGTGACATGTGTACAACCGATGGAAACCACCTTGACCAAACCCTAGGCTACCCTAGGTGGACCCCATCAGCATGTATGAGCATGGATGCACCTACAAGGGTATATACATGTATACATGTGTATGCAAATAGTTAGCAATAAGGAAAATAGGAAAAAGAAAAGGGAAAGGAGGGGAGGAAAACCCATCAAGCCGAACCGGCCCAGCCCAGCTAGCCGGCCTGCTGCTTCACCCCGCGCGCCCCTTTTCTCCTTCACGCGCGCAGCAGCCCAGCCCAGCAGGCCGCCGCGGCCCGCAAGCAACCAGGCGCCCTTCCTCCCTCTCTCTGAGTCGATGACAGGTGGAATTGGCCGGCCCCACCTGGCCATCCCTTTCCTCTCTCCCTCTCTTTTTCTTTCTCCACGCCGACGCCGCCGCAAGCCGAATGAGGAAACGGCCATCTCGGCCGCCCCTGTTTCAAACCGCCTCAAGGCGCCCCACGGATGCTCGCCACGTCCGCTCTTCCCACGCCGACGCTAAAGCAGCAACGCGACAAGCCGAAGCTTCGCGGGCCCGCCGTGATGACGCCACCACGGCCGCCGCTCCAAAATTGGGAGCGCCCGCGCCCTTAGCACCACTCCGTGCCCCCTAAAACCCTAGCCGAGCGCCCTCGGATTGCCTCCACGTACCCCTGAGCACCGTGCGCCGTCCCGTCGCCTTCAATGGCTGCCGCTCACCTATAAGTAAGGTGCCTCGGGTGCCCTAGCCTCCCCCTCCGCACCCCGCCGCCACTGGTGGCACCAACCAGACGCCTCACACCGCACCGGGGAGGGCCGTGAAGGGGCTTGGCGCCGGGAGAAGCCGTCCTTGCCGAGCCGCCCGCGCGGGAGCTGCTGCCACCCCGCCGGAGCGGAGCGCAAGGCAGCGCCCGAACGGCTACGTCGACGTCATTGCTCTACCTGCACGGCCCCGGTTCAACACTGCCCCGAATCACCGCTGCACCACCATCCTTTCATCACCAGCACCGACGGTGAGCACCCACGCACCCGCCGTCGTGTTCGCCTTCTTCCACGGCCAAGCGCCACCGCGAGCCCGCTGGGGCGCCAAGGCCACGCCTTGGAACACGGCACGCGCACACGCACGCACGCACGCACATGCGCACGCACGCGCAGCCGCACCGCCGTGAGCCCTGCCGAGCCACCACGGCTCAGGGGTGACGCACGGCACGCACGCCGCGCCACCGCATGTCGCAGCGTGCCGCCGCATGGACGCGCCGCCGGGCGCGGCAAACCCGCCGCCTCGGCGTGCCTTTTCGCGCTCGCGCACGCACGCAAGCGGTCACGCCCGCACGTGCTCACAGCGGCCACCGGCCTCGCCGAGCCGCCACGGCTGGGGACGCCGTGCGCCTCCACTGCGCACCAGCAGCGCGCACGCCATGGCCAGAGCACGGCCATGGCGCGGCCGTTCCAACGCACCGCAACCCCCTTAGGCGCCACTGATGGGCGAGCGAGCTTCGCCTCGCCGCCGCACGCCTAGCCGCCTAGCCGTTAGAGCCGGGAAAACCCCAGTTTGGGTCACGCCCGCGGTGACCCTGCGCCACCGAGCTCCGCCGAGCGCCCGGCACTTGGCGGACTCCGCCGAGCACTACGGTCATCGGAGCCGCTAGCTACCGATCACGACCGACTCCAATTGCAGGGAGTGAGGCCGCACTTGGCTCTTTTTTGCACCTGACGCCGCTTCACCGCCGTCCGCCGGGCCGCCGGCGCTGCAGTCGCGGCCAGCCACTAGGGAGCCTACACCGTCGCCTCTTGGGCGTTTGACGGGGTTCCCGAGCACCCGGGGACCCGACGAGGTGCCCTGCGCGCACCTTCACGCACGTGCGCGGTGGCGCCGCCGTCGCCGAACGTCGACGAACCGCCCGCAGCCCGCTGCCGGCCGCCTAGTGAGCCAATCCGCCCCTTTTTCACCCATGGGTGCACGCGCCGGAGTACGGGGAAGCAACGAGCCCGGGCAACCGCCGAGGATCAGGAGGGGCCGCGCAAGCGAGCTGCGCCGGCGGCTCTGCCCGGCCGATGAATGAAGGGGAGGGGAAGAGGCACCGCGGGCTTCGTGGAGCTCGGTCCGCGGTGGACCGAAGAGAGAAAGGTGGGGTGGGCGTGGTCCACCCGTGAACCAGCCTGTGGGTCGGCAGTGCACCGCCCCACGGACCACGGCACACCGCCCCTCGTAAACCCGGCCCAGAAAGGCCCAAGCTCGCCCGTGGCTAGCCCCCTTCGCCCGACACGTGTCGGGCCGGGCCGGCCCAGCCCGGCCCTGATCCGCCCACCCAGGCCCACACCGAGCCCCGGGTCGGCGTTGACCGCTGACCGGTCAACGTTGATCGCCGACCGACCCCACCTGTCGCTGGCACGTTTGAACCGGCCAATCACAGCTTGCCACGTGTCGCCAATTTCTGAAATAATAAAATGATTTTTCTTTTCAGAAATGATTTTAATCTTTGGAAAATCATATCAAATCCATTTTAACTCCGAAAAATATGAAACCAGTGTCCAAATTTTTCTAAAAATGAGCTCTAGGTCATAGGCTTATCCGTGAGTGCATTTGCTTCTTCCGAATTTCAGTTGCTTCTTTGTGCACCTCTATAGGAGCCGCTAAAGGCGGTATTATGTCACGCTTTTCAGAGACGGAGGAGCCGCCGACTGAGGAGGGAGAGGACTACGAGTACACCGAGGACCTGGGAGACGACCCGACCGCAGGTGCCACGTCCCACCCAACCTCTTAGCTCCTATCTAGACATGCAATAACTAGAAATGCTAGTGCTCTATTAATTGTTGCTTGCTGCTGTTTATAGGATGCATGGTAGAATGTTTGATTCAGCCTATGCCTTGTCAAAACCGATCCCCTGCATACCTGCTGCTAGGATTAGACTTGCGCTTATCATGTTTATTTTGATGCTACTCACTTACTGCTATCACTACTGTTGATGTATCATGATTTGTGGAGTGTCTAAGGCCTGAGGATGCCGAGGTTGTGGAAACCGGGATTTTTGGGAGAGATCTTGGCGTGAGTCTTGGGTGTGTGGTGAGGGTTGTGTCGACTGGGCAGGATCTAGGGCAAGTCATGAGGACGAGCCATGCCGGGGGAGTGTGATCTGGGCACTCCCCACATGGGAGTACCTGTGGCGGGTATATGTGTAGGGAGAAGGTTCCAGGGAGGAGAGCCTTTGTGGTACGAATCCTCGGAACGGGAGGTGTCGCTGAGGCACGGGACGCCGAGTCCCAAGGCGAAGATGTCCCTGTCGGTCACCCCTAAGGACTGATGTATCTTGAGAACCGGGTCATAGGACCTTACAGTACACACCACTCGTTCCTCGCTAGGCGGGAAACGACTTGACGGCTAGCTGGCCCCCCCCCGCCATTACTACTAGGCGGTTAGGTGATAGTGTAGGGAGGTGCGGTGTCGAGACCCACGGCCTCCCCGAGACAAAGCGTGGAGCCCCCCGGGATCCGGCACCACGTCTCACAGTCTCAGTGTGCCGGTGGACTCCGGGGTGTCCCAGAGCTGAGTGGTAGGATGGCTTTGGGCTTGTTAGTCGGCGGCTCGAAATCAGCCTAGGCGAGGCGCATCGCCGATGATGGTGATCTTGTGGTTCCAGGTGTACACACTCTGCAGAGTTGATCGATCTATACGTATAGCCGTGTCCACGGTCATGGACATTCCTATGATTTACGCTTCACATGATTAGTGAGTGGAGTCCATTTCTCTTCTCTCCCCCTGAGTGTGGTGGTTTCCGGCCTTGGGCCGCTGAGGCGAGGAGGAGCGGGAGTCTTCCTCGCCGACTTGAGCGAGAGTGTGGTGTGATGTGTGGATGGTTATGGATGGGATGGATGGGAGGTTTATGGATATAAATGGGTTAAAACTTGACAAATACTATTTAATTATGTTAATGCATAGGAAACCCAGAGCCTCAATTAGAACTTTTGATTACCCTTGCATCCACTTACCACATAGCAAGCTTCATTCATAGGGGTGGGATTAGTGGCCAGTACAAATCGTACTGATACATTGTGGTTCAGGGGAAAACATCGAGTGGGAGACCGACGAGGATGACGAGGAGGAGTAGGAGTCTCGTGCTACGCGCAAGTGGATGACGTGTCGATCCGCTTCTACCTACCTTATGCTTTTCTGTATGTGTGTGTGAGTGTGATTCCACCTTGAAGGCGATGTAATAAAGTACTTAAATCCCCGCTACTTGTACTCTCTAAGTTAATTATTCCGCAGTATGCGCACTTTGGACCGCTGATTTGCCGATGATGGCGATGAGCCCTTCGAGGCCATTGCATTATTGTATGAAAACCGTGACTTTTCCCTTCGAGGAAAAGCGGGTTGTTTCACATAATCATGTTCTTCAAGGTTGAAAGTTGGACCAACGCGAATGTTCTCGGTGCTTGGAGCAGAGAATTCATGCAGAGTTTTCTCAGTCATGGCTTCTCAAAATAATGTAAGACCCTTCTTTCTATGGTTGTTCCTGATTGATAAGAATTAAAGTACTACAACCAATCCTACACTTACCCTATAAAATATCTAAACATAAACAAAACACGGGTAAGTCTGCTAAAGCAAAAGGCTATGGTCTATCTTAGGAATTTATATCTATAGTTATTTTTATGCTTTTCTATATAATAATTCCTATAAAAAATTCCCTTATCTAAAATTCTAGAGAAAATATCCTAGCGAATAAAATCAATGAATTCCTATAAATTATCCTAATGAATAAAATTGTCTTCCCCGGCAACAAATTTTTAAATGCTTGTTGGTAATTTTAACATCACTTCACGTTAAGTTGTCATCCCTAACATGATGCCAAAAACTAAAGGTAAAATAATTTACATGCAATGACTCTGAAAAATAATATTATAGAATATATCCGCAAGCGCACAGATAATTCTCCTATTGTAGCACTTCACCCGGTAAGTATTTCGAGTATCATTGATTTGTTTTATGCCAAAAGGATAAATAGACATTCTATTCATTAGGATAAGTAACCATGGGGATTAAAAAGATAATCAACTCTAATGATAAATGTGCAGACCTATGATAGCCAATTACTCTAATGCTTTAGCAATAATAAGTCAATAATAATATGATAAATGATAAGTGAGTAAATGAGATAAATGGCATTCCCGAGATAGAAATTCTACAACCTACTCCATATTACACATCTTCATCTGCAGTAGAACTAAATCAGAAAACATTATAGGAGCATTATCTAATGAGGATATTAAGACACAAGGGTCACCTCCTTCGTGATTGTGCTCTGTTAGTCCTACGTACGGGAGGTGGACTACAAAGGAACCAATGCAGCTGTCACCTGTGCGGACTACCATATGACCCAGCATGTCAGGGTGCCTCCGTAGGTACGTAATATATCTAGACACCATGTCTATATAATACATACCACCTAACTCACTCGAGTACTGAATTAGGCGCTTTACGATCATATGACAACAATCACCATCAATCACAACTATATCGAATATGCAACTAGAATAAACTAAGAACTGAATAAGTAGCAATATATTAAAATAGAGCAAAATCATAATGAGATACAAGATAAAATTACCGATCTCCAGATGAATAGATCTGGAATCCCGAGCGTAGCACCCAACTCTACTTGAGCCTTGCTAGACGCCTAAACTAAGAACTTGAAGAACTAGAGTTCTACTTCTAATCTCTAGAGACTCTAACTTTTGTCTACTCTTGACAAATGAAGCAGGAGGAAATTGGTTCTCTTTAGGAGGGGGGTCTGCCTCTTTATTTATAGCCCGGTGGGATGAACGTGTGCCGTTGGATCAAACCGACTTAACCATGGGCTGAGATGGCTCCTCATAGGCGGTGGAGGAAGCTTCCATAAGATGGCGGCCAGAAACCCTAACTGGGGGCCAGCCGGCGCAGGGGTGGGGCAGGCCAGCCCCACCTGGCGGCGTTTGCGGGTCCCGTTGCTTCAGGTGTCTTCTAGATCCTTCTCACGCCCTAATAGTGATCGTTGCCTTCGCGGTTAAGTTTTATGATAATTGTGCACTCTAATCCCTTTTTTAAGCTTTTCTGAATAATTCCCTGAAAAATAGACAATTTACCAAAACTCATGTAATTTATCAGTAATAACCCCTATGTTTCTATTATTGGTCTTTTCCAAGTAATAGTTGACGGTATAAAATTGGTACTTAATGACCAACAACACCCTCTCCCTTCTCGTTTAGGCCCACGGTCGGGTTTGAGCCCAATACTATTTTAATGCATATGTTTAACCTATTGTTTCGATTCAAATAAAAAATCGCATAATAAATTATTTTTAAAGAGATGAAAAGATTGTTTAATTCATGACTTTGGAATAAATTCACATAATTCTTTTTCCTGGAAGTCATGTTCTTGTTGGAAACTTATTTATAGGGATCCCATGATTACTTAAGTTGTTGAGGAGTATGATATAGTAGAATAATAAGATTTTAATTCTTAATGTTTTGTCTCTGGAGGAATTTTATTTCTAAAAAAATGATTAGCCACACTTCTTCTTTGTAGCAAAAGCAATGTCCTACCAAAGCCATATATTTAGGATAGATAAACTTTCTACATACTCTACTTATTTGCATTGAGTTTGGTCAATCATTGTGACCCTAGGAGAGATTTGTCATATTTTTGAATCAAGTGCCACATCCACATATGCACTACTCTAATCCAAAGTAGGCACAATCATTTAGTATCTTTTAAAATGTTTTGCTCTTACACTAAGAGTGAACATCAAAAATATTCTTATAGGATAGCCACCAAATAAATGCTCCAAGTCTTGTTGTTATCTCTCAATTATCAATAGCCAAATAGAGGTATGAGCTATGCAAAAATAAAAAAAGAAAAATGGGAGTATAAAAAATGGACAAGTGTCGAAAGCAATGAAAACAATGGGTACTCAAATACTCGCCTCCCAAGAAAAAAAAGAGAGAAAATAAGAAAAGATAGCTCATATTCTCGGCCAAGTTTTATTCAAAAGAGAGATGTGTTTCACGGAGCAGTAGTAGAATTAGGATTATTATATTTTCACCTATTAAAGCTTGATTTAGTTTTATGACTCATTTCTCTCTGGATCCATTGTTTGACTTTACAATAAATGACATACAAGTATGATGCAATTATTACCTACCCAAAGATCCACATAAACTTTAGATATAGGATAAAGGCTTCAAAGCTAAAAGCTTGGTGAGGACCCTGAAATACCATATATAATAGTGATTTGAGAGTGCTATAAAAGGAGAAGGACATGCTACAATTTGTTTCCAAAATTTTCAAACCTATTCTCCTTCAGACATCACTAAAGAAAAGAATGATCTGTTTCATGCTGTTCTACTTTTCAACTACTCAAAGGTTCATGGTAGACACATTGAATTCTGTAGTACATGATTGACTAGGGATGGTTTTATGTTGAATATATTCCTAAGTTATGTCTTGATTGATCTTCATTCTCTATAATTACTTTTCAACAACCTTTTCTTGAGGATGAGTAAAAGCCTAACTGTGGGGGAGCTTGTTGATGGTAGATAACGTCTATTTTTAACTGTCACTCTTCCTTGCAACAATAATAGAATAGAATAGAAGTTTATTACTGACAATTTCCATGAGCTTTGGTGAATTATCTATTTTTTAGGGAATTATCCATAAAGTGCATAAACAAGGATTAAAGTGCATAAAAGCCACAAACTTAACCGCGACAGAATATATCACCAGAAGGATCAGGAATGATCTAGAAGACACCGGAAAAAAGCAGAGTCCGAGCCCTTTGTTAACGGTCCTTAACGTTCAAATCCAACCGTCAACTAACCTTCCAAAATAACATAAAAGCAATCCATCTACCTAGAAGTAGGGCTTTGACTAACAAATTCCACGAGTTTTGGTGAATCAATGGTTTTGCAGGTAAACACTGGAAATAACACACTTTTTAGCTACACTGCAACATAGAATGCAAGATTGGACGCCACGGCGACATGAGAACATTCCAGAAGAGGCGAGAAGACACGAGACCGAAGCGGAGAGCCAGCGGAGGCCAGGCCAGACCGGCCGGTCTGGCCCTGGACCGGTCGGTCTAGGGTGGGTCCGGTTTGTGGCCCGGTTCGCCCGGTTTACTCCACCGCCTTTGAGGATTGATCTCCACCATACGTCAATGTCGGTTTGATCCAAGGGCTCACGTTGATTTGCCAGGGCTATAAAAGGAGAGGAAACCCCCCATGGGGGAGGATCCATTATTGAGAAGAGAAGAGCTTTAGCGAGAAACCCTAATTAGGATCCTCGGAGGTGTCCCTTGAATGGATGACCTCTCGAGTGAGCATTCCAAGAGAGAGCTAGTTCTATACCTCTAGAAGCTAGTTCTTCAGAGATAGAGAGATAGAGTTAAAGAGAGAGTTTTGGAGGAGTATCGGCCTGTCGGTGCTACCTCTACGGCTTGTATCTAAGACTACTTTGGAATCGACGTCTGAGTTCAAGTAAGTTTATCTTGTTTTACTAGTTTGCGACTCTTTTGAGTACTTTAATCCTTGTAGCTCTTGGGTTAGAGTAGTATTCGTAGTGTAAGCGTGGTGCTTAGACTTCGTTGCTCGTAGATGTACCCTATCGTCCGGGTTTGGTGGTAGCTCGCGGAGGTGACTTTATAGCTCTGTTGAATCTTATATATTCGACTATCCCGTTGGTAGGCCTAGCAGGAGAATAGTTGGTAGTCGAGTTACAGCTCTGTCTGTGCCCCTCTATCCAACTCCCTAGTAAAACATCTTAATCATAACTTGCTTGAGCCTGAACTAGAAGCCTTAGTTGTCCCCTTTATATCCCTACCTTCTACAGCCTTGTTTGCTACTCAGGTGGTTAAGTGTAGTTTAGAAAACCCTCACACATCTTCCTTTGGGTTCGATATTAAAACTAGGTATACTTATCCGGTGAAGTGCTACAACATATCCGTGCGCTTGCGGAATTATTCAGTAGGCATTAGCAGATACCAACAAGCATTTCTGGCGCCGTTGCCGGGGAAGACGTCGCTGAGATCATTCTGAACTTATCTTAACCTGTATTATAATCTTATCTTTTCTTTGTATACTATCACTCTTTACCTTTTCCATTTCTCTTTACCTTTTCTATCCTTCAATGGATCAACTTGATTCCACGCCAATCTATAAATATAACTTCATGAGCTTATGCTTAGAGCCAGAGCCGTCCTCAAAGCCTATCTTAGCCTTTGACTATAAGCTACGCCCATGTTTAATAGACATGGTCAGAAACCAATCTTTCTCAGGAGAAGACAATGCTAGCCCTTATTCTCACCTCAATGAATTTGAACAAACCTGTGCGTGTTTGCGCATTAAGGATATGTCAGATGAGACTATCCGATGGAAGCTTTTCCCTTTCTCTCTGACTAGAGAAGCTAGACATTGGTATGATCTCCACGTTGAGAGTGTTAAAGGTGACTGGAGAGCATTATGTGCTGAATTCTGCCTTTGATTCTATCCTATTTCTAAGGTAGTAGAGCTTCTCTTAGAATTTCTATCCTTTAGACAAGAGAAGAAGGAGACTTTAACCGAAACCTGGGAACGCTTTAACAATCTTACTCATTCTGGACCTAGTCTATCTTTACCAGACCCCGTTCTACTTCAACATTTTTATAAGGGTCTGAATAGAAAAACTTCTACATTCCTCAACCTTGCTTCTGGAGGATCATTCTTGCATATCACTCCCGATGTTGCGAGAAATGTCCTTACAAAGATCCACGAAAATGAAACACCTTTAAAGAAGCTAATAGAGGAAGAAGATTTGATAGTTGATCAGGAATCCACACCTACCACATCCCAACCTACAACTATCAGCGAGCTTGAACCACAGGAGGAGGAAGAAATTCCACTTCTAGACTTCATGCTCGAGATCGAGGATGATATATTCACCGATTACGGAAACACCTTGAATTATTACACTGTTAGGAGGCCACAGAAGTCAAAGAAGACGTCACCTAGTGACGAAGTCTTAGATCCTTCTGATGAAGCTTTCCTTAAGCAAAATGCTAAAGAGCTTGTGTCGATTATAAGCAATGATTGGTTGGAAGAATCAGAGCTTTCCTCTGATGTCATCCGAGTTGATTTCACATCAACTACCATACCTTGCCAAATCCACAAGGGTTCTTTCAAAGCATTATACAACCCTGTTGTGGGAGTTAACATCATGTCTGCAATATATGCTCAAGATCTTTTAAAAGACATGCCCTTAACCCCAACAACAAAGTTTTTGAAAAGTCCTTTAGGCCATGTTCTTCCAAGTTTGGGAATTCTCTATGTCTTACCTATTCATGTCAAAGGGATAAGAGTTCATTTGAGCTTCTATATCTTTGATGTCGTAGAATTTAACGTATTAATTGGACAGCCTATAGAGAGACTTTTACGAGAAGGACAAAAAGGGAATCTAAACATTAGCCTTGGGAAGAACTTTAATTTGCCTATATCTATAACTCGAGTTCTCAATAATGAGACTGAATCACTTCCTGAGCCTGATCCTATGGAAGAAGTCTTAGAGACAACCTTTGAATCGTCTTTCGAGTCAGATTTCGAAGATGATTCCAAACCACTAGAAGAAGAAGGAGATAGTACGCTAGAACCCGACCCTCTAGATGAGTCTGAGGAACCACCTAAGCCTCCCATAGAACTCAAACCCCTGCCTTCTAGTCTTAAATATGCTTTCCTAAATAATGATCGAGAATCTCCTGTGATAATAAGTGATAAACTCTCTGAGGAGAAAACCTTTCGATTGATTACAGTTCTAGAAAAGCATAGATCTGCTTTCAGCTATTCACTCCAAGATCTTAAAGGAATCAGTCCTGTTCTTTGCACCCATCGCATCTCTACAGACCCTGAGATAACACCTTCTAGAGAACCACAACATAGAATGAATAATGCCATGAGAGAGGTCGTTAAGAAAGAGGTTTTGAAACTGTTATATGCCGGATCATATATCCTGTGCCATACAGTGAGTGGGTAAGCCCTGTGCAAGTTGTGCCCAAAAAGGGAGGCATGACAGTTGTTAGGAATGATAAGAATGAATTAATCCCACAAAGAATCGTCAGTGGATGGCGGATGTGTATTGATTACCGAAAGCTAAACTAGGCAACAAAGAAAGATCATTTTCCACTTCCCTTCATTGATGAGATGTTGAAAAGGTTGGCAAATCATTCTTTCTTCTGTTTTCTTGATGGGTATTCGGGATATCATCAAATACCGATCCATCCAGATGACCAAAGCAAAACCACCTTTACATGTCTATACGGAACTTATGCCTACCGTAGAATGTCTTTTGGACTATGTAATGCTCCAGCTTCATTTCAAAGATGCATGATGTCTATATTTTCTGATATGATTGAAGTGATAGTGGAAGTTTTCATGGATGACTTTTTACGTATGTGGAAAAACTTTTGATAAATGCCTTGAAAACTTAGATAAGGTTTTGCAAAGATGTGAGGAAAAGCACTTAGTCCTTAATTGGGAAAATTATCATTTCATGGTTAGAGAAGGAATAGTGCTTGGACATTTAGTGTTCGAAAGAGGGATAGAGGTAGATAGAGCTAAAATTGATGTGATTAAACAACTACCTCCTCCCATTAATGTTAAGGGAATTCGAAGCTTCCTAGGTCATGCAGGTTTTTATCGACGGTTCATACATAACTTTTCATAAATTGCTAGACCTCTAACAAACCTGCTAGCTAAGGATGCTCCCTTTGAATTTGATGACGCTTGTCTAAAAGCTTTTGAAACCCTTAAGAAAGCGCTCATCTCGGCACCAATCATCCAACCCCCTGATTGGTCGCTACCTTTTGAATTGATGTGTGATGCAAGTGATTATGCTGTGGGGGTAGTTTTGGGACAAACTAAAGACAAGAAACATCACGCAATTGCATATGCTAGCAAAACTTTGATAGGACCTCAACTTAATTATGCAACTACTGAAAAAGAGCTTCTGGCTGTTGTTTTTGCTATAGACAAGTTTAGATCTTACTTAGTAGGAGCAAAGGTAATCATTTATACTGATCATGCTGCTCTTAAATACCTGCTCACTAAGAAAGATGCTAAACCTCGACTCAGAAGATGGATTTTGCTACTCCAAGAATTTGACTTAGAAATAAAAGGTAAAAGAGGAGTAGAAAACCCTGTTGCCGATCACTTGTCTAGAATGCAGTTTAAGAATATGCAGGAATTACCAATCAATGACTCCCTTCGAGACGACACGCTCACGCCATCTCCGGTCGGATCCCGGTACTCGAATATTGTCAATTTTATGGTTGCAGGATATGTACCACCAGGGGCGGACAGGAGAAAGCTTATCTATGAAAGTCATCTACATATATGGGATGATCCTTATCTCTTCTGAGTATGTTCTGATGGACTACTCTGAAGGTGTGTACCTACTGAGGAAGGGCTATGGATTATTGAAAGATGTCACTCATCACCATATGGAGGTCATTATGGAGCGTTCCGAACTCATACAAAGATTTGGCAAAGTGGATTGTTTTGGCCAACCATGTAGAAGACACTAAGAACTTCATCCGAAGATGTGGAGCATGTCAGAGGCACGGTAACAAGAGATGCCATGCCACTCACCAACAATCTTCAGATCGAGCTCTTTGATGTCTGGGGAATTGACTATATGGGATCATTTCCAAAATCAGGCAACTATGAGTACATTCTAGTAGCAGTTGACTATGTCTCAAAATGGGTAGAAGCCATGCCATGCAAAGCTGCAAACTCCAAGAATTCCAAGAAGATGTTTCATGAGACAATATTTCCAAGATTCGGTGTTCTAAGGATGGTGATCAGTGATGGAGGAACTCACTTCATTGACAAGGACTTTCGCAAGTACTTGATGAAGCAAGGGATCCAACATTACGTAGCTACTCCTTACCATCCTCAAACAAGTGGTCAAGCAGAGACTTCCAATAAGCAAATCAAGAACATTCTACAAAAGACAGTCAACGAGATGGGAACTGTTTGGAAGGAAAAGCTACCCGATGCGTTATGGGCATACCGAACCGCATACAAGACACCTCTTGGCATGTCACATTATCAGCTTATCTACGGCAAGACCTGTCATTTGCTAGTTGAGCTTGAGTTCAAAGCTCATTGGGCAATTAAAAGATGGAACATGGATTTAGAAGCTACCGGGACAAGAAGAAAGATGTAACTCTCAGAGTTAGATGAATGGCGAGAAAAGGCATATCATAACGCAAAGATCTATAAAGAGAGGACCAAAAGATGGCATGATAAGCGAATCAAGAAGAAGAACTTTAGCTCCGGAGATAAAGTGCTACTATTCAACTCTAGGGTAAGATTATTCGGGCATGGAAAACTACGAAGCAAGTGGGAAGGGCCATTCACGGTGGTAAATTCATCATCACATGGAGCAGTGACACTTCAAAACAACGAAGGTACGTTATTCAAGGTAAATGGCCAACGCCTTAAAATCTTTCTAGAACCTTCTAGACCACCTGAGGAATTAGATGAAATTTATTTTCTGGCTTTTCACTAATTTATTAAAATATAAAACTCCGTCACGAATTGGGCCGCGACAGGAGAAAATTTGGAGAGATAACGGGCCAAGAATACACCCTAGACCGGCCGGTCTGCCACTGCGCCGCCTTGCGGTCCACCGTCTCTCGGTGTGAAGCTTGTTCCGTTAGGGTTTTAGATATTCTACTTTGATTCGAATCCGCCGCCGCCTGTTCACAGTAGATGCTCGGGATAGATTAGGATGGAATGCCCCCTACCTCAAGTTACCAAGACTATATAAACAGCCCCTGGGGTCATTCTCCTCTCATCCCAAGAGCTCTCCTTTCTTAGCCCATAGCAAGGATGCTCTCCACCTCTCTACTTTTCCACCAAATGGCGAGCCCAAACCTTCCCTACACAGTCGAAGAGCCGGAGGAAGTCCTCCCACTGGCGATCATCCCGCCAAAGCAGGTGGCGGTGGTGCCCCCGGCGATCGTCCCGGTGCCATCGAAGGAGGTCGTCCGAGCTCGACCTCAAGGAGCTCCAATGGAGGAGGCCTTCTACGCTCAGGCCATCAGGAGGCCTACGATAGCGCCACCAGCTCGTCAACCGCTTCTGGAAGACAAGCCACGACCCCCAGGTCAACCCAGCATTGCTCTCCCACAGGGCACTAAATTACTACCTCCTAGAGAGGGGGAGAGGCTGCTAGGGGTCACCACCAAGTTTGGGATGGTGACCAGTGCTAAGTACACCACCGAGAAGGAGCGTGTGACTCTGGATGGTGTGCGGGTGGACCCCAACAATGTGAAGTTCAATCCACCGCCAAGAGCCAACCCGGAGCCCCCGAAGAAGAAGGCAAGGACTGCACCAGTCCCGAGACAACCTCGCCTGTCCTTAGCCACCTTAGAGACTAGAATAGAGCTCCATGCCTAGGCCCTGTCTGATGCAATCAAAGTCCTAGGGACCACTGTGCAGCGCGTAGGAAACCTAGAGGTCAACCAAGAGCGGCTGCGTGTTAAGAACAAAGAGCTCAAGGCTAGAGTTGAGGAGTTAGAGAAGAAAAACTAGAGATCGAGATAGATAGGCACACGTGTAATAAAATATTAGTTAGTTTGCATGATTATATAAGATTCAACGGAGCTATAAAGTCACCTCCACGAGCTACCACCAAATCCGGAAGATAGAGTACATCTACGAGTAACGGAGTTTATGTACCACGCTTACACTACAAATACTACTCTAACCCAAGAGCTACAAGGATTAAAGTACTCAAAAGAATCGCAAACCAGTAAAACAAGATAAACAATGTTACTTACTTGAACTCTAAAGTCGATTCCAAAGCAATCTCAGATACAAGCCATAGAGGCAGCACCGACAGGCCGATACTTTCTCTAAAACTCTCTTTGACTCTATCTCTCTATTTCGAATATAGAACTAGCTTCTAGAGGTATAGAACTAGCTCTCTCTTGGAATGCTAACTCTCGAGAGGTTATCCATTCAAGGGACACCTCCCGGGATCCTAATTAGGGTTTCTCGATAAAGCTCTACTTCTTCAGAATGGATCCCCTTTTCCGAGGGGTTGTCTCTCCTTTTATAGCCTTGGCGAATCAACATGACCCTTAGATCAAACTGACTTTGGCGAACGGTGGAGATCAATTCTTAAAGGCGGTGAAGCAACCTGGATGAAGCGGGCCATGAGTGGGCCCTTGGGAAAACTGGCCAGTCCCACCTCGGTCCTGCTCAGCCTCTCCTTCGGTGTGGAGTCTTCTCGTCCCTTCAGGAATCTTCCTGCGTAGCCGTGGCGTGCAATCTTGCATTCTATGTTGTATTATAGCTCAAAAGTGCGTCATTTCTAGTGTATGCCTTGAAAACCACTGATTCACCAAAATTCAGGGAATTCGTCAGTCAAAGCCCTACTTTTAGGTAGATAGTTTACTTTTATATCACTTTGGAAGGTTAGTTGACGGTTGGATTTGAACATTAAGGACCGTCAGCAGTGCTTAACCGTCTGGTCTGCAAGTGTTGATGGTAGATAATATCTATTTTTAACCGTCACTCATTCTTACAAATTACAACAATAATATAATAGAATAGAAGGTTATTACTAATAATTTCTATGAGCTTTGGTGAATTATCTGTTTTCCAGGGAATTATCTAGAAAGTGCATAAACGAGGATTAAAGTGCATAAAAGCCACAAACTTAACCGTGACGGAATATATCACCAGAAGGATTAGGAAGGATCTAGAAGACACCAGAAAAAAGCAGAGTCCGAGCCGCGGAGAGGTGGGGCCGGCCGGCTTGCCTCTCTACCACCTTTGAGGATGCATCTTAGCCCTACGTTAAGTCAGTTTGATTCTACGGTTGATGTTCATCCCACCGGACTATAAATATGGACCTGTACCCCGTTGGAGGAGAGCCAGATCAATGGAGAGCTGAAGAGCCAGAAACCCTAATTCCTATCTAGTAGATCTAGGCTAGCAATCAAGAGAGACTAGTTCAATCTAGAACTAGTTCTTGTTTAAAGATTAGAGAGATAGAGTTGGAGAGTAGAGTTCTGGAGTTCTGGCCTGTCGGTGCTTCTTCATTGCCGTATTCTTCAAGATCAACCTCTCTCGCCCGGAGTTTGCATCTTGAGATCATTTGATAGTCAACTTCTAGTTAAAGTAAGTGTTTTTGTTCATATTATTCTTCTAGTTTGCAACTCTTATTGAGTACTTTGATCTTGATAGCTTCTTGATTGAAGTAGTATTCGTAGCATAGACGTATTGTTTGGGCTATATTTACTTGTGAATGTCCCCTGATTTTTTGGATAGTGGTAGCTCACGAAGGTGACTTATAGCTTCGTTGAATCCTCTGTAGTCCACTTCCTATTAATAGGTTTGGCAAGCAAAAGGTGCTTGGTAGGAGAGAAATCTGATTTCTGCTCCTATCTTATTAAGTTATCGCTCATGATCATATGATATAAAACAACCACATCCAAAGACCAGAACTCGATAATCCAGTTCTCCTTGTTCTCGCTATTTTCTAGCTTGATTGTGCATTGGGTTAAGTTTATAGACTTAGTCATCGTCACCTACTGTTCCTTTGGGTTCGATATTTAAAACCGGGTTTATCTTGGTGAAGTGCTACAACGGTATTATATATCGTGGCGCTTGCGGATAATCTTATTTCTTGTGTGTATTTAATTAATGCCATCAAGCATTTCTGGTGCCGTTGCCGAGGAACAGTTTGCTGAGATTGACTTTAAGTTTAGCTTAATTCCTGTATTATACTTTTCCTTTTTATTTTAGCTTTTAAGTTTTTACTTTTGCTTTTATCTTTTAATATGGAACCCGCATCTCAACTCTTATATCAATACGGAGCACCATCGGGCTCACGTTTACTGACTTGATAGAATCATCTAAACCCATTACATCATCTGGCTATGAGCTACGCCCGGGGTTAATTCATTTAGTTCAGGAAAATATTTTTTCTGACAGTTCTAGCAAAAACCCCTATTCCCATTTGAATGATTTTGAAGAAACTTGTTCATGTCTACACATGAGAGGCATGGCTGATAACACGTTAAGGTGGAAGCTTTTTCTATTTTCATTAGTGGGACGAGCTAAACACTGGTATAAGCGTTATATTGAAAGTAGTCAGGGAGATTGGGAAGTGTTATGTTCTAGCTTTTGTCTTAAGTTTTTTTCTATCGAGAAAGTTGCTAAACTTTGTTTTGAAATTATAGATTTTAAACAATTAGATAACGAATCACTAGGTAAGGTCGGAAACATTTTGATAATTTTGTAAATTCAGGTCCTAGTCCTGCTTTGCCAGAACCTATTCTTTTACAATACTTCTTTTTGGGCCTTAATGAAAAAACTAAGGAATATCTTAATTTGGTCGCGGGAGGAGTGTTCATGTATATCACTGCTACACATGCAAAAACTATTCTTATGAATATTTTGAATGGTCTTCTGAAGAGAAAGAAGAGTCAATAGCTGAATCTGAATCATTGCCTGAATCTCAACCTTTAGCTATTTTGAAACCCGAACCTTTGAATGAAGAAGAGAAAATTCCATTTCCCGATTTTATGCTTGATTTAGATGATGATATTTTTGATGATTATGGAAACACCTCTAACTATCAGGTAGTTATGAAACCTAAAAAAAATCTAGGGAATTTAAAAATGTTGATCTTATTCATCCTTTTGAGCGAAAGTTCTTTAAAAAGTTTACGAAAGAGTTAGTTTTTGTCTTAAGTGAACAGTAGTTAAAAGAGTCAGAATTTTCAAAAGATGCCATTTGTGTAAATTCTTCTTCTGTTACTTTTGAGTGTCAGATTGATAAATATCCTTTTACTACTCTTTACAATCCAATTGTGGGTGTTAATATCATGTCTCTTTTGTTTGCTAAAAGATTTTTTTAGAAGATATGCCACTAATTCCAACTATTAAAACTTTGAAAAGTCTTTTAGGTCACATTATTTCAAGTTTAGAAGTATTGTGTTCTCTTTCTATTTTGGTTTATGGAGTCCAAGTCCCATTAAATTTCTATATCTTTGATGTTTGGGAGTTTGATGTGTTAATAGGTTTACCAATAGGAAAGCTCATTAGAGAAGGTCAAAAAGGAAAATTAGATGTTAGTCTTGGGAAAGGTTTTAAGCTCTCTATGTCTATAACCCATTCATTGAAAACCAAGATAGAGCTACTTCTGAGACAGATCCAATAGAAGAGGTTAATATTGTTTTTTACTGAAGAATTAATAGAACCATTTGTAGATGATGATGCCCAGTTCTTCATCGATAAAGATGAGGAACCATCTAATCCTGAACCTCTCAATGAATTACTAGAGCCACCTAAACCCCCTATTGAGCTTAAACCCTTAGCTTCTAGTTTGAAATATGTTTTTCTAACAATGATCAGGAATCTCCTATGATCATAAGTGATAAACTATCTCAAGAAGAATCTTTGCACCTAATAACTGTTTTAGAAAAATATCATGCTGCTTTTGGATACTCACTCCAAGATCTTAAGGGAATTAGCCCTGTTCTTTGCAACCATCGCATACCAACTGATCCTGAAGTTACACCTACTAGAGAACCCCAACGTAGACTTAATAATACGATGAGAGAGGTGGTTAAAAAAGAAGTTTTGAAACTACTACATGCTAAGATTATTTATCTTGTGCCACATAGTGAGTGGGTAAGCCCTGTTCAGGTTGTACCTAAGAAGGGTGGTGTGACTGTTGTTAGAAATGATAAGAATGAATTAATCCCCCAGAGAACTATTACTGGATGGCGTATGTGTATAGATTATAGAAAACTTAATAAAGCAACAAGGAAAGATCACTTTTCACTACCTTTCATTGATGAGATGTTAGAGCGATTGGCAAATCACTCTTTCTTTTGCTTTCTCGACGATTACTCTAGATATCACCAAATTCCTATTCACCCTGATGATCAAAGCAAAACCACTTTTACATGCCCCTATGGAACTTATGCAAATCATGTTTATTTTTAACCGTCACTCTTCCTTGCAACAATAATATAATAGAATAGAAGGTTATTACTGACAATTTCCACGAGCTTTGGTGAATTATCTATTTTCTAGGGAATTATCCAGAAAGTGCATAAATGAGGATTAAAGTGCATAAAAGCCACAAACTTAACCGTGATGGAATATATCACCAGAAGGATTAGGAAGGATCTAGAAGACACCAGAAAAAAGCAGAGTCCAAGCCACGGAGAGATGGGGCCAGCCGGCTTGCCTCTCCACCACCTTTGAGGATGCATCTTAGCCCTACGTTAAGTCGGTTTGATCCTACGGTTGATGTTCATCCCACTAGACTATAAATATGGACCTGTACCCCCTTGGAGGAGAGCCAGATCAATGGAGAGCTAAAGAGCCAGAAACCCTAATTGCTATCTAGTAGATCTAGGCTAGCAATCAAGAGACTAGTTCAATCTAGAACTAGTTCTTGTTTAGAGATTAGAGAGATAGAGTTGGAGAGTAGAGTTCTGGAGGAGTTCTAGCCTGTCGGTGCTTCTTCGTTGCCGTATTCTTCAAGATCAACCTCTCTCGCCCGGAGTTTGCATCTTGAGATCATTTGATAGTCAACTTCTAGTTAAAGTAAGTGTTTTGTTCATATTATTCTTCTAGTTTGCAACTCTTATTGAGTACTTTAATCTTGATAGCTTCTTGGTTGAAGTAGTATTCTAGCATAGACGTGGTGTTTGGGCTATGTTTATTTGTGAATGTCCCCTGATTTTCCAGATAGTGGTAGCTCGTGAAGGTGACTTATAGCTTCATTGAATCCTCTGTAGTCCACTTCCTATTAATAGGTTTGGCAAGCAAAAGGTGCTTGGTAGGAGAGAACTCTGATTTCTACTTCTATCTTATTAAGTTATCGCTCATGATCATATGATATAAAACAACCACATCTAAAGACCAGAACTAGATAATCCACATTGTTCTCCTTGTTCTCGCTATTTTCTAGCTTGATTGTGCATTGGGTTAAGTTTATAGAATTAGTCATCGTCACCTACAGTTCCTTTGTGAAAGGACCTAATTGGCCTAGAGGGGGGTGAATAGGCGTATTTTCAAAACCTAAAACTCACAAACTCAAATTGTGGAAGTTAAATGATCACCAAAATTTCTGGTGGTTTGGAGGCGAAGTTCGGTCCTAGACACGAACACGGTACAAACCAACTAGAACTTCTGGTGCCCTAAAGAGCTAGGAAATCAGAGTAAATGAGTTGTGATTTCAGCTACACTTGTTACCACACCCTCCTAGATGATGTTGGTGATGGAATTGATCTTTCCACACCTTCGGGTCTTACTCCTTGGATCGAGTTCTTCAACCTACAACCAAATATGCAAGAGAGAATACGAAGAACACAATAACAAGGGTAGCCGATGCTACCTCCACAACAAGCACGCTGTTGGTATTTCTAACGTCATTACTAATTAGCAAGATTAGAAACACATGGTATGAAATTAACTTGTCATTAACAACTAGCCACTTATCTCTCACCTACATCCCTAAGCATGAACTAGGTAGTCATCCCTAATTGTATATGCTAAGGATAAATATAGGTTTATATATATATATATATATGTACCAATCAATATGACTAGGTAGAAATATCGATATAAACTAAGAACGGTTCTGCAAGCGGACAGATAATTATACCATTGTAGCATTTTACCTAGGGAGTTCTACCGGGTTGTCGATTTATATTTATACCTTTGGGAAGGTTTATGTAGGACTTATAACTACAACTTACACTATTGATGTGAAAGGTAAATCATAACTAGAATCCTACTCATAACAGGGATAAGTCACGTGATAAAAGATATATGATAAATAATGATCAGTCATCATAAATAGATAAACATCGAGCTCCTCTAGTCATAGTAATAGCTAGCCAATGCATAGACTCAGGAATAAATACTAAGGTAATTCAATAACTACATCAATGAATAACTCTAATTAGTGCAATTACATCTAGCAATCGTTGTTAAGTTAATCCTACATCATGATCACATGTAAAGGGGCATCAACTAGGAAGGATGTGAAACAGAGTCATTATCCAACTTCGCGACCGTGCCCTGCTAGTCCCACATACGGGGGATGGACTATAGAGGAACCAACACATTTGTCAAGCTGCGCGGACTACCACACGACCCGGCACATCATGGTGCACTCGCGAGATAAACAAGATATCTACACACCGTGTTTACATATTGTCTACCATCTACCCATCGATCGCTTGGGTAAACGCTATACGAGCAATTACATGAATTCAATAAGATCAAACCAACTATCCTAGACATATAATCAAAGTAGACAATGACTATTGCAATTAAGAATATATAAGAGATTAAGAATAATGTTGTTTGAATCATAATATTGAATAAGAGCAAAGTACTAGAACTATACCGAACTCCGCGCTCGGGGCAGGGCCGGGGGGCTCCAGATCCCGCTGAAGAACTAGAACTCTTCTACTTCTAATCTAACTAGGCTAAAGCTATGAACTAGAGAGGCTCTGATGAACTAGAGAAGGCTCTTGATGGCTTGATCTCCAAATGACTTGATGCCTCCAGGGAGGGGGTATGCCCCTTTATTTATAGCCCGGTGGGATGAACGTACGCCGCAAGATCAAACTGACTTATCCAAGGGCCGAGATGACTCCTCCTAGGTGGTGGAAGAAGACTCCAGAAGATGGGGGCAAACCCTAACTTTGGGGCACCGACCGGGCGCCGAGGGTGGGGCCGGCTGGCCCCACTTGGTAACCCCCCGGGGCCCCGCCGCTTCGGGTGTCTTCTAGATGCTTCCTTAGCCTGATGACGATGTTTTGCCTTCGTGATTACGTTTCGTGATAATTATGCACTCTAATCCCTCTTTTGTGCTTTTATGGAATAATCCCTGAAAAATACTGAATATATAAAACTCGTGGAAATTGTCAGTTAAAACCCTAGACTAGTGTGTATTCATGTATCCTTTTGTGTCTAAAGTTCTAATAAAAATTGACGTTATCCACTGTCAACAACTCCCCCAAGCTTACCTTTTACCAGTCCCTTGGCAAACAAACTAAGCCTAATCACTAATATATTCGGATCAGGAGTTGCTAAAATGTTGTTATACTCTTCAAGTACACATGCTTTCAAACAAGGATTCTCCTCCGGATTAGACAGTGTCTGTTCTAACCTTCAAACTTACCCATTTTACCTTTAACTATAGGGCTTTACAGCTCTTGCATAAGTCTTGAGTAATCAAAAAACAGAATAATCAGGTCAAGCACTATGTCTCAAATTCTTCACAGTACCAATATTCTGGAGTTTCTTTATGTTTTCGCAATAAAACTTAGAGCTTAATTGTATGACACCCTCAAGTCTCTTTAATATGTGGTATTTATGGATCTTACTAAGGCATGTTGTCATGCCCTCCTATAACTAATGATTATAGTGGAGCTCATAGGAGTGGCATTAAACAAGGATGAGCATACTCGCAGTTCATATATTGTAAAGCCAAACAATGGATCCACAGAGAGTCAAGGCATACAATCAAATCAAGACGTGCATGTGTAAGGAATATGGTGGATAGGTGTATATAAGGTATTTAGTGGCTAATTCTAATTCTACTTTTGCTCCTTGAGGATAAATCTCTCTTTTGATCTTAGAACTTTTCACGGGAAAACATGGGCTATCTTTATTCATTTTCTTTTCTCTCTTCTCTTTTTTCTCTCTTTTTTCTTCTCTTTTTTTTTTTTCAGGGAGGCGGGCATCTAAGTACCCATTGTTTTAATTGATAGGATACTTGTCCTTCTTTTACTCCCTTTTCTTTTTCAATAACTTTTCTTTTGCATAGCCACATGCATCCTTTGAATACAATATGATAATTGGAGAGATAGCAATAAGTACTTAGAGCAATTAAACAAAGGCTGTCCTATGGGTTTATATATTTTTAGGTGTTTGATTCCCAGTGTAGGAGAAAAACAATTTTAAGGTGGATCTAGATGGAAGTGGAAAATGGTTACGCTTACTCTCAGAGTAGGAGTAATGCATATGTGGATGGAGTGTGTAAGTGATCTTGATTTTAAAAGCATGATAAGGCCTCATAAGGTATACAACAAAGGTTGACTAAACTCAATGCAAAGCAAGCAGCATGAATGCGCAAAAAGTTTTTCTAACTCTATATGTATTATATATGGCTGTGGTAGGAATTCAAACTTTGTCATACAAGAGCTCATCATGTAGGATTTTGGGTTTTCAAAATAAATCTCTAGAACTTAATAATGCTAAGAATAAGATAAATAGCAGCTCAACCTTCATGAATCATATCAATCAATCACCTAGACTTAGCTTAAGCATATGCCTCCACAAGTTTTAGGCTCGAGTAAATTCTCAAATTAAAACAGCAATATCCAAAACTCGGGAGAATTTAAGGTTGACAACTAGACACTTGAAAAGAATTCCAGTAGAGCAACTATTCATCATCTCCAATAAAATTTTCTCGTTCATAGTTGACTCTAGACGCACTCTATATAATTAATACTGACTAAGACTTCTTTTTATTGGTTTTCAGATTTTATTTAACTAAAGACTCATAAAAGACTCAACAGACGTGGACCTTCATGTGCCCACATATTTTTGGTATTTTATGACTATAAGATAGACTCGATAATCGTATAGGTATACTTACCTGATAACTAGGGGATGCTCTCCCCCAAGCTAGATGTTTGATATGGTTGATTGTTGAAGCTGAGTGGTCCTCACAGAGGAGCTCATACTTATAAGAGCAAGTGTTGCCTGGAATACTTCAATCTTATCACCAAGAAGTTACTTCATTCATATAGGGGTTAGCTGTATGTCAGAAGGGTGTACTTCAAGTGATGAAGATGACAATTTCTTAGGTAAGCTGGCTCTTGGAGCCATCCTACAGAAAGCTCTTACAAAACACCAAAGCTTGTGGAACGGTATTAGGATAAAATGTTAACGATTAGCCATTTTTAGAGGATTGGTTGTTGTGGTGATTTTAAAATATTTTTATGATAGCAGTATTGCAATAGGATGCTCAATTAATATATATTTTAGATTTCATGGGTTTGTATGTAGAAAGTGCAAATGCATGATATATATTTTTATTTTGTAGGCCACCACGGTGAGAACTCCTACAGCTTTTTTACACTACAAGGGTTTCACATGGGGCTTAAAGTTTTTAAGATGCATGAATCTAGCCTAATGCAAGACTATTTATTTTTGTTATTTTCTATGCACTGCTAATATAGAAAAGTAAACATACTTAAAGAGAAATTAACTCATGCAATGTAAAAAAGTAGATATAGATAACTATCGATGTTACCTCACGGCGAGGGTTCGATGTTTTTAGTCCTTCGAACTGGACTTCTCCTTGCAGTGGTTCATTGAGTACTTCGAGTTGCTCTTGAGGGTAAGGATTGAGGTGGTGCCTCCACTAGTGGCTCCCAATGGCGGTGCCAACTTCTTTCTTTCTACTGTAAGCGTCTCGAAGCCAATCTTGTGTACATCATTATTACTAGTTGAGAACTTTCACTTGTAGAATTTGGGGGATTGTCTCCCCACACTTTAATTGAAGTGTGTTCTGCCCATAAAGACAAGGTAGAGATCAAGTGTATGGGCTCTGCTGGTGGGAAAACACCAACAGAACCAGAAATTTATTCATCCTCTAACCTTGGGCCCAATAAGATTGATATTATTTATATTGTTCATTCCTATCATGGGTGAGAGAACCAGAAGTATAAATATGGCATTTAAACTTATGAGATAAAGAGTAAAGCTACTTAACCGTTAGTAAGACTATTTATCTTTATAATGTATCAAGAAAAATAGATGAATATTTCTAGCTTACTTGGTTAAGAATGAGATTAAAAGAATAGTGCTATGAACGAATTTAGAGAACAAATCATGTTGAGTTTAATCAGGTTGATCAATTTAAGTTGTAACTCTAACATGGTTGTATTTTGCCATTTATTGCATACCAAGATCAAGAGAAAATTAATGGCCAATTCCCTTAAGATGTTACCTCCATTATTAGAGCATGATGAAGGGTAAATGAATTTCAATGGTCTTCTCTTTTTTTTTTTATATCATGGGTTATTCATTAGCATCTTGTCTCGAATGTTGTAATCCTTTCTCACTCCTCAGACCTCCTGCTTCTCTCATTATGTCTTCTCTGCAAGGGGTTAGTGGACAACACATACCCGAAGGAATATGCTATTTATCAAAGTACAGATAGTGTTTGCCTAAGAGTTAAAGATTAATCTATAGCTCGTGTTTTCAATGATTCAAAATTTTTTTCATCAAGGTTAAAGCGAGGATATTATTTTGAAGCATACCCTTAACCTTGAATTGATTCTATGAATAGTCTCCCTAATATGATTTAAACATTTTTGATGTAGGGGGGGTTAGTCTATATGTACAACCAAATTCTTATATAAGTATGCTTGATTTTATAGTGTTTAAGTAGTATTCTAAAGCATACTTATAATAGAATAAGGAAGTTTGCAAGACTTAAAGGTATTTATTCAAATAGAACCAAGAATATATATGGTGAACCACAAGAGCATTTTATTATATATATATTAGCAAGTTATGTTTGAGCATGGCATAGGGTAGAAATGACCAAGACAAATTAGCAACATGGTATGAGATGTTAATTGTAGTTACATGTTGCATGAGGCTTGGACAAACGTACGTCATGTCTTCATCTTTCTAAGTAAGTGATGACTAACTTACTTGGAAGAGGAGGCTTCGGATTCATCTGTTGGTGAGAGCTTCTGGTCTTGCTGAGCAAGCCCTTCCTTTTATCTTCTTTATCTTTTCACCATTCAATATAACTATAGAAGATTACATGGTCTTCACCCATCAACTTTTTCTGGATTTCTTTGATTAATTTGCGGTTGATGAGATGGGGTCTATTGGAGATGCAATAATGTTCACTTGAAAACTTCTTCTCTAATAGATTAAGGTTGTTCTTTCCTGCAAAATGTTAATGGACACATACTCGAGGGAATAACAAGATTAGAATATGGGTTTTGTTGCCATACTTTTCTTTTGTGATTTTCTTCTATGCTAATCAAGATGATATATGGTTTAAGATTATTTAGCATAAATAGTGTCTATCATGTTTTATGTTGTTGTTGTAATCTAGCATGGTTCAAGTCAAAGATAACTTGTAACAAAAGATAAATGAATAAATATTAATACTCACAAGCTGGACTTCTTGTGCAAAGTTATCGTCTGCCTTGATTCATCCCGGTGTGAACTTATCTCTTGACTTTCTAGATTTAATTCAAAAATTTTTTCTTGCAGGGGTTAGTCCGACAAAATATCCAGTATCCACTACAACATACTATTGGCTCAAAAATCAACCTAGACACCACGTCTAATTTAATTTAGGAAGGCATTTTTAATGAGCTCAGTTTAAAAGCCTTTTTTAAAAGTAAAACCACCACTCCTAAACTAAGCACCATGCTTTATTTAAGAGATTTATGAAAGAACTTCAAAGCCTAAACATATATCATAGCAAATAAAGGTAGTATGAAAATATAGTAGAGATTTATAGAGATAAGAGAGCATGATCATGGTGAGTTTATATATATATATATATATATATAATGCACGTGAGATGAATATATAAAATGGAGCAAGTTATGGCTGAGGAAGTTTAAACTAAATAGTGTGGATTAAAGTAAACATACAGTGGAATACAAAAAATAACTACTCATAAATTTTGAAGTCCACGAGCAAGACTTTCTCACCTTTATTTGATCATACTTACTATGATTCACATGCTAGAATTTGTGAGTGATGCAACATCTTTGTTCCCGTCACTTGATATATGAATTAAAGTCCTGTGACGTCGACCTCTTTCTCCAACAATTGGATTTGTTATGTTTCTTCTTATTTTGTGGGGGCATGCCGGAAGGTCGTAAACCGGTCATTCATTACCCGTATAAGATATTAAAGTAGACAAACAAGGGTAATCCTGCTTGAGAGGGGGTTAATGGTTATCTCGATCACATAATTGAGTATAATTCTATCAGTGTTTCTTAATTGCCTAACTACCTTCCCGGCAACGGCGCCAAAAATGCTTGTTGGTATTTCTAACGTCATTACTAATTAGCGAGATTAGAAACATATGGTATGAAATTAACTTGTCATTAACAACTAGCCACTTATCTCTTACCCACATCCCTAAGCATGAACTAGGTTGTCATCCCTAATTGTATATGCTAAGGATAAATATAGGTTTATATATATATATATGTACCAATCAATATGACTAGGTAGAAATATCGATATAAACTAAGAACGGTTCTGCAAGCGGACAGATAATTATACCATTGTAGCATTTTACCTAGGGAGTTCTACCAGGTTGTCGATTTATATTTATACCACTGGGAAGGTTTATGTAGGACTTATAACTACAACTTACACTATTGATGTGAAAGGTAAATCATAACTAGAATCCTACTCATAACAGGGATAAGTCACGTGATAAAAGATATATGATAAATAATGATCAGTCATCATAAATAGATAAACATCAGAGCTCCTCTAGTCATAGTAATAGCTAGCCAATGGATAGACTCAGGAATAAATACTAAGGTAATTCAATAACTACATCAATGAATAACTCTAATTAGTGCAATTACATCTAGCAATCGTTGTTAAGTTAATCCTACATCATGATCACATGTAAAGGGGCATCAACTAGGAAGGATGTGAAATAGAGTCATTATCCAACTTCGCGACCGTGCCCTGCTAGTCCCACATACGGGGGATGGACTATAGAGGAACCAACACAGCTGTCAACTGCGCGGACTACCACACGACCCGGCACATCAAGGTGCACTCGCAGATAAACAAGATATCTACACACCGTGTTTACATATTGTCTACCATCTACCCATCGATCGCTTGGGTAAACGCTATACGAGCAATTACATGAATTCAATAAGATCAAACCAACTATCCTAGACATATAATCAAAGTAGACAATGACTATTGCAATTAAGAATATATAAGAGATTAAGAATAATGTTGTCTGAATCATAATATTGAATAAGAGCAAAGTACTAGAACTATACCGAACTCCGCGCTCCAGACAGACGCCAGGGGCTCCAGATCCCGCTGAAGAACTAGAACTCTTCTACTTCTAATCTAACTAGGCTAAAGCTATGAACTAGAGAGGCTCTGATGAACTAGAGAAGGCTCTTGATGGCTTGATCTCCAAATGACTTGATGCCTCCGGGGAGGGAGGTCTGCCCCTTTATTTATAGCCCGGTGGGATGAACGTGCGCCGCAGGATCAAACCGACTTAACCAAGGGCCGAGATGACTCCTCATAGGCGGTGGAAGAAGACTCCAGAAGATGGGGGCAAACCCTAACTTTGGGGCGCCGACCGGCGCCAGGGTGGGGCCGGCCGGCCCCACTTGGTAGCCCCTGTGGGCCCCGCTGCTTCGGGTGTCTTCTAGATGCTTCCTGAGCCCGATGACGATGTTTTGCCTACGCGATTACGTTTCATGATAATTATGCACTCTAATCCCTCTTTTATGCTTTTCTGGAATAATCTCTGGAAAATACTGAATATACAAAACTTGTGGAAATTGTCAGATAAACCCCTAGACTAGTGTGTATTCATGTATCCTTTTGTGTCTAAAGTTCTAATAAAAATTGACGTTATCCACCGTCAACACACGCGGGACACACGATTTATCCCGAGGTTCGGCAATCCCCACAAAGGAGTTCCTATGTCCTCGTTGTTGAGGTGGCTACCAAGGCCCGACCACATAGGTCACCTCCCTCAAGCAACCACAAAGGTTAGCTCGAGATATCCACTAAGATGAAGGGTAATACAAACACTTCGGGGTGCCCTCACAAGTAAATCAACACGGGCAACCACGAAGAACTCCTAGCCGGCTAGGGTTCCAAGAACCCAAGAGTCATAGACACAAACCCAACCAGCAAGACGAGGAAACCAAGTGCTCAAGTCGAAGATCGATGCTCCCGCTCTCAAATCTCACGTCCCTAGCTCAAACAATCGAGGATTAAAGCTTGGAAGCAAAGGGAGAGAGAGTGGGTGAGTCAAAGCTTGGAGGCTGTTGGGAGAGCAAAGAATGAGTGTATTGCCTGGCGTAACGGTTAGAAACGGAGGTGAAAATTATAAATACTTCGGGCTCTGAATGACATACCAGAACTTCTAGTGGACCCCAACGGAACTTCCGGTCTACTTAGATCTGACCGTTGGCTGGGAAAGGGCGAGAGACGGGCTGACCGGAACTTCCGGTCTCTGACCAGAACTTCCGGTCAAGGCGAAACTTCCGGTCAGAGACCAGAACTTCCGCCAAGCCAAACTGCGCAACTCGGCGCGCGCGCAAACTAGAGCTACCGAAACTTTCGGTCTCTGACCGGAACTTCCAGTCAGAGCGAAACTTTCGCTGGAAGATCGAAAGCTTGCGCTGCGCGCAACCACCGGAACTTCTGGTCCACCCTGCAGAAACAGCAAAACAACACTATGTGCACGTGGGTGAAACGGTGTCTCTGAAGCTACTCTAAAACATCGACATGAGCACTTTTATTCCCCATCTAGTTAGTTAATTTTGTATCCCTCTTGATAGTACGGCATTCCCTATGACTCAAATCAAAATAAAAGATAGTGAATCACTTGAGCCGGAACACCATTTGTCCATAAAATTTAGGGTGCTATCATTCACCGGATTCTTTCGTTTTAATTCATCGATGGACTAACACCTGTAGATATCACTTGATAAACATGTTAGTCCCTAATTTGATTGTCATTAATTATCCAAAACCCACACCAGGGGCGAATGGACTAACAAACTCCCCCTTTTTGGTAATTGATGACAACCAACTTAGGCTTATATATGATAGAAAGAATTTAAGCTTTTGAATTTCAAGATTTAAGAAGAGCTCCCCCTGAGTGTATGCATAGGATTTGAATTTCAAATTCTTAAGTGAAATCAAGATGGCATACACTAGAGAGGCTCCCCCTAAATTTTGCAATTCGTGGGGTGCCTAAGAGTGTGTGAGACAATAAAACTGTGATGCATATGACAGGATATATCACAGGAATAAAGTAAAAGAGTTTGAATGGCTATGATAGAGAGAAAAGGACTTAACTCACATAACCATTCTAAAGATAACAATCACCGTCACAATATCACACAAAAGGCATCACATGATGATAAACTAAATGAACATAAGAGGTTTTAGCCTACAATCATCCATCACACACAAATAGTTTAAGTTTACCACATAGTTCATCACATGAGATAGAGTTATTACAACATTGAAATTTTAACTACCCCTATTACAACATGATAATAAACCTAACACTCCCCCTTTGGCATCAAATGCCAAAAAGGGTAGCCCACGAGAAGGAGCAAAAGGGACAAAGCGTGAGCCACTACTCGTCATCATCGTCGTCGTGGAAGAAGGGTCCCTTGGATGACGACGGACCAGCTGTATCACCAAAAGCAGGTGCACCAGAGAGAGAAGCCCGGGTGACGTCGTCAGCAGCATCAAAGATGTCCTGATATGAAGCGCCCAACTCGGTGTCCTCCATGGTGTAGCCAGAGGGAAGTCCACTGCCATAGGAAGGATCAAAGGCACTAAAAGGAGGGGCCTGCTGCTGCTCACCTGCATCATCTCCATGACCTCCATACATAGTATCATACTCAGCATAGGGATCCTGGAACTCACGGAGAGGAGAGGCAGGAGGAAGTTGTGCTTTCTCCTCCAAGCGACAAAGGCGCTGATCGTTCTTCTTCTGAGTGTAGCAAAAGTAGGAGAAGTACCTCTGGAGAGCATGGCGAGTAGCACTACCACGCCCACGACCACGACCACGGCCACGGCCACTCTCACGACCAGCTGCAGCACCAATAGAAGGATCAACAGGAGGAGCATCCTCGGTCTCAGCACCACCCAAATCCACATCCTCAGGGGTAGCACCACTATCACTAGCCATCGGAGTCTTCCCTTTGCCCATGTGTGGCCCAAGAAACCTCACCTTTCAATCTGGATGAATGGTGTCGTGGTAGAAAGAAAACCCAACCACTTGCTCAATCACATACATAAGATATGGTGCATAGGGCAAAGACTTGTGAGGATCAATAGACACTTCCTCAATGTTCCTCCAAAGCAAATCTGTCACACTGAACCCCTTGTGAAGACCAAAGCACACTAGGATCGCAGGGGCATGATTTTGTAACTTGGTGGAGTCCCCAACCTTAGGATCAATGGTAGCACGAAGCAAGTTGTTGAGCACATAGAAATAAGGCTTCAAATAGTGAGTATTCCCATTAGCATGAACAGGATGAAGATAAAGTCCAGCCTCAATGAAATCAGCACGCCCAACACTAGCAGCATAATGATTATACAAGCTAGGAGCCTCTCTATCTTCTCGATTGAACCCAAGGAGACGAGAAAACTAACGGTAATCACAATGATAGTGTACAGTCTCAGTCATCCAGTGAAGTACCTTGTTCGCCTCATCAATGTAAAGAGAGGCCCAAAACTGAAGGAGAATCTTGCTGTTCCAATTGTGCTTGAAGGTCATGAGCGGTAGGATACGCCACTCATCAAGCTTCTCGATCAAAGCATCAATGTCAGCATTCTTGTGATCTTGCAAGGACTTGCGAGTGGGGACCTTGTGCTGAAGAATAGATGTGGTGGAACCCCTATGTCCAGTCTTCATGGACACACTCACATAGTAGTCATTGTGAAACTGAGACCAAAAGCGAGGATCAACACCTTCAAACTTGGTCCAAGCAAAGGGATTCTCCTATCGCATCCTCTTGACATCCCTTACTTGCTTGCGGTACTCAATCGGCCATCTTGGAGTCACTCTAGAAGGTGTCTCCGGCATATGTGACCGAGGAGCCCAATGGGAGTGACGGGGAAGACTCCGGTTGACAGTTGCAATGCCAATGCGAAGGGGAGATCGGCGCACAACATCCGGAGCAATGGCATGTCCTTCCACCTCAATCTGATTAGCAGCCACTGTATCATTAACCATAGAGCGGTGAGTAGGAGGTGGACAAGCACGAATGGAGCGATCAGGAACACTGAAAGAACCTTCTTCATCCATTGGTGAGGCAGCACTAGACGCACCACGGCGTGCAGCACGGCTGCCACGAGTACGATCCTCCTCCCCATCTCCCATACTCTGTGGATGAGACCGTTGTTGACCGGGGCGAGCGGACCGACTCGGATTAGTCCGTCGAGTCATGTTGCACAACACAAAGAATACGGCAAAGAGAAGTCTTAGACATGATAGTGGAATGTGGCAAAGGAATCAACAAGTGAAGCCATGGGAGTACGCTACACAGGGTCTACCGGAACTTCCGGTCAGAGCCCATGTGCGGCATGTTGCACGTGCAACACCGAGATCGACCACTTGCGTTGCATGAAAGGCATTTCAATAGCATGTATACTAATAAGGGCAAGCACGTGCGAGGAATCGACTCAAAACAAAGTACATTGGGAGATCGGGCGTGAAATCCCGGTACCTTGTTCCTCGGAGAGAAGAAGTCAAATCCCCACGTGCCAAGACTTCCCGGCGACCTCCAACACCACCAAGGCGATCTCCAAAGCTTGGGAAGCTCCTCCTCAAAGGGATTTGCAAGGGAGTGGAGGAGGAGGGAGATTGGAGGTGAGGAAGACGGGGGCGCCGCTGTTGCTACAGTACTTGGGGTGAGAAGAGGTGAGGAAGAAAGCCCATTGACTCTCAAAGGCCCGTGGACTCCTTTTTACAGTGGTCAAAACGAACTGACTGGAAGTTCTGCTGGGGGACCGGAACTTCCGGTGGGTTTGGTGCAGCGCGCGCGCAGGAGAACTAGCGGAGGTTCCGCTCTTCTGGCGGTAGTTCCGGTCGGATCGGAACTTCCGGTCCAGGGACCAGAACTTACGGTGGATGTTGGCAGTGCTTAACTCACTTCTGATACCGCCAACACTTATACAAAAGAGAGATAAAAACACCACCATAACTAGAATATAGGGTCTATTTACTAACGAATTCCATAGTTTTGGTGAGTGCACTTGTTTTGCAGGTCTACCATAAAAGAACATCAAAATGGGCCGAAAGCATATAGAAAATCCAAAGATCCGGCCCAAGAACAAAGGCAATTCAAAGGAACCCACATCTACCTGCACAATTGGGCCAAACACCACACGTGGCAACCCTCTAGGCCCTACCAAGAACCGACCAGAGAAAGGCGATGGCTAGCTGAGCCTCTCCTGGTGCGCCCGCACCCCAGCGCCGCCTCTCGGGCCCACCTTTCTCTGGCGGTTCACTCAGGCGGTTCTATGGTCGGTTCAAGGGGGAGTTAATGGTACCTCTACCAAAATCGATCTCCAGGAGCCATAAAAAGGCCCTCTCACCCCCTCTCAAGACACCCAGTCCAAGTGGAGAAGAAGAGGAGAGCCAAGCTTAAATTCCATCCTAGCCTAGCTAGTTTAGTGTAGGGAGTGAGAGAGGGAAAGTAGAGAAGGTTCAGGCGTGTCTGCCATCCCTTGTCTCGGATCCGGAGCTTCCAGGTTGAGGAGGCGGAGTGCCGGACGTGTCGGCTCCCCCTCGACGTGTACCTCTACGGCCATATACTGCTTGGAGTATAAGGTCTGTGTTCTACTACGGTGTTGAGTCTCTATTTCGTATTCTCTTGCATATTACATTCTTGCGGGTTCGTTGTTCGTTACTTGCCTTAGTAGCGGATATTCTAGTGGAGGATTCCTGATAAACACGGATGTTTCTGGCCGATGCTAGAATAGTAATCGATAACATAGACGTGGTGTCTAAGTTATAGGTTACGCTTATTTGCCTCACACTCCACGGGTGAGGGGTAGGTGTTAGGTGGTGACAGCCCTAACATCCTTTGTATTCCCCCCACGTTCGGGTGTGGCGTAGAGCTGTTAGCCGGCATCAGTTAGCAGACTAGATGTGATCCGGTGCCCGAAGCAAGAGTGTAGTAGGTAAGATTATCTTCGAGTAGAGGATCTAAACCGTAGAAAAACCTCACTACCCAGGATCTCTTTTCTTCAACCCACCAGGGCGGACTAAGCTAGTTGACTAGACACAACCGTTCTTCGTGAAATTACGATACTCTATCTATCACCGGGTGAAGTGCTACGACGGTAATTCCGTGCGCTTGTGGATTTGGCTGCTTTCGCTAAGAAATACCAACAAGCATTTCTGGCGCCGTTGCCGGAGAACGGTTGTCACTTTAGCCTACGAACCTAGTCCACCCGTGTATCCTTTATTTTATCTTCTCTAAAAAATGGAGAATATTTCAATTCAAAACTTTTCTGCTCCTAAGGGCGAGTTCGTAGAGCCACCACAATCATCAAAGCCAATCACAGCCACAAACTACGAGCTTCATCCTGGCTTTATAGCCATGGTTCGAGAACAAACCTTCTCAGGGTTAGATTATGAAAACCCGTACCACCATTTGCGGGAGTTTGAGCAACTCCGTGCATGCCTAACCATAGCAGGCATGTCACAAGAAACTTTACGGTGGAAACTGTTTCCCTTTTCTCTAAATGAGAGAGCAAAAAAATAGTACACCCAAAATGTAGGAAAAGTATCAGGGGATTGGGAGGAGTTAAGGAACAAATTTTGTCTTATGTTCTTCCCGATATCCCGGATAGCTACCCTACGACAAGAAATACTCAACTTCCGACAAAATGAGAAGGAAACCTTAGGTGCAGTTTGGGATAGATTCCTAATCCTATCACGATCAGGCCCAGACCTATCTATACCCAACCATGTGCTATTACAGCATTTTTGGTTAGGGCTTTGTTGACAGTAGATAACGATTTCTTTTAACCGTTAACTCAATGCATAAAAGAGATCACCACTAGAAAACATAGGGGTTTTAACTGACAATTTCCACGAGTTTTGGTGATTTCATATTTTCTACAGGATTATTCCAGAAACGAGAAATTGGAGGATTTCATTGCAAGAATTGCACGAAACTTAACCGCGATGGAAAATATGTTCAACGGACTCAGGAAGGTTCCAGAAAACACCAGAAGAAAGTGGAGCCCGTGCCACGGAGGAGGGGGCCGGGCCGGCCCCACTAGCCAGGCCGCCCGGCACCCCCTGGTGGGTCCCACCTGCCAGCTTCTAGAGTGTTTCTCCACCGCCTTTGAGGATCAATCTTGGCCCTACGTGAAGTCGGTTTGATCCAACGGCCATCGTTTCCTCCACCGGGCTATAAATATGTGCCTGCACCCCTCAGGAGCAATTAGGGTTTTGCCTCAATTCATTTGCCAAGATTAGGCTAGAAGCTAGGGTTTCCAGAGATTAGAATTAGAGCTCCAGTTCTTCAAGTTCTAGATTAGGTTTAGCTAGCAAGGTTCAAGTAGAGTTGGGCGCTTCGCTCGGAGCTTCCGATCTGCAGTCAAGAGATTGGTAATTTATATCTTATTTATGACTTTGTTCTTAATTATTATATTGCTACTTATTAAGTTCTTAGTTTGCTCTAGTTGCATTCTTGATATAGTTATGATTGGTGATGATTATAGTCATATGTTCGTAAAGCGCCTAATTCAATACTCGAGTGGGTTAGGTGGTATGTATTATGTAAGCGTGGTGCTTAGATGTCATATATACCTACGATTGCATCCTGATGTGTCGGGTAGTGGTAGATCATAGGCGTACAGGCCTATTGAGTCCCTGTATTCCACCCCTCGCATGTAGGCTAGTAAAGCGCTGGTCGCAAAAGGAGGTGACTTATGTCTAATATCCTCCTTAGTTGATGCTCCTTATGTTTTTCTCGAGTTAGTTATGCTATAGATGAAAGTGTGTATATTGGTGTGATCTGTAGACTTATTATTTAGGGATAATCTAGAAGTTCTTTACTTTAGCCGAATCTCCCTGTCTCGACCAAATCATATTAGTTGAGTCTTTAAATCTGCCTCTCGGAAAGTCCTTTTATTTCATGTTTATCTTTATCTTTATTGTTTATCTTGACTCACCCCCTGCTAAAAGCATTAGAGTGGATGATTGCTATAGGTTTACACATTTAAAGTCATAGCTATAATTCTTTTCTATCCCCTTCTAGATAGATCCAACGCAATAAATGAGTTTTCCTTTTGGCTTAAAACAAATCAACGATACTTAGGAATCTTACCAGGTGAAATGCTACAATAGGAGACTTATCTGTGCGCTTGCGAATATATTCTATAGCATTATTTTTAGGGTAGACAAGTGTAGATTATTTTCCAGCATTTTTGGCATCATGTTAGAGATGATAACTTAACGCGAAGTGATGTTAGAAATGTCAACAAGCATTTCTGGCGCCGTTGCCGGAGAAAATAAATATTTATTTGCCAGGATAATTTCATTAGGGGTATTCGATCTTTCAAAGAAAATATTTTCCAAAAGGAAGAGTAATATGGCTCTAAACATAAATACTTATAGGTAGATCAACACCTTTTGCTTTTAGCAGGCTTACCCTTGTTTGTCTTTGTTATTATTTTATGCAGGGTAAGTACAAGAATGGTTGTGTGCTATCAATGCTCATCAATAAGAAGCAACCAAGACCCTAAAAGAAGCTAGACACCAGTTGAGAAGCTATGACCGAGAAGACGTTGCGTGAATTTTCTGCTCCAAGCACTGATAATATTTGCGTTGGACCAACTCTCAATATTGGAGAACATGATTATGAACTTAAACCAAGCCTTATCAACATGGTGCAAGCTATTACATTCAGAGGAAAGATGGATGAAGATGCCAGTGCTCATTTGTAGAATTTTTCGGAGATTTGTAGCACCATCAATATTAAGAACATATCTCAAGATGTTGTGCTACTTCGTTTGTTTCCGTTCTCATTGGAAGGAAAGGCGAAGTAGTGGTTCTATCAAATTAAGGATCAAATTGAGACATGGGAAGGATGTTCAAAAGCTTTCCTAGAAAAGTTTTTCCCAGTAGGCAAGACCAATGCGTTACGAGGAAAGATATCAGAATTCTGTCAGCAGAAAGGTGAACCAATTCCAGAAGCTTGGAAACATTTTCAAGATTATATCTCAAATTGCCCACATCATGGAATAGAAGAATGGTTACTCATGCAAACATTTTATCATGGATTAATACCAAAGTCACATGAACAACTTGATGCCACTGCTGAAGGATCATTTATGTCACTCACTCCTAGAAAGGCCAAAAGTCTTATGGACAAGATATCAGAAAATCAAAGCTGAACATATAATAGCCAAACTTGTCATAAGAGTGAAGAAGTTTCAGAGGAAGTGTGTGCACTATCAACCAAGATGGATGTACTATTGAATTGGCTAGAACAAAGAGCTAACTACAAAAGAGATCGACAAGCCATTCAAGACGCATTCGACTCTCAGAATCAATGTGGAGAATACTTAGGGGTTGAATTCGACAACTTCCCAGAGAAGATAAATACTATTATCAAGTCCACTTCACAGAAGCAAGGATGGAGTCAACCTCAAGGTAAGTACCAAGGCAATAATTACAATCAAAAGCAACCACCCTTGAGAGAGTTAATATTGGAACAGGCTAGAATTAATGAGAACATTCATAAGAAGCTTGCTTTCAATGATGCAATCTTAGAAAGAATAAACTCTAAATTAGATAATTTTTCTTCTGCTGTGAAAGAACAAATAGCATTCAATAAGAAGATATAATTGTAAATAGCCCATTTGGCTTCTACTTTGTCTGCTACCGCTAACCCTGAGCAGGTAAAAGGAATATCTACTATACGAGGTAAGTCAACATGTGATCCACCTTACCCAAAAGGGGCAAGGAGGCCACCACAATTAGAGCAGGTAGAAGAAGAAGTAGAGAAAGATAATACGGAAGAAGTTACACCACAAGATTTGCCACAAGACCCGAATTATACCAAGGCTTTCATGACACAAATCTTCTACCGTTTCCACGCAGAAATAGAAGGGCCAAAATAGATGAACAATTCGATAAGTTTGTAGAGGTAATTTAGAAATTATATGTCAACATTCCGTTGCTAGATGCCATGCAGGTGCCTACATACGCGAAATACCTTTGGGATATCCTCAACAACAAAAGACCATTGCCTTCTACGGAAGTCATTAAGCTTACAGAAGAGTGTAGTGCAGCGATTCTGAATTCTCTTCCTGTCAAGAAGAAGGATCTAGGATGTCCCACCATTGATTGCTCAATTGGAGATCAAAATTTTGAGAATGCCTTATGTGATCTTGGAGCTAGCATTAGTGTTATGCCAAGAAGGTCTTCGACAAGCTCAACTACTCTACGCTTACACCCACTTCGATGTGCTTGCAACTAGCCGATCAATCAATTCGTTATCCCGCAGGGATTGCGGAAAACATTCCGGTAAGGATCCGAGACTTTTTCATTCCTGTAGATTTTGTAGTACTTGATATGCAGGAAGTGATGAAGACACCACTCATCCTCGGGAGACCATTCCTAAACACCGCAAATGCACACATTGATGTTGGAGCCGGAGAAATTAAATTCACTATTAATGGGAAAGAAGAACGATTCGCATTCAAGCCACGACCGGAGCAATGCCAAATATTGGAGTGTCATGAGAAGCAAGAATCAAGGACATCATCTCCAGATCGGGAGATCAAGCATGAAGAATAATCAAATTAAAGAAGTCCGATTCGGTGGACTTAAAACCCCGAACCTTCGCTAGGAGGTAATACGGTAGTTATCGGTAATTTAAATTTTCGCATTACTTTTTGCATACTTGCTTTCTTAGCTTTTGCATTATTAAAAAGAAATAAAAACAATTATGGCATAATAGCTATAATAAGCACTGAGTAATTAATGCTTACGGAGAGTAAAACCCCGTCAGTGATTTTTACTCCGGAAACAAAAAAATACAAAAATACTGTCATTAGAATTCTTATTTTCCATAGATTCATAAAAGTAATTTAGTTTTTCATTCTTGTATCATTATACGGTATAAATACGGGAGACATATGGGACCCATGCACATCACCTCACATCCCATCACATGCACCAACTTTCACCATTCCTCCTCCTGGCGTTTTCCAATCACTCTGCCACCAAAAGAGCACCCTAGAGGGTAGTACCCTGTTCATTGTCGACACCAGGAAGTGGAGGAAGCAAACAGCCAAAGGGTGGGGCCGGCCGGCCCCACAAGCCATGCCGGCCGGCACCCCCTCTTCTCCTCTGCCTTTCTCCTTTCTCCCACTCATTCCACTCGCCATTCACAAGTCCAGAGAACTCTGCTCCCCTCTATTTTTCGTTACGAAGAACACAACTCACCAAAATCCCACCATTTACTTAAGGAAAATCTAGAAAAAATTAAAGAGAAGGAGATTAGAGCTTTGCTCAAGGTTTTATTCAAGGGAAGTGATCTCTCATCCTCTCTAACCCTTCTCCATTAGTTGTTCTTATTTGCTCTTGTTTTTGTTCTTGAAGATGAGTAAGAAATTCAAGAATGCGGCAAAGAGCCTTGGAAGGGCACTCTCCTTCCGCTCAACCCGGAGTCAAACTTTATCACGTGCACCTTCACGAGCCGACTCCGAGATGGATGTAGACACACCATCACCTGCTGTCCATGAATCATCATCCCAAGGTGAGCCACCAGGGTATATCCTTACGGACGACTCTCAAATTACTCTACTCACTAGAATCAAGAAGGGAGTATTTAATTCAATTAAAGATAAGGAGTTTTTCCATACACCGGTGTTTGATAATGCACTACTCGTAGCAACCGGTATGGACACTGAATTTGAGCTAGTCTTTAGAATCATGGGACGGGAAAATGCTTGTGCTATTACTGAGGAAGGTAGTAACTACTCACCATGGAATTTTTGAGTACCTTAGAACTAGGATTAGATGAAGTATCATTTAGGCTTTTTAACCAAGAGCTCACTGTCACATGGAAGAACCTTAGTGTCATGCTAGGTTTTTCACCTGGGTGCCCAATAGATATTGATGATATTCTAAGAGATTTTGATAGAACATAAGTATGGGAGAGTATTTCCAGAAAAAGGTTTTGTCACAAACCTACCACTGAGCAGATACATCACCCTACTTTAAGGTTTATGCATAAATGGCTAGCTGTCACTTTCATTCCTAGGGAAGAATTGGGCACTGTTAGAATTGAGGAGCTGAAATTACTTTATGCCATGATTAAAAAGAGAAGTGTTTCACCTGTTAAATACATGCTAAAATATTGGACTTATGTGTCGACCATAAAAAAGTGTGGTGTTACATTTACTTCCTAGATTACTCGTATTGCTTTAAGGTTAGGGATGCTAGAAAATATTATTCTCACATATATTCCTGCACCACGAAGAATAATTGGATATGAATTCTTTAAGCAGGCTCATTTACTCAAAACAAAGGATAATAAAATTTATATGGTTTATAAGAATTTTGATAGTGAGTATGAACTGCCAAATAGAGAACTTGGTCTCTACACAGTAGAGAGTTTTGTTTTTAACTTGCAGACAGGTAGGGCGACTGTTGGGAGAAGTCCCTCAGCACGCTTTGCTGGGACATAGAGACCTAGCTACCAGGGAGCAGATCCTACAGCACAGGGACTAGCATACACTGCCTTCATGGGTTTTGATCAGCCACAGCCGTCACACCAGACTACTCAGCCATGGACATACCACTCTGCATGGGAGGGTTATACCTCTTATCAGGAGGGGAGTCATCTTGTTAATACCAGATTTTGGTAAAGACCGAGAAGATGACAGGTGGGCCAGTACATGGCAGGCTTGCGAGAGGCAAGTATTCAGAAGCATTCGGCAAGCACCCATGCGGGTGGTTATTCCTGGCGATTCGGCAAGTATCCATGCGGTCGGCTGACTCTGGGTGATTCGGCAAGTGATCGTGCGGTCGGCTATCTTTGATGGCGGTGGCTCCATTCGGGAAAGCAAAAGGTGGCGAGCAAAAGCCGATTAGAAGGAAAGAACCATGATAATAAAGGACTCCATAAAGGATTAGAGCCAAGATTGTCGTACTTTTGAAATGTTCCTTAATATTTTGTAATCGTAATCTTTTAGGACTCGTGTCCTATCTAGGGTATAAATATAAACCCTCGACCATTGTAAAAAGAGTTCACAACCAAATCAATACAATCGGCCCTGTGCCAAGTTTTTCGATTCCTTTGTCATGTCGTCGAGTTCTTCGAGAGGAGCCATCGATCCGTCGACCTCCGTAAGTTCCGACAACCTTGCTATCATGTCTAGTATCATGCGGTGGATTTAGACGTTGATGCAAGTAGTCTTGTTTGTCTCGACTGGATGGCCGTGCGGCAGGCGCCCCGCTTGATAATCAAGAGGTCTTTGCTTATGCTTTGTGTATCTCGATTTGGATGGCCGCGGCGGCGGCGTTTGCTTGATAGCTTAGCGAAGCAAGATAGTTATCGGCTCTATTAGATTTGGCAAGGTCTGATACATTCATTAAGTTATTACGTGTTGCATGTTTTTAATTACTTGTAACACTCTTTTGCCCAATCTAGATTGATTAGGCTCGGCTTCTTACTCTTATAGATCTATTTGTTCTCTAACGTTTTATTCTTACATTATCATGATAGATAGATCATATGCTTATATAGCTGGGTTAGATCAATCTAGATTGTTACATGTTGCGGGTCCTTACATGTTAGAAGTGTTTGAATCTTGATAGGATTGAGTGTCGTGCGGCAGATACAGGTTCTTGATGGGTTTACTCGTGATAGCTTGTTTGTTCCTTCTTTATGGACCCCGAGTCGGCTGACTTGCCGAGCTTGGTTATGCTTCAACTCTTGATCGACTTTCACTTGTTCAAACATGTCTTCTCATGCAAGCGTGTTCGGCAATCAATGCTTTACGTGTCTTTTATCTTTATATTAGCCGAATAAATCATAAGCATGATTGGCAGACAGCTTCTATAGTTGTATGTCATCGTAAGTGGCTTCAGGGCCGTATATACGGAACTGTCTGGTCTCACCCGGTATGTTTCGAATTTGTATTTAACAATCTTTTCTCCCTTGTCAGTTTTCAGGTCAAACTGACTGGCACGCTTCCGGATCTTCAAACCGCCCGGTCACCCGATTGAAGCCACGCTTTCCGGCTTGCTGTGTGTGAGGCACAGCGCGTCACGTTTTGTGTCAACACACTTTTTGGCATGCCCGGTAGGACTCCATCGTTCAAGATGCCTGAAATCAACAACGACCACGTTCTAGATGTGACCATGGATGAGTTGCCGGAGAATTTGAGAGAATTGGTGCGGCAAGCATGTGAGCAATTTCAACAGAAGTGCTTCATGTCCTTTTCCAAGAATAAGAGCAACAAGATGATCCAGAAGCAATCGTTGCCAAGGGTTCTTCTTCCACATCAATCTGATTTTACTGAAGAAGAGGGTGCTCAGAAGATGTCAGAGTTGGTTTACAAAGCTATGGGAGAAACTATGACAAATCACCATACAGCTTTTCTGAACACCTTTCGGGCAATCATGGTCAGCACTTTCGGTCCAACGGCCGATAAGTATTTTGAAGAAAATATTGGCCCAATCCATGGACCAACACTTTTCAATGTACCAAAGTATCAAGAAAAGCCTGCTGGAGATGATGGAGCATCTGGCTCAAACAAAGGAGGACCAGCTCCCAATGAAAAACAACAGCCTCCCACCTATGGCCAAGTGACATTTGGTACAACAGGAGATGTACCCCCATCAGCTTTTAAAGTGTCTCCAGCATCAAATAGGCTACAGAGGAATATGTATGGAGATGGATATCAGGAATTTACTGATTATACTGCTTTGGATGCTTTGCCGAATCCAGGATACAAGACTGCGTCAGGTATACCTTCTGGAAGGCAAATACGAGAAACTCCGAATTCAGATGTTGATCTTATTATGCATAGGATGGCTGATATGATGCAGAATCAGTTCGGCCTAAAGCCAAAAAATCAATCCTATTCATACAAGTCTCCTTATCCAGAATGGTACAATAGAGTGGCACTTTCTCCAAGGGTCAAACCTCCAACGGATTTGACTAAGTTTTCTGGTCAAGATGATACTAGCACTTTGGAGCATATCAGTCGTTACTTGATGCAGCTTGGGGAGGCCTCCACAGACGAAGTTTGGAGAATTCGATATTTCCCTTTGTCTCTCATAGGGCCAGCTTTCACATGGTTTACCTCCTTGCCAGCCCATTCCATTAGTACATGGGCAGAGCTAGAGCAGAAGTTTCATGCATATTTCTTTACGGGTACTAATGAAAAGAAGCTGGTTGACCCCATGAGTTTGAGACAGAAAGCTAATGAAACACCACAGGAGTATCTTCACAGGTTTAGAGAAACCAAGAACCTTTGCTATTCTCTGAACTTACCGGATGATCAGTTGCCAGGTATGGCTATAGCAGGCATGCAGCCGAACATCAGAGAGAAGCTATTCGGCATGGAGTTTGATGACCTTGGTCAACTTTCACAGCGGTTGGCAGCTATGAGTAATCAAGCCCAAGGGTTCAAGAGAGACAACCGTTTCCAAAAAGGCAATGTTGCTAGTGAGATTTATCAAAGTTTTCTGGAAGAAGCAGCTGAATACAATGACGATGACGAGATAGCTGCAGCTGAACTGACCTAGGCAAAAGAGCCTACTCAAGTTAGCAGTATTTGGTTGAGGCAATAAAAAGGAACTTATGATTTTGATGTCTCTAAGTTAGATAAGCACTTTGATCTATTGGTGAGAGAAGGACGCATCAAACTGCCAGAGGGACATCCTATGCTACGTCCTGAAGGAGTGAAAGACAAGAAGTACTGCGGCTACCATAACACCAACTCTCATTCTATCAATGATTGCCGAGTGTTTAGAGTGCGGATTCAGAAGGCTATCCAAGAAGGACATCTAAAGTTCGATGGCAAAATGAAGATTGATGGTCAGCCTTTTCCTCAAAATATGATTTCCTTCTCTGTGAATATGGTTTCTGCAGATGATCCTAAAGGTAAAGGCAAGGTGAAGGTGTTAACCTCTGACAGAGCAAAGAAGAACGGTACTGTCGATCCTGATCAGCAAATCACAAGTGAGGAGCTGAGGCAAAAGGTTCGGTTCAAGAGTAGCCGAACTGAAAGCGGTGAAACCTCTAAACCTAGGGTTACATCACGTATCCTGCTGAACAAGTGGTAAAGACAGCAAGGAAGGGAGTATTATGAAGAGCAAAGGTTTATAGAAGAGCACCGGAGATATGAAGAAGAGGTGTACCGTAGAGAACAAGAAGAACACATGAGAGAGATGGAACAGTCTCATTGGGGTTGTTCATTCTTTAAGCATTGCTGGAATGAAAGCTTGAAGTTGCCTGCTAGAAACAATTGCCCTGAATGCAGTGATCAATATTTTGGGTACAGGCAATCTCGGGTCAACCGCCGTCCAGTCCATGAAAGACTTGGAACACAGTTTCCTGAGGACGATCGGCGCTTAAAAATAGACAGTTTTGAGAATCAGCAAAGGAAGAGGTTTGCAGACCAACGTTGGACTCATTATAAAGGATACGATGGAGAGGAAAGTCCCCATGAATACGTATGGCAGAAAGGACAGTGGTGCCCTCCAGGATTGAGAAAGAGCCAAAAGAGAAGAGTTTAACGTTTGAGGAATGGGGAGTTAAAACAAGCAGCTGTTGAGGAGAAGCGGACATGGCGCCCTAAAAAGAAACCGGATGGGCATGGTCCTTCAGGTGATGCATGCATGGCCTTTTTCCTTCCATCAGAGTTCATAGCTCCTGAAAACCAGGATGTCCAAGAAGAAGTATACTCCGATTTTGATGAAAGTGAGTTTCAAGATTTGATGGCCCAGCTTGTCTTAACGCAGCAGGCGGTTTTCGACAAACCAGCCAAATATCGTCATTTGAAGCCACTTTATCTGAAAGGATACGTCAATGGCAAGCCTCTGACTAAAATGTTTGTTGATGGAGGAGCTGCTATCAATATTATGCCATATGCTACCTTCAGGAAACTTGGGATGACCGGTGAGGACTTGTTAAAAACTAACATGATTCTTAGAGACTTTGCTGGCAATCCTTCTCATACCCGTGGAGCTGTGCATGTCGAGTTGATGATTGGGTCAAAAACCTTGATTACTACATTCTTTGTCATTGATGGCAAGGGGGCATACTGATACCGCTTCTAGGAAGAGATTGGATTCATGCTAATTGCTGCATTCCTTCAACCATGCACGATTCTTATTCGGTGGGTCGGAGATGATATTGAGGTTGTTCACACTGACGATTCCATGAGTGTCGCTGCTACGGAACCTACTTACTGGGAATATGATGGCATTGATTGTTTTTCCGGCAAAATGTGGGGAGAAGGTCCTGTGAATGTCTTTCTTGAGAGATCAACGGCCGATCCAAGCAAATCGGCTCTCACAAAGTAATTTTTAATGGGTAATCCAATCGATGGCAAAAAAAGGAAAGCTGGGATGCGGTTTTATGTCGGCCGACAAGTTGGAAGAGATAAACGTTGGTGATGATACTAGGTCAAGGTCGATGTACATTAGCGCGAACTTGGATCCAAAATATAGATTACAATTGATAGATCTTCTAAAAGAGCTTAAAGATTGTTTTGCTTGGGATTACATAGAGATGCCCGGATTAGATCGCTCTATTGTTGAACATCGATTACCTATTAAGCCCAGATATCGCCCCTACAAACAACCTCCACGAAAAATTTATAAAGAAGAGGTATTGGCCGATGTGAAAAAAGAGATTGAAAGATTACTAGAAGCAAACTTCATTCGGCCATGCAGGTATGCAGAGTGGATTTCAAGTATAGTTCTAGTATACAAGAAGAATAGAAAGATGAGGGTCGTATAGATTTTAGAGATCTCAATAGAGCTACTCCTATGGACGGATACCCGATGCCGATTGCCGATTTCTTTGGTAGACGCCTTGGCCAATTTGGATATGAGGTGATTAGCTTTATGGATGGGAATCTTTGGATATAACCAAATTTTTATGGCAATAGAAGATATCTCAAAAAGACCTTCAGATGCCCCGGTCATATTGGTTTGTTTGAATGGATTGTCATGACATTTGAGTTAAAGAATGCATGTGCAACTTACCAAAGAGCTATGAATTATATCTTTCATGAGTTGATCGGCAAGATTGTAGAAATTTATATCGATGATGTGGTAGTTAAGTCTAGAAATTATAAAGGACATTTAGCCGATTTAAGAAAGACTCTGGAATGCACTAGAAGGCATGGTTTGAAAATGAATCCAAACAAATGTGCTTTCGAAGTCTCGGCTGGTGAATTTTTGGGATTTCTAGTCCATAAAGGAGGGATTGAAGTTGGGAAAAATAGCGTGGAAGCAATAGATAAAGTTGTCCCTCCAACTAATCTCACAGAGTTACAATCATTGCTTGGCAAGATTAATTTTATAAGAAGATTTATATCCAATTTATCAGAAAGAGTCTTGTCTTTCTCTCCACTATTGAAACTCAAGAAAGATCATGAATTTGTATGGGGTGACATACAATGTAAGGCTTTTGATGAAATCAAAGAGTACATGAAGGCGCCACTGTGTTGGTACCTCCACAACTTGATAAGCCTTTTAAGTTGTATGTGGTGGCCGATAGCCTAACAATAGGATCGGCCCTCATGCAAGAGTTTAAAGGAAAGGAGAGAGTGATAGCTTATCTTAGCCAAAAGCTGTTGGACCCAGAAACAAAGTACTCGGCTACAGAGAAACTTTGCTTGTGTGTGTATTACTCATGTACCAAGTTTTGGCACTACTTGTTAAATGCCGAATGCGTGGTAGTTTCTAGTTTTGATGTAATAAAGCATATGTTATCAATGCCAATTTTAAATGGAAGGATTGGCAAATGGATTTTGGCTTTATCAGAGTTTGATTTAAAATATGAATCGGCAAAAGCGGTAAAAGGTCAAATTATTGCTGATTTTATTACCCAACATCGTAGTCTTTCTGTTGAGATGATAAGCATTGTGCCCTGGGCTTTATTCTTCGATGGTTCATCCTGTAGCAAAGGTGGTGGTGCTGGTATTTTCTTGATTTCTCCACAAGGGGTAACCTTTGAATATGCTATTCCCATTGAATTTTATGTTACTAATAATCAAGCGGAGTATGAAGCATTACTTAGAGGGCTTGGCTTCTTATAGAGGTAAAAGCCGTTTTTGTTGAAATCTTTGGGGATTTCGAGTTGGTGATTAACCAATTGACCTGCCAAGTATGAGTGCAAGAGTGACATATTAAGGGAATATTATGAAAAGTGCCGGGAACTTTTGAAAAGTTTTCGAGTGGTAACCTTGCATCATATCCCTAGGGAGCACAATGAAGAAGCAAGTAAGTTAGCTCAAGCTGCTTCCGGATATCGTGAAAATCAAGAAATTCTCGCTATAGATAAGAATGTTTCTGATGCTGATCAAGAGATTGGTGATTGGAGGCGTGAGATTGCCGATTATCTAAGAAATCCATCACAGAAAGTTTCCCGAAAGCTCAGGTACAAAGCCCTCAGGTTCGTGCTTCTTGATAATCAATTATATTACAAATCTATAGATGGAGTATTGCTTAAATGTTTGGATCAAGAAGAGGCCAGAAAGGTGATGTATGAAGTGCATGAAGGATTGTGTGGTGCACATCAATCGGCTTACCGAATGAAGTGGATAATTAGGAGAACTGGTTATTTTTGGCCGACTATGTTGGAGGATTGTTTTGAATACTATAAGGGGTGTCAAGATTGTCAAAAATTCGGTAATATTCAAAAGGCTCCAGCATCTGCTATGAACCCAATAATAAAGCCTTGGCCATTCAGAGAATGGGGCATAGACTTAATTGGCCAAATTAATCCTCCTTCGAGCAAAGAACATAAGTTTGTGCTCTTGGCCACGATTATTTTATCAAGTGGGTTGAAGCTATTCCTTTGAAGAAAGTTACATCGAGAGAACATGATCAGCTTTGTTAAAGAACATATAATTTATAGATTTGGAATCCCTCAAACTATAACAACTGATCAAGGGACTCAGTTTACTTCCTCAGAGTTTTGTGATTTTGCCGAAGATATAGGAATTAAGTTGTATAATTCTTCTCCTTATTATGCACAAGCCAATGGCCAAGCAGAGGCATCAAATAAGATTATAATCAAGATCATCTAGAAGAAAATTGATGAGAAACTGAGAAGATGGCATCTAGTTCTTAATGAAGCTTTGTGGGCTTACCGAATGGCTTGTCATGGATCTATTCAAACGTCTCCTTATGAGTTAGTTTATGGGCATCATGCTATCTTACCATGGGAGTTACAATCAGGTTCAAGGCGAGTTATGTTGCAAAAGAATTTGGAGAAAGAAGACTATAAAAATCTAATGATGGATGAGTTGGAGGATTTGCATCTAATTCGTCTCAAGGCACTGGAAAATATTGAGAAGAACAAGATACGTGTTGCCAAGTATTATAACAAGAAAGTTAGAATGAAACAATTTGCAGAAGGTGATCTGGTTTGAAAACTATACTGCCGATTGGAACGAAAGATAGAACATTCGGCAAGTGGTCTCCGAATTGGGAAGGACCTTTTCGGGTAGTGAGATGTGTGCCTGGCAACGCATATATTTTGAAAACTTTGTTTGGAGAAGAATTTGCCAGAGCTATCAATGGAAGATTTCTTAAGAGATACTATCCCAGTGTTGAAGTTGGTTCATGAGAAAGAGTTAGAAAATCAAACATGAATAGCCGATGAAGGAACATCGCCTTTAGTTCAAAAAATTGTGAAATTGAAATAGCCGATACGATTCGTCAGACGCCTTTGGTACGAAAAATATCTACGCATAGCCGAATGGACTACCGAGAGAGGTGACTTCAGCATTCTGTCTGCATTTTGGTTTATCGGAAGAAGAGAAAGGTGAAGCCTTGAATGAAAAATCTTGAACGACATGTCAAATCGTTTGCCATGCAAGACTAAGATCTAGTCGGCTAAGGTGATGTCACGCATTCGGGAGACATTTTTTAGAATCACATTGTTCAGAGAATGCTAAAGACATCTATTCGGCATTCAACATAGGAATCATAAACAAGCACATTTCAGAAAATAATTATTCACAATCAGTCCATCCTAGTACAAACTACTCCTAGAACAATTTATTAAGAATGCATCGAGGATTGGTAGATTCGGCGAGAGAGCAAAGAGCATGATCTTCATAATGCTCCTAGACGCTCATTGATATCATCAATCTCATGTGGGGGTCCGCCAGGAGAAGCCGACCGCCTGGAAGGAGTAGTCCTCGCCCGGTCCGGGAGGTCATCGCCGCCAGCCCGAGAGAAACACCAAGGTGCACACCTTGGATGGCGACCTGATCAATGCGGCCGTCCGCATCATCAAGGCGCGCCTCAGCGGTCTCCCCCTGGGCGTTCACCTTAGCAGCGATCCTGTTCGCCGCAGTCTTCAGTCGCTCATTCTCCTCAGAGAGAGCTGGACACAAAAAACAAAAATGAGTTAGGAAACAGGAAGATCAAGGGGAGAAGTCTATACAAAGATGACGAACCCGGTGATAGCGTCATGTAACTGTTTGTTTGGTTCTCCCACTTGGCTTGCTCGATGCCGAGCTGCTTGAAGACATCGCCGAGCTCCCTCCGGGCCTCATCCCTCTCCTTACGGAAGGTGAGCGCCTCCTCATGGACGTACAGAGGGTCATCTCCCTCTGACTCCGCCGGGCCCCAAGGATTGGGGTTGTATGAGTTGTCGGACTCGGAGGAGCTTGATGAACTGGAGGAGCCCGGGACAGGAACAGGTTGATCAGAAGTGCCCGGTTGAGTCACCGTCATTGGAGGGAGCAGATGATACTGGCCGGTGATGACCCTCGCCCTAAGTAGATGAAAAGAATCAAAATCGTGGATGATGAACAGGAAGTATAAAACCGCAAGGGGGCAACCGATTGATTCTCACCCATGGCGTTGACGGCGCGGTGCTCGGCTTCCTTCTGCCTCTCCCTCGGCAGGGCACTTGCCACGGTCATCACTGTTCACCATTGGTACTCTGGGAAGCTAGGTCTCTTTCTAAGATTGATTTGGGAAGAGAGGTGAAGAGGCGGCGATGAAAATGCTTGACTGAAGATGACGATGAAGGCCAAAGGAGGGTCTTATTTATAGGTCAAAATGGGAGGTCGTGGCGTATATCTCAGAGTATCCCAAGCGACGGAATAGGGTTTCTCCTTTTCGGGCCGTTATCGGACTGGGCCAGGTTCGGCTAAATCAAAAATCGGCGTTTCAAAGGGAATCGGCTATTCTCCTGATCGGGAAGCTAAAGGCAATCGGCTATATTATCAATCAGACAAAAATATGAAAGCCAAAGGATTAAAAGGGATGCAATTGCTCAAGAATATAGTGTGCTACATTTGAATGTATTACAAGCCGATGCTTTACTCGCCCAGGAACAGTTTGATTGCATCTATGGCTTCGGTCCTGATTCGGCTAACCTCATCTAGCGCCTTCTTGTCATCATCTTCAGAACCCTGGATCTTAGTGAGTTTTGTTCTGATCTGCTGGTTCTCTTTGATGATGGATGTTATCTTTGTTTTGGCTGCATCTATGGAGTTCGGCAGATTGGCGATTTTATCCTTATGAGACTGGATTTTTTCATTTAGTTGAGCCAATTGAGATTCTAGCTTGGCCTTTTCCTCCTCCATGGCTTCTAGTTCAGGCTCCAAAGTTGCCAAGGATTGTTTAGCAGCCTGAATCTGGGAATGCAGTTCTTTGGCTTGTTGTTTCTTCATCAGATTGTCATTCTGCAAAGCAGCTCTAGAGGCTATGTTCTTGTTTGTCCTCCTAACCTTACCAAGATGGTCATCAAGATGAGTTTCAGATTCTAGGGGAACCCTGAGAGTTAGGGGGATTTCTTGGTCAATGAGCTCAACAAGGTCCCTTATCTGATCTGCATCTTGGACCAGGATGTTTATGTCCTTGGCCAGCAGGAGAGCTATTTCCTTTAGCCGAGCTTGATTTTCTGCTGATAACCTCTGCTGAGATGTAGCTTCTTCGCCTCTTTCATTGATATACTCCTCAACGGTGAAGGACTAGCAAACAGTCGGCTTGATATCATCCTTAAAAAAAATTGTTAGCCGATTGATCAAGTTTACTAAAGAATTCAGTGGGGCAAAGCATTACCTTTTGAACAGAATCTTCCTCAGTTTGAATTCTGCCCTGGCTTGTTGGAGGGCTTAGGTAGATGCCCGAAGATGATGAACATGAAACATGATGAGGGGAGGGTTCTTCTGCCATACTGTCCAAGAGTTGATCTGTTTCTAAGAATACAAAGCAGCAGAGTGTGAGTACTATTGAATGCATCTAGTGCAAGAAAAGAGGTAATCAACTGAGAGAATAGTACCAATGTGGCTAGTAACTTCCCCGGATTTCTCGCATCTCAGCCAGAAGCCCGAGGAGAAATCTCAATGGTTGTTGGAGCATTGGCTGATCTTGAAAGTTTAACCTGTGGCTGCAAACCAGAGGAAATAAGTACAAAATTATTGCCAAAAATAAGGACTGACAAGGGTATACCTTAGGAGACAGTTTGGCTTTCTTAGATCTTGTTTTCCTGGGCACAGTGACATCCTTGCTTGATTCAGCAGTAGCTTTTCTTTTATGTTCTCCTCTTGAAGGTGCTGTACCCAAGGCTGCAGGGATTTTCATGAAGGCTGCCAAAGTTGGAGCATTGAACCCTAAAGCAGGATTGGGTCCAGCCTGGTAATATTGGGCCACTTGGGAAGGAGGAATAGGCTCAACATCCTGTGAATAACAAAGAATTAAAATCAGGAATAAACCCAATAGCAAGGAGAATTATGGGTACAAGGAAATTACCTCACTGTCAGAAGCAAAATGAGCTTGCAGGTCTTGGCATAGAGGATGCACTGGTATGTTAAAAATGTGGGCACGCCACTCTTGCCACCAGGAAACAAACAGAGGATGGGCAACATCTATTAGTCCAAGAGGAGAAGGCTCATATGCTGGTAGCTCCCATCCAAGCTCAAAAACCTTCTTGGCCTCTATGTCATCTCCTATCTTCTCCCTGGGTCTTATAGTTTTGGAGAAGAATAGTCTTGGGGGCAGCTGACCACATCCTAATTGTCTGGCTACCATGTTTGGATTATAGAATTCATAAGTGGGATTCAGCATTCTCCCATGATGAAATTCAGCTGGCAAGGTGCAAGGTTTGATGAAAGAATTGAAAATCTCTGTAGACATTTGGTCTGAGCAGCCAGTTTCATAGCTAAACTTGCAAGGGAAAGTCAAATCTTCATTTTCCCTATAAGGAAGCCAGATCACATTGTCAAAACCTTTGAAGAATAGCTTGAAAAGATGGCCAATATCTATATCAATGATGATAGAAGATGCTGCCTCCCCATATGTCTGACAAGCCTTCTTTTTCACTGTACCATATTCGGCATAATTAAAGCGAAGGGAAGCCCGGATCATGAAGGTCCACAGAGACTATTTGATGCATGTACATTTGCGGCCACATCCGAACCAACCACCGGGGGGCCATTTACACGGTGAATTTCTCCATGGTGGCGCATCCGGACAGTGATCCGATGCATCATGTGAAAAAAACAGCCCCCAAGAGATACTTGCCCGGGGGGGATCAAAGTGCACGAAGCCAGCTCCTCGGCCATCACCATGTGATTCGAGTTGGCTCGTTAGATTTGCCGCAGAAGATAAATCCGCTCGGCCACATATTCATGAAAGCTTTGTACTCTTTATCGGACCACGCACCGGTTGACATGTAAGTTTGGATATATTTTGTCCATCCACCTCTCGACTTAAGCGCCTTTTGGTTCTTTGTTACTCTTGCACTTGAGGGGTACACCGGTCTTTGTCACATTTAGGCCGGTCATCATAAAAATGTCAGCCAAGGTAAAAGACATTGGACCATGACCGAAGATGAAGGCATTGGCAAACATCGGACCGAAGTGAGTGGGCTGCTATCAAGAGGGAGTCGTTCCTAGGTGTCTTTGACAAAGATAACTCCAAGCAATGCTGAATGTCTTGAGATTCCTAGTGACTGCTGCTCTTGTTCAGAATCCTGCAGTACCAATTTCGCCATCCGGCGATTGGAGGAAACGGTCAAGTTTTGAAGGTGTTCGGCCACTGATTCGGCGGCGTGACTCCGGATTTGAAAGGAATCCTCAGAGTCTCCTTCTCAACGAACTCAATCGGGTTGGGATCTCCCATCGGACCAAGGAAGTAAGAATTGGGGTTCGCTGCATAGGGAATCAAGATCTCATCCTTGTATTCCTTCAATGATACAACAGGAAGAGAAGTGAGCCGAAAAGAAACAAAAGATTGATTTGAAAGTTGCCGAACACATAAGAGGAACGAGACATTACCTACGGAACTCCGTCGAGGGGTCGCCATTGAGGATTTGAGTGGATTTGAATCTAGATCGGAGAATTCGGACTTCGAGTGGCGGCTGCGAGTTTGAACAGTGTTGACCTAAATGAGAAAAGAGTTTGTGGTCAATTTCAGAATAAAATCACTTTTATCCCGAAATTGAGGGGCATGTGTTAACACCGGATTTTGGTAAAGACCGAGAAGATGACAGGTGGGCCAAGACATGGCAGGCTTGCGAGAGGCAAGTATTGAAGCATTCGGCAAGCACCCATGCGGGTGGTTATTCCCGGCGATTCGGCAAGTATCCATGCGGTTCACCGACTGGGTGATTCGGCAAGCGATCGTGCGGTCGGCTATCTTTGAAGGCGGTGGCTCCATCCAGGAAAGCAAAAGGTGGCGAGCAAAAGCCGATTAGAAGGAAAGAACCGTGATAATAAAGGACTCCAAAAAGGATTAGAGCCAAGATCGTCGTATTTTTGAAATGTTCCTTAATATTTTGTAATCGTAATCTTTTAGGACTCGTGTCCTGTCCAGGGTATAAATATAAACCCTCGACCATTGTAAAAAGAGTTCACAACCAAATCAATACAATCGGCCCCGTGCCAAGTTTTTCGAGTCCTTTGTCGTGTCTTCGAGTTCTTCGAGAGGAGCCATCGATCCGTCGACCTCCGTAAGTTCCGACAACCTTGCTATCATGTCTAGTATCATGCGGTGGATTTAGACGTTGATGCAAGTAGTCTTGTTTGTCTCGACCGGATGGCCGTGCGGCAGCGCCCCGCTTGATAATCAAGAGGTCTTTGCTTATGCTTTGTGTATCTCGATCGGATGGCCGCGGCGGCGGCGTTTGCTTGATAGCTTAGCGAAGCAAGATAGTTATCGGCTCTATTAGATTTGGCAAGGTCTGATACATTCATTAAGTTATCACGTGTTGCATGTTTTTAATTACTTGTAACACTCTTTTGCCCAATCTAGATTGATTAGGCTCGGCTTCTTACTCTTATAGATCTATTTGTTCTCTAACGTTTTATTCTTACATTATCATGATAGATAGATCATATGCTTATATAGCTGGGTTAAATCAATCTAGATTGTTACATGTTGCGGGTCCTTACATGTTAGAAGCGTTTGAATCTTGATAGGATTGAGTGTCGTGCGGCAGATACAGGTTCTTGATGGGTTTACTCGTGATAGCTTGTTTGTTCCTTCTTCATGGACCCCGAGTCAGCTGACTTGCCGAGCTTGGTTATGCTTCAACTCTTGATCGACTTTCACTTGTTCAAACATGTCTTCTCATGCAAGCGTGTTCGGCAATCAATGCTTTACGTGTCTTTTACCTTTATATTAGCCGAATAAATCATAAGCATGATTGGCGCATGGCTTCTATAGTCGTATGTCGCCGTAAGTGGCTTCGGGGGCGTATATACGGAACTATGCGGTCTCACCCGGCTTGTTCGATTTTGTATTTAACAATCTTTTTGTCCCTTGTCGGTTTTCAGTCAAACCGACCGCACGGTTCCAGATCTTCAAACCGCCCGGTCACCCGATTGAAGCCACGCTTTCCGGCTTGCTGTGTGTGAGGCACAGCGTGTCACGTTTTGTGTCAACACATCTTCGAGGGTGGGGACAATGGAAACAAGGTAATACCTCTTTTTTGCAGGAGACCGGGTATGAGAGAGGACGAGCATCCTTCTCCACACGCCCGTGCATAGACTTCAGTACCGGTGGCCCATTTGCATTCCATACACCCCCAGAGGACGACTACTACCAGCCTCCAGAGCAGCACGGACGCCCTTCAGCGACATATGGTGGAGCCCCTCCTTTTTGACCCGGTTTGGCCGGCGGTGACTAGCTTGGGGAGGGTCACAGAGGATTTAGACCACGCTAGATCACATAGTGGCGTGGCAGCACCAGATGGATAACAGGGTGAACACACTACAGCAGTCTCAGGATCAGAGGTAGGAGACCCTTGCACTTTTGCTTCAGAGTCTAGGACTCGAGTATCCACCACCACCACCAGAGCAGTGAGATAGCTTGGAGGAGGACCCCCGCAAGGTGAGCACACTTCACCTTTGTATATATTTATCCTTTATTTTCAGCATTTACTTTCTTGTTCTTAGCTGTTCTTAAAAAATGCAAAACCAGAAAAACCAAATAAAAATGTCTTTATTGCTTTCTTTAAATTGCTGCAATTTAATTCATACATCATAAAAATGAAAACCCAAAAATAGAGTGTGAAAAAAAAGGTTTGCTTTAATTCCGGTTGTCAGTAGAACTTGAAGGCTAGACTTCTTCGAGTTATTAAAATACCAAATATGATTTCCTTTACATGCTTAGTATTTAAATTGAGATTCTCCTACAGATTGAATGAAGTTGACCTTATCTGAAAATTTATTCTGAAGCTTGATATCCGTGGGTAGCATATTCTTGATCCTAAGTCTAGGTAATTGTTGAACATGATTAGAGAAGGTCTAAGTCATTTGTTTATCTTACTCTAAAAAAGATGCTAAAATTCGGGAGACTTACTTTTTGAAAAATACAAAATGTTACATGATGAGATCTTGTATGACAATGCTAAATTCCTACGAGCCATATTGAATATTTAGGCTAGGAAGCTTTCTACATAATCTTGCTTGTCATTACATTGAGTTTAATCAACCTTTGTGACCCTAATGAGAGACTTGTCATGCTTTTTAAAATCAAGATTCACTTGCACTCCACTTATATATATGCACTACTCTACACTTTGGAGTAGGTGCAACAACATGCCATTCCACTCTTGTCAGGAAATGTTTTACTCCTACACTGGGAGGAAACACCAAAAATATTCCATTAGGATAGCCACCAAATAAATGCTCAAAATATCTTGTTGTTATTAGCTCTCAATTTTATATGTCAAAAAGGAAGTTTTGTGAGCTATGCAAAATAAATAAAGAAAAAATGGACAAGTGTCCAAAAGAAAAGAAAAAAAGAAAAAGAAAGAAAAGAAATAGCTCACAATTCCTGGAAGTGTTTCTGAATTTCAAAAGAGAGATAAGAATGAGCATAGTAGAATTAGGATTATCAGTTTCCACCAAATATCCACCATATTCCACACACATGCACATCTTGATTTGATCGTATGACTTGTTTCTCTCTGGATCCATTGTTTGATTTTACGATACATGTTTTGCAAGTAAGTCATCCATGATTATTTCCATACCTATAAGCTGCATATAAACCTTTAGAATTAGGTTGAGAAAGGCATAAGCTTCATTGCCTAAGTGAGGGACCAAAAATACCACATATATGAGAGACTTGAGAGTGTCATGCAAAGCATCTCTGAGTTTTATTTCTGAAATTCCATAAAAACTCCAGAAGATTGGTTGAATAGAAGAGTTTGAGACATAGTGCTTGACTTGATCTGTCTGTTTTCCAATTGCTCATGACCCAAGGTGAAAGATGTTAAGCTCCATGATTGAAAAGAATAAGAGTAAGTTTGAAAATGAGGCAAATGAATTACAACCTGAAGAAGAATTTTAATTTGAGCACTTGAGTATTTGTTGGAAGTTATTAAATAAATGTGAGAAACCTTGAGTATTAATTTTTCCTATCATTTCAGAGTTAGCTTTGCTAGGGACTAGCAAAGGTTTAGCTTGGGGGAGTTTGTTGACGGTAGATAACGATTTCTTTTAACCGCCAACTCAATGCATAAAAGAGATCACCACGAGTTTTGGTGATTTCACATTTTCTGCAGGATTATTCCAGAAAAGAGAAATTAGAGGATTTCATTGCAAGAATTGCATGAAACTTAACCGCGACGGAAAATATGTGCAACGGACTCAGGAAGGTTCCAGAAAATACCAGAAAAAAGCGGAGCCCGTGCCACAGAGAGGTGGGGCCAGTCGGCCCCACTGGCCAGGCCGCCCGGCACTCCCTGGTGGGTCCCACCTGCCAGCTTCTAGAGTGTTCCTCCACCGCCTTTGAGGATCAATCTTGGCCGTACGTGAAGTCGGTTTGATCCAACGGCCATCGTTTCCTCCACCGGGCTATAAATATGTGCCTGCACCCCCCAGGAGCAATTAGGGTTTTGCCTCAATTCATTTGACAAGATTAGGCTAGAAGCTAGGGTTTCTAGAGATTAGAATTAGAGCTCTAGTTCTTCATATTCTAGATTAGGTTTAGCTAGCAAGGTTCAAGTAGAGTTGGGCGCTTCGCTCGGAGCTTCCAATCTGCAGTCAAGAGATTGGTAATTTATATCTTGTTTATGACTTTGTTCTTAATTATTATAGTGCTACTTATTAAGTTCTTAGTTTGCTCTAGTTGCATTCTTGATATAGTTATGATTGGTGATGATTATAGTCATATGTTCGTAAAGCGCCTAATTCAATACTCGAGTGGGTTAGGTGGTATGTATTATGTAAGCGTGGTGCTTAGATATCATATATACCTACGATTGCATCCTGATGTGCCGGGTAGTGTGGTAGATCGTAGGCGTACAGGCCTATTGAGTCCTCTGTATTCCACCCCTCGCATGTAGGCTAGTAGAGCGTGGTCGCGAAGGAGGTGACTTATGTCTAAATATCCTCCTTAGTTGATGCTCCTTATGCTGTTTTCTGAGTTAGTTATGCTATAGGTGAAAGTGTGTATATTGGTGTGATCTGTAGACTTATTATTTAGGGATAATCTAGAAGTTCTTTACTTTAGCCGAATCTCCTGTCTGACCAAATTATATTAGTTGAGTCTTTAATCTCTGTCTCTGGAAAGTCCTTTTATTTCATGTTTATCTTTATCTTTATTGTTTATCTTGACTCACCCCTGCTAAAAGCATTAGAGTGGTTGATTGCTATAGGTTTGCACATTTAAAGTCATAGCCATAATTCTTTTCTATCCCCTTCTAGATAGATCCAACGCAATAAATGAGTTTTTCTTTTGGCTTAAAACAAATCAACAATACTTGGGAATCTTACCAGGTGAAATGCTACAACAGGAGAATTATCTGTGCGCTTGTGGATATATTCTATAGCATTATTTTTAGGGTAGACAAGTGTAGATTATTTTTTAGCATTTTTGGCATCATGTTAGGGATGACAACTTAATGCGAAGTGATGTTAGAAATGTCAACAGGCTTAGAAGGGAAGCTGCCCTACACCTCGATATAGCCGCCGGAGGTTCGTTCACACACCTAACGACAATGGAGGGGGAAACACTCCTAACCCGTATAGCCAAAAATACCCCTCCAGGATCTCTTTTCTTCAACCCACCAGGGCGGACTAAGCTAGTTGACTAGACACAACCGTTCTTCGTGAAATTACGATACCCTACCTATCACTTTGGGTGAAGTGCTACGACGGTAATTCCGTGCGCTTACGGATTTGGGCGCTTTTCGCTAAGAAATACCAACAAATGGACTAGAAAAATAGCCACCAGAAGCTACTAAAGTGGTGAACAACATGATATACTTGAACCAACTCATATAAGTCCATATTTCATTCAATCAACACATAACTATGGACATATTTGAGCTATTGAAAAAATAGATCTTGAAAAATTCACACAACTTTTCACAATCTTTTATCTAAATCTAGATCAAACAAGTATGTATAAGATATCAAGCCATGTTACGAGAATCAATGATATTTAGCTCTCCTCAAAGCACAAAATCTTGACTCATCTAGGGGCTTTATGAAGATATCGGCTAGTTGATTATCGGTGCTCACATGATGCAAAGCGATATCTCCTTTAGCTTCGTGGTCTCTCAGAAAGTGATGCTGGATGTCTATGTGCTTTGTACGAGAGTGGTTTACAGGGTTGTCTACCAACTTAATGGCACTCTCATTGTCACACAAAAGGGGAATTTTGGTTAGCTCACATCCAAAGTCTTTAAGAGTCTGTTTCATCTAGTGTAGTTGGGCACAACAAGCGCCAGCCGCCACATACTCGGCTTCAGCAGTTGACAAGGCAACACTATTTTGCTTTTTAGAGCTCCAAGACACTAAAGACCTACCAATAAATTTACATGTCCCAGTAGTACTCTGTCGATCTACTTTGCAACCGGCGTAGTCCAAATCGGAGTACCCAAGCAAATCGAAAGTGGAGCCCTTAGGATACCACAAGCCAAGATTAGGAGTGTGTACTAAATACCGAAAAATTCTCTTAACAGCCACTAGGTGACATTCTTTCGGAGTAGCTTAAAATCTTGCACACATGCACACACTAAGCATATATCGGGCCTAGATGCACAAAGGTAAAGCAGGGATCCAATCTTGGAGCGATATACCTTTTGATCTACGGCTTTGCTGTCTCCCCCAAGGTCAAGATGTCCGGTTGTTGGCATCGGTGTCTTGATGGGTTTGGCTTTGTCCATGTCAAACTTCTTCAACATGTCAGTGGTGTACTTGGTTTGACTTATGAATGTGCCATCCTTGAGTTGCTTGATTTGAAATCCAAGGAAGTACGTCAACTCCCCCATCATGGACATCTCAAACCTTTGAGTCATAATCCTGCTAAACTCCTCACAAAAAGCCACGTTAGTACTACCAAATATAATGTCATCGACATATATTTGGCACACAAAAATATCATTATTGACTTTGTGAGTAAATAAAGTAGGATCGGCCTTCCCAATCTCAACCCTTGTTTGAGTAGGAACTCCTTGAGACAATCATACCAAGCTCTAGGGGCCTGTTTTAGCCCATAGAGCACTTTGTCGAGCTTGTAGACATGATCAGGATACTTGGGATCTTCAAAACCCGATGGTTGCTCAACATAAACCACTTCGGACAGGGGGCCATTGAGAAATGCACTCTTCACATCTATTTGATACAACTTGAAGTCATGATGGACTGCAAAGGCTAGCAAAATTCGAATTGATTCTAGCCTTGCAACTGGAGCATAAGTTTCCCCAAAGTCCAAGCCTTCTACTTGAGTGAATCCTTGAGCCACCAACCGCGCCTTGTTTCTTGTGACCATGCCATGCTCATCTTGTTTGTTGCAAAAGACCCATTTGGTTCCAATCACATTTTGCTTGGGTCTTTCCACCAAGGACCAGACATCATTCCGAGTGAAGTTGTTCAACTCCTCTTGCATTGCTATTGTCCAATCTTCATCTTCCAGTGCTTCTTCAACTATTTTGGGCTCTTTTGGAGACACAAAGAAGAAGTGCTCACAAAAGGTTGCTAATCTTGATCTTGTAGTTACTCCTCTTTGAATGCTTCCAAGAATGTTATCAACGGGATGATCTCGCTGAATAGTGTGATGCACTCTTAGATGTGGCACTTGACTTCTTCTTTGGATTGGGCCATCATCATCACTATCATTGTCTTGATTGATTGGAGAATCTGTGATTTGATCATTGATATTGTTCCCTTGGTTGCTTTCTTCTACTTGAGTTGGATCTTGATTTGCTTGTACTCTTGAGCCATGATCTCTTCTTGAAGTGGGGGTATTATCATGGGCATTGCTTGACCCATGATGTATGCTTGGATCATGGTTGATTTGCAGAGATGTATCATCATCGTCTTCTTCAATGGGCTTCACTTCACCGGTCGCAAGCTTCTTTATCACTTAATGAGATGGTTCTTCTTTACCTACAATTTTAGCATTGACTTGCTCCTTTTGAGAGCCATCGCTTTCATCAAAAGTCACGTCTACCGCAATTTTAATTTGACCGGTGGTCTTATTGAAAACATGGTATCCATGTTCGTTAGTATCATAACCAAGTAAGAACCCTTCATCTACCTTAGGTGCAAACTTAGAGCTTTTAGATTTCTTATTAAGTATGAAACACTTGCATCCAAAAACTCTAAAGTAATCCACCTTAAGTTTGTTACCGGTGAGTAGCTCGTAGGCAGTCTTCTTTCTTATTTTGTGAAGATATAGGCGGTTGATAGCATGACATACCGTGTTCACGGCCTCCACCCAAAAATCTTTCTCCGGGGTCTTGTACTCATCCAACATTGCTCGTGTGGCTTCAATGAGTGTTCAGTTCTTCCTCTCCACAACACTATTTTGTTGTGGAGTGTATGGAACCGAAAACTCATGCTTGATGCCTTCGTCATCAAGATATTCTTTAATGTTGGTGTTTCTAAACTCTGTCCCGTTGTCACTTCTAACTTTCTTGATCTTCACATCAAACTCATTTTGAGCTCTTCTTGCAAACTTCTTGAAGATCTCTTGGGTTTCACCTTTATCTCTCAAAAAGAACACCCAAGTAAAGCGAGAATAATCATCAACAATTACAAAGCCATATTTGTTACCTCTAATGCTTATATAAGCATTGGGTCCGAATAAGTCCATGTGAAGCAGCTCAAGTGGTCTTGTAGTTGTCACTATATTTTTGACGGGATGTTTAGCTCCAACTTGTTTCCCGGCTTGACATGCACTGCAAATCCTATCTTTCTCAAAAGAAACATTTGTTAGTCCAAGGATGTGTCCACCTCTTTGAAGGTCGGCCAAGTTCCTCATCCCAACATGAGCTAGTCAGCGATGCCATAGCTAGCCCATGCTAGATTTTGCCACTAAACAAGTCTCGGACCCCACTTTACTAGTTGTAAAATCAACTAGGTAAAGCTTGCCCTTAAGTTGATCCGTGAAAGCAATAGAGGAATCCACCCTTCTAGAGACTTCCACACCCTTATCCGTAAAGAGACAATTGTATCCAATCTCACAAAGTTGTGAGACGGACAACAAATTATATCCCAACGAATCCACAAGTAAAACATTAGAAATAGAATTATCATTTGAGATAGCAATTTTACCCAAACCAAGGATATCTCTTTTGCTATTGTCACCAAAGATAATCCTTTCACATGAAGTTTGATTTGGTTGAAAAGATGTGAACATGTTCTTCTCTCCGGTCATATAATTTGTGCATCCACTATCAAGCACCCAACTTGATCCACCGGAGGAATATTCCTGCAAAACAAGTTTAAGCCTTTATTTTAGGTCCCGAGTTGGAACCTAGAGGGTTAGTCACATAAGGCTTAGGCACCCAAACACTCCTCAAGATTTGCCTCTTCTTGAGGGCACCCACATACTTCACCACAATCTTGCCATCTTTATCCCAACAACACATATAATTACAAATGTGGCTCCGTGAAATGGGCACTTGCTGCTTGGGCATCTCCACTTGCTTGTTCTTGTTGTTCTTCTTGTTGTTGATTTGGATGTTTGTGGGAGTGCTAGCATTGTTCACTTTGTTGATAAGATCAACAAGTGACACACTCTTGTTGAACTTCACATAAGCCACTCCATTAACCATGTTCCTTCCATTGGCCTTTCCATCATAACTATTGTAGCCAATGCCGTCCTTGATCATGGGGTGTCTTGATGCCTTGTAAACATTTGTTTGTTGCTTTTCCTTGCATTTGCAACCAACTTTGACAATGGTGTTCAACCTTTGGATTTCCTTGTCCTTCTTTTCTAGCTCAACAAGGTTAGTTGCACATGCATTTATATCAACATTAAAGCATCTTTCACAGCCTTTGCTAGTTGAAGCTTTAGTTTCTTTGGAAGTGATAGAGGTGCTTCTCCAAAGAGTATCATAGCTTAGCTCAAGATTATGATATTTTTCTTTCAAGCTTGCGAAGCTCTCTTGAACCAAACTAAGTTCATTCTTTAGAGGAGCTAAAGAGTCATTGAGTGAAGAGTGTTCCTTGGTCAAGCATTCATGTGAGTCCTTGACCATTGACAACTCCACACTCAACTTCTCAACCTTTCCTATTTCCAAGGTGAGGGATGCCTCAAGTCCTTGGTTCTTCTCCCTTTCCTCTTGGAGCAATTCCCCTTGCAACTCGATGCATGACTCACGCTCTTCTATGGTGTACATTAGCTTCAAGATTTTAGTTGCAGCAGCTTTACCATATTTCTTGATGATTTTACTAGCATAGTTTTCATTAGTTTCATTATCACTATCGCATTCACTAGATACATGAGTAGGAGAGTTAGGGGGCACCTTATGTAACAGAACCGTCCAAATTATAAGAGCATAAGTACAAAAACAATCACCGAAGTGACTAAATTTTCACACTTGAGCCCATATAATCCCGGTAGTCCACTGAAATCACGAAGGACTTCAAACCCACCAACATATAAGCCAAGTCTACTGATTCAACAAAACAAGTCAAATGTTACATCTTTTTTTTCACAAATAGTTCAACATACATCAGAGTGCAAAACAATTATTACAACATAAGTTCAAAAGTAGCGAAAGCAAAGTAATTTGGAATTAACATCATTCTTAGTTTAAATACATGCCAGTACCAAGGTCAATTCCAACAAAAGCATTAGAGACAAGAGAGATAAGAAGGATCATGCCCATGATCGTACTCCACCGCTATGGTAGGAGCCATCCAACTCTTGCAGTGGCCATGATACATCACAACCTGCAACAAGTGGGAATAAACCCTGAATATGAGAATGTACTCAGCTAGACTTACCCGTCATAAAGCAGAAATAAAGTGACACCAAGGAGTATGCAAGGCTTTATATAGGTGGGGCTAGCTTGACAATATTTTGCATAAAAGCATAAGTGATATGAGAGTATTATTTTATTATACTAGCAGCAGCTTAATTTATTTTAACCTTCCATCTAAGTGAGCACCTGTACTAAATAATCACTTTATTATAAACAAGCATTAATAACCATATCAGGTTTATTCCAGCTATCAATATTATCATCATCATCCTTAGAACCGTCATTATTTAGTAAGTTCTACGGTGCCGGATGCTTGGTCAAGTTCTCACTATCCGGGAGAGACGGCGATTCGAATCGATTCCAACTGAGCTCAGGGGGTATTTCCAACACACACCGAGACAGACCTAGCTAGGGTCGTCTCAGGTTACCCTTGGTACAACTCAGGTGCGGGCCCGGTTCTCGCGTCGGCAAAACTGGAAAGACGGTAGCCAGGATGTTCAAGCCATGCTAACCCAAGGACGACGCCAGGATCAGTTATGCATGCTTGCCCTTGGTCTAGTATGCCGCTTCCCGCGAATTGCCCAACTGCCCCCGTGTTCCCGTCTTGAGTTGAGCTACTCGGCTTCGCGGTCAAACACTCAGGTCCGGCCAACTATGTGTTGGGCTGCGTTCAACATGGCCAAGTGCGTACAACGCTTCCTGTCCTTAATCGACACACATAGGGTCCACTGTCCCTACCCGGTCTTCTTTTCATTTTAACCAAGGTTCTTTTCCATGATAGCACATATAGCCAACCGTGACCAGAGAAGTAACATCCTACATCTCGCGGATGACAGGTAATCACCCGACTTCTACCGGTCTAAGCATGGCTAAGCATTTATCTCGATTCCTAAACTTAAATAGGATTCAAGGTATAATTTGCTGGACAAGGAGAGTATATATATGCACTAAGTGTTTCCAATCAACTCCTATAACTTAATGCAATAAACAACATAAAGTACTGAATTGCATTTTATAAAAGATGGGAGACTTAGAATGCTCCGGGGATTGCCTGGAATATGACCCAAAGTCAGTCAAGTTAGCTTCCACCATCTTCGGGTTCGACTCCAACATCTCGTTCTTCACGTAGTTCATCTAGCGTACCTAGATGAGATGCAAGATGCAAGTGCATGAATATGAAGAATGTCAATAAAAGATGCAGCCCTCAAGCATGCAAGGCAACCATCAAGCCACACTAGATGATAAGAGCAATTAGAGAGCAAACTAATCATAATCATGTCAAACATTGGTATAGCTAGCCTATCAAACATGAGACCAATATACAAGATCTCAGGTGTATTAAGTTAACCAACAACAAAGACATGAGCCACTCTAATCAACATACAAAGTAAACAACTAGAACTAGAATCTATCAATTTCTTGTCATACACGCAGTAGCTGAGTAAATAAATCATATGTGGAGTTCTACAACTTCAAATGAATTGCAACAAGATAATCTAGAAAGCTTATGAAATTGCCTATAATTCATATTTAATCATCAAAGCATAAATCCTAAGTTTAGCAGATCGAAATCACACATGTACAAGATCAGGTCCTGATAAGACAGAGAATAACCAAAAACTGTTACCCAAACTTGCATAGCTGTAGTTTCCAAACCACAGCGCCAAATGCCACCAAATTTTAACAGCAACTAGATACATAAATTATCTACAACTTTTGTATTCATAAGTTTTACAGTAAACATCATTATCAAGGTGAAATCATCAAAATGCCAATACCTGTCCAGAAAGCTCCAGGATTGAATAAATAGAGCAACTAATATTTTACTTATGTTTCAAACATTACTTTGAGCATAACCAATATTACCAACAGTTAGAGTATATTAAACAAACACCAGAAAACATGATGACCAAGCTCAAATAAATTATTATCATGCACTTTTCTATTTATTTTGATAACAAGGTGAAATAAGGAACACATATGGAACACATATCAAAGTACACAATAAATTCTGATAAAATTACAGTAGCTCAAATATACCTCCAATAGACTACTGCTCAAATTTCATATTATTTGGATAAGCATAGCAACCTCTATAAAAAAGACAAATTGCTACAGCAATTAACCATGTGAGAGCAAGATAAATCTAAAACTTGACATTTTCTGTAAGTGCATGACCATATTAGGCATCTACAAGCTACAACAACATTATGCAAAGCTACTGGAACCATATTTTCCATTTTTACATTTTTATTTGAATTATTAATCAATTAAATCCGATTCCTAAACATCAAGCAAGATAAATAAATAACTCAATCAAACGGCATCCAATGAACCTCAAATTTTTACCACAGTCCACACATATCACCAGTAGCCTACCATTCAAATTTCACACCATTTGAAGCAACACAACTTTAGATATGAAATCAACAAAAGCAAACCCTAGGTAGCAAAGATCTATTTTTACTTCACAAACTTCCTACTAAAACACACAATATTATTATACCACTGCATAGATCTACTCATAAGGATTCCAAAATGCCCTCATTTGCTATTTTACGATTTTTCTTTGATTTGTTATGAATTTCTAAAATTTCAGCCAGAAAATGAATAAAGAAAAACAGGAAAAAGATAAATAGCACTGTGCGGCACTGTTTATATGAGTCACAGACTTCTCACTTAACCCCCTGGATTTCTTTCAATTCTGATCCGAAGTCCTTCCTCTTCCCAACACAGCAGGGGAGCGTAGAAGGTGACGTGGTCGGCGATTTCGGCCGAGGAAGGCTCGCCAAACGGCCACGGAGGGGCGCCGCGGCCCGCAGCCGACGGGCCGCACGCGGGCCCGGCCTTGGCGTGGCCGAGATGGCCAGCAGAGGGGTCGGCCATGGCAGCCAACGGTTGCTGCCATTGCTGCTCCGGCGGCAACGACCGACGGCGGCGATGACGGCCGAGAAAAAGCGCGGGGGATGCGGCGGCGTGAGGAAGTCGATGCTGTGCTCGGTTCGAAGGAGAGAGGACGGAGGAGGAAGAACAAGGTGGCCAGAAGCTTCTCGCCGGCCCGCCATGGCGGCGACGAAGCGAGGCGATCGCCCGGCTGGGTCGAGAGGTCGTGGAAGGGAGCATCGGATGCGGAACGGTGAGGCAAGGGTGGTGGTGGTGGCTGCTGTGCAAGAGGAAGGGCGGGGAGTGAGGAACGGCGGTGGCCGTGAGAGCTCGAGCTCGGTGGCGGGCGTTCATGGCGGCGCCGCTCGGAGCCGCTGCGCTCGGGGCTCCAAGGGCGAGGGCGAAGTGGAAAGGCGAGAGGCAAGCAAGGGCGAGTGGAGGAGCATCCGGGAACGGCTTGGCATCTCCCCCATCGGGCAGTAGAGAAGGCAGGGGCGCTGTGGCAAGGGGTAGACGCGCCGTACAGCCTGCATGGTCGCCACGCCCAGACACGCGTCCCCCATTGAGGCAAATTCCCGAGCTCGTGGCGGACATGGTTTGCAGTGCAGTTTTGGGCCAGATCCGGGACGATTTTGGACATGGGCCAAGAAGCAAAGTTGTTGATCTGCCGATGCTCTACAATATTGGATAAGGGTGCCTAGTCATTAGTTCAACAGATTAGGAGATAACTAACCACGAACTCGCTGCTGTCAGTGAGCTAAAACCGGTCACAAATGAATATCAAAACCATGTCAAACGCAGTCAAAATGATGCAATCGTCTGATATGCTCTTCCCCACATAATTACCTTCAACTCTTATTTTTGGTCCAATTGAAGTTGCTACACAAAAATTTGGAGAACGCGAGACATCAACGCGGTCGGTGCAGCTTTTCGGACTTAAGAAAATTATTGATTCTGAAAACAGCAGCTCAAATCTGATTTGTAGGCACTTTTTGAGCACGTTGCGCACCTTTTCATGACTTGGCCCTTAAACAAAGTTTGTTCCTTATAAAATTCTCTACAACTTTGATTAAGGGTGCACCATCATGGAAACTCTCTAAACTGCACTTTATAAATGGTCAAGCAAAAGTGTTCTAGGGTCAATCCTAGGTCAAAACAACACATAGAAGCATTTTCCGGGCACTTGCTCAATATGAACCCTTCATGACTTTTGTTGTAGAGTTAATGTAGAGTTATTTGAGCAAGGTTGCATGACTTGGTTGAATCTTCATATACTCATGCACTTGATAAGGCCTTTTAAGCAAGGATAAAGCTTATCATTTTATGTGGCTTTTTGATTCCAAACTTCACGAAACTTTTCCAGTGATCACTATAGATGGATAGTGAGGTGAGACACATGAAAGAAAGTTTATTATCACTACTCAATATATATAGCTTAAGTCCAATCTCGCTGCTAAGCTAGTGACTAACACCCGGGGTGTTACACCTTATCTCCTTTTGCCATGAGACAAGTAGGAGTGTGATAGTCGTTGTCGGAGAGGTTCGCGAAGAGTGAGGGTGATGAAGTGTTGATGAAGAGTGATGTTGATAAAGCATGTTCGATGATGAGTGTTGGAGAAGAAGATGCCTCTTGTATAGCAATTGCGGCCACACTCTTCTTCTCATTGCCATTGTCATCCTCACTATCATCATCCGATTGCCATTCTTGACCTATATGTGCTTCACCTTTCTTCTTATCTTTGTACTTCTTGTCACCTTGCTTGTTGAATCTAGACCTCTTGCCTTTGTTTGGACAATCCGCAACAAAGTGACCAATGTCACCACACTCATAGCAAAACCTCTTCTTGTATGGCTTGCTTCCTCCACTTCTTCTCATCTTGTCTTTCTTCATCTTTAAGAACTTCTTGAAGTTTCTCACCAAGAGTGCTTGCTCATCATCAAGATCATCATCATCGCTGTTGTCTTCATGCTCACAGCGCCTCTTGTTGCAATGACTTGTGTCTTCATCTTGTGATGCCGTGAGGGCAATACTCATTCTATGTCTCACTGCTTCTTTGGCTTCATCATCTAGCACTTCATGATGCATTAGCTTTGCAAGCATTTCTTGTGGTGTCATGGTGCTATAGTTATCCTTCTCTATAATGACGGAGGCAAGCATGTTGTTCTTTTGTCTATACACTTTACAAATCTTTCTTGTTGCTGCGTTGTCATCTCACCATGTATCTCCAAGTGCTCTAATCCTATTTACCAAGGTCATGAATCTATTATACATATCTTGAGTGGTTTCTCCTTCCAATGTGCAAAAGTTTTCAATCTTTCCTTATAGGAGCTCAATGTTTCCCACTCTAACACTCCTGTCTCCTTCAAATGATACTCTAAAGGTATCCTAAATTTGCTTTGCACTAACCATTCCATTGACCTTGTTGTTCTCTTCGGGAGATAGACATTGCAAAATCAAGGTTGCCGCTGTTGCATTGAGTTGAAAATATGTGGCGTCTTTGGGTGTCCACTCACTAGCATCTTCGGGGATGTTTACACCAACATCCACCACCTCCCAACACCTTGCGGTGATAAGATGCAACTTCATCCTATGAGCCCAATCAACATATCTCACACCATCAAATGGAGGTGGCTTGCCGGGGTTGACGATTGGCAAGTTTGAATTGTTTCCTTTGTGTAACGTCCCGCCTCCTCGAGGCCGGACACGCTTACATCTGACAGCTTTAATAGGATCAATACTACCCTTACAGACCAGCACCAGTCTTTTCTGCGCACTTTGTCCTCACTCATGCGCACCCGGGAACGAACTCCCGATCGGTCACCCATCCTGAAATTGCTCCAGGCCAAGCACGCTTAACCCTGGAGTTCTTTCAAGATAAGCTTCCGGAAAAAAAGTTATAACTTATTGGTATGAGTATTATATTAATCCTATTAAGCCCTGGGCCGGGGTATTACATCCTCACCCCCTTAGGAGATCGACGTCCTCGTCGATCAACCCTAGGCCAGGAACCTTCTTTCTTGGCCACGTCCGTGTGCCCAGTACCAGTGCATGTGCCATGCTGTGTGACCACGACGGATCCACACCAGTCACGCGCACCATGCCTGCGCAACTGCGACACACGCGCCCGTGAAACCGCGAGAGTCGGCTCTGATACCATTTGTAACGTCCCGCCTCCTCGAGGCCGGACCCGCTTACATCTGACAGCTTTAATAGGATCAATACTACCCTCACAGATCAGCACCAGTCTTTTCTGCGCACTTTGTCCTCACCCATGCGCACCCAGGAACAAATTCCCGATCGGTCACCCATCTTGAAATTGCTCCAGGCCAAGCACGCTTAACCCTGGAGTTTTTTCAAGATGAGCTTCCGAAAAAGAAGTTGCATCTTATTGGTATGAGTATTATATTAATCATATTAAGCCCTGGGCCAGGGTGTTACATCTTGCTCGATGACCCATAGTCATAACTAGTCCTTGTATAAGCTTTTGGTGTCTTGTCACCATCATTATTGGTTGACTCCATTTTTGCCTTATCTAGTACCTCCTTCATCTTATCAAGTTGCTCTTGCATCTTGTCCATTTGCTTCTTTTGCTGTACTTGGAGCTTCTCGGAGAGCTGAGACGTGATTTGCTCGATGAGAGCCTTCATCGTGTCCGAATCCATCTTGACCAATGTTACTCCTCACGGGTGAAGCATCAATCCGAGGGACCAACGCTCTGATACCAATTGAAATGACCTAATTGGCCTAGAGGGGGTGAATAGGCGTATTTTTAAAACCTGAAACTCACAAACTCAAATTGCGGAAGTTAAATGATCACCAGAAGTTCTGGTGGTTTGGAGCAAAAGTTCCGGTCCTAGACCAGAACTTCTGGTGCAAATCAACTAGAACTTCTGGTGCCCTAAAGAGCTAAGAAATCAGAGTAAATGAGTTGTGATTTTAGCTACACTTATTACCACACCCTCCTAGATGATGTTGGTGATGGAACTGATCTTTCCACACCTTCGGGTCTCACTCCTTGGATCGAGTTTTTCAACCTACAACCAAATATGTAAGAGAGAATATGAAGAACACAATAACAAGGGTAGTCGATGCTACCTCCACAACAAGCACGCGGGACACATGATTTATCCCGAGGTTCGGTAATCCCCACAAAGGAGTTCCTACGTCCTCGTTGTTGAGGTGGCCACCAAGGCCCGACCACGTAGGTCGCCTCCCTCAAGCAACCACAAAGGTTAGCTCGAGATATTCACTAAGATGAAGGGTAATACAAACACTTCGAGGTGCCCTCACAAGTAAATCAACATGGGCAACCACGAAGAACACCTAGCCGGCTAGGGTTCCAAGAACCCAAGAGTAATAGACACAAACCCAACCGGCAAGACGAGGAAACTAAGTGCTCAAGTCGAAGATCGATGCTCCCGCTCTCAAATCTCATGTCCCTAGCTCAAATAATCGACGATTGAAGCTTGGAAGCAAAGGGTGAGAGAGAGTGGGTGAGTCAAAGCTTGGAGGCTGTTGAGAGAGCAAAGAATGAGTGTATTGCCTGGCATAACAGTTTGAAACAGAGGTGAAAAGTATAAAATACTTCGGGCTCCAAATGACATACCAGAACTTCTGATGGACCCCACCGAAACTTCCGGTCTACTCATATCTGACCATTGGCTGGGAAAGGGCGAGAGACGGGCTGACCGGAACTTCCGGTCTCTGACCGAAACTTCCGGTCAAGGTGGAACGTAACTTCCGGTCAGAGACTAGAACTTCCGCCAAGCCAAACTGCGCAACTCGGCACGCGCGCAAACTAGAGCTACCGGAACTTCCGGTCTCTGACCGAAACTTCCGGTCAGAGCAGAACTTCCGCTGGAAGATCGGAAGCTTGCGCCATGCGCAACCACCGAAACTTCCAGTCTCTGACCGGAACTTCCGGTCCACCCTGCAGAAACAGCAAAACAACACTATGTGCATGTGGGTGAAACGGTGTCTCTCAAGCTACTCTAAAACATCGACATGAGCACTTTTATTCCCCATCTAGCTAGTTAATTTTGTATCCCTCTTGATAGTACGGCATTCCCTATGACTCAAATCAAAATAATAGATAGTGTATCACTTGAGCCGGAACGCCATTTGTCCGTAAAATTTAGGGTGCTATCATTCACCAGATTCTTTCGTTTTAATTCATCGATGGACTAACACCTGTAGATATCACTTGATAAACATGTTAGTCCCTAATTTGATTATCATTAATTATCCAAAACCCACACCGGGGGCGAATGCACTAATACTTTGGGTTTGATATTTAAAACTGGGTTTATCTTGGTGAAGTGCTACAACAGTATTGTATCTGTGCACTTACGGATAATCTTATTTTTTGTGTGTATTTAATAAATACCAACAGCAAGCTGCAAGCACATATTCTTGTATAACAAGGATGCCCATGGAAAGACTTGGTCAAGGATTATCTTAGGTATGATGTTGACACTGGCGCCTAGATCGCAGACAACTTTAGGAAAGTCATTCTGCCCAACAGAGATGGGGATCATAGGTCTCCCTAAATCTCCTCTCTTGGGTGGCAAGGGCTCATCCTTCCATCCTCCTGATAATGCTTCAATATAGTAACCTGCATATACATCAAAGATTCGTGGTCTTGGGCTCTAGAGGGTTCCCTAGAATCTTACCTTTGTTGGTCGGTGGAACAGCGGCCGCCAGCTGAGCTAATTGTTGTTCTATCATTTTGTTGAAGCTAAGCTAGTTCTTAACAGCAGAGGTAAAGCTATCTATTTTAGTGTTTATATTTTCTAGCATTTTATCAATAGATGCTACCTTCCTAGATAAAGTCTCCACAATTTTATTTTGGTTGGAGATCATTTCACTCAAAGGCAATTGAGCATAGCTATTAAAATTAGTGCCTTGAAAGTTACCTTAGAAATTACCTTGGTAGTTTGGCCTTTGTTGATTCCATCCTTGATTTTGAGGACGATAATTATTGTTGTTGTTGATGAAGTTCACATCCTCACGGGTCTCGGGTAGCTGTTGCCTGAGTGTCCTATATTGCCACACACTTCACAAGTCATGCATAAATCACTGATGCGCATGACGTCTTGTTTCATGCTGGCCTTGTCTTCCAGCTTATTCATGAGCAGATCTATCTTGGCAGACAGCATGTCTACTTCCTTGAGCTGGTGCATTCCTCCACTCCTCTTGTGGGTTGGTTGGCGCTCTTCACTCCAATCTTGATTGGAGGCCATCTTCTCCATAAGAGTAGTAGCTTGTAGTATGCTCAATGACATAAATGCACCTCCAGTAGTAGCATCGATGTTGTTACGGGTGCTATTGGTGAGCTCGTGATAGAAAGTCTGCATGAGGAGCCAATTCTCCATTCCATGATGAGGACATTCTGATATGTAGTCTTGAAAGCGTTCCTATGCCTCTAGGACTGACTCATCATGTTGTTGCTGGAAACTTGAGATCTTCCCTTTTAGGGCACTTGTTTTACCCATAGGAAAGAACCTTGATAGAAAAGCTTTGGAGCACTTGTCCCAAGTTGTATGATTGTCTTTGTTGGTATAGAACCATTGCTTTGCCTTTCCCAACAGTGAGAAACGGAACAGACGCAGCAGGATGGTGTCTCCTGGTATATCCTTCATCCTGAAAGTACTACAAATCTCCAAGAAGTGTTGAAGATGAGTACTTGCATCTTCATGTGCTTTTCCATAAAACAAGTTGGCCTGCACCATGGTGATAAGGGCTGGCTTGAGCTCAAATCCTTTCTCCCCAGCTTTGATGTTTGGTCCAGTACGGATGTTGTTGGTGGTTGGAGCGGAGAACTCGCTTAGTGACTTATCAGCCATTTCCTTAAAAGCAGGTGCTAAGTTGCCTTCTTGTTGCTCTTCTTCTTCACTTATAGGAGCTTGCTCTTCCAAAGAATGAACCTTAGCATTGGGTGTCTTTGATGGAGATTCAAAGATATACCTCACTTGCTGGAATTTCCATCTTCGAAAGAGTTTCTCTAGATTTTTAATATAGTTATCTGGCAGATCAAAACCACTCATTCATTACCCTGCATAAGATATCATAAAGATAGAAAGCACAAGGGTAAGCCTGCATTGAGTAGGGGTCTATGGTTTTCTCTATCTCATTAGTTTGTTAGGTCTATCGCTATTCCTTTTTACACTCGCCATTTGCCTTCCCCGACAACAGCGCCAAAAATGCTTGTTGACATTCTTTAATGTCACTACGAAAATAGATATAAAATCTACTCCCTAGCAACGGTGCCAAAAATGCTTGTGGGCATATCTGAGCATCGCCACTAAAGCACCAAGTTGTCATCCCCAGCTATGACATCAGGAGTGTGGTATTAAATCATGCCACCATTTAGAATATAGAAATAGTATCCGCAAGCGCATAGATCAAATACCATTGTAGCATTTTACCCAAAATATTACTAGGTTGTCATTTATATTTTCCCAAGGGAAGGTCTACAGGGTATACGCGTAGGGTAGCTGGATAACCTAGAGTGTAATAGATAGGCGTAACCATGTCCTCGCTACTCAATGCAGGGGTAAGTCACAAGATAAATGATAAAGATAAGTATAAATCATCAGCATAAATAGATAAAGACTCCTAGCTATATCATTAGGGTTGCTAGCAGAACATCAAGAGATATTCCTATGTTATTCCTAGCTACATGTCAATTCATACCAAAGTTAGTGTAATTACACCTAGTAGTCATCGCTAAGGTTAGCATTATATCTACTCATAGTGGACATACTAGGGAAGTTTGAGAACATAGCACGCCCTTCCTTCATATACAAGTCCTACTGTGCCTATAAACAGGGTTTGGACTACATAGGACTCAACAGGATTATCACACCCGCGATCTACCAAGCCCGGCTTATAGGGTGTATTCACAGGTAAACAACGTATAAGCACCACGCTTGCACAATGTTCACCACTCACCCAACGATCAATTAGATGACCGCTATACGAACCTATGGATAAGTATAATGTTAATCTAGCTATACTAAGCATATAACCACAATAGACAAAGAACAATATAGCTATGAATATAAGTAGATAAGTATTCATCAATTCAATTGTAGTAATCATATAACTATACAATGATAGAGAACAAAGGTGAGAGGAGGTAAGAACTATACCAAATCCAAGCTCTTGATAGCTCCGGAATCTAAGCCTTCGCTTGCCTCCCTCTAGTTCTAACTAGCCATCTAGGCCCTAGCTAAAGAGCCTGATTAGGGTGTCTGGCTGATGATCAGACTTCAAATGAGAATGAATGAATATGCCTCCCGGGGGCTCCTGCCCTTCTTTTATAGCCCTGGGCGATGATCGTGAGCCATCAGATGAAACCGACATTGGCGAACGGCTGAGATCTCTCCTCAAAGGCGGTGGAGCAACCTGGGCGAAGCGAGCCCCGATTGATCCAGGGCCCAGACCGGCCGGTCTAGGGTGGGACCGGCCGGTCCCCCCGGTGGCCGCTGGCCCTCCGCTTCGGCGTGGTGTCTTCTGGTCTCTTTTACATCCTTCCTGCATTGCCATGGCGCCTGATTTCCCGTTCTATGTTCCAATAAGCTCCTGGGATTGCGTCTTTTTCAGTTTACATCTGCAGAAACAGTGAAACACCAAACTCATGGAATTCTGTCAGTGCAAACCCTATATCTACTTTGGTGATTGCAATTGCATCCTTTTCTATGGCAAGTTGATGGTTGAATTCGTACATTAACGATCATCAACAAACACCTCCACCCTTACTAGAGTTCCTTGTACCAGGAATCTAGCCTGCCTTTAGCGCGAGCGCTAAAAGCCTTGCTCTACACCCGCCAGCCTTCAAACCGTTGTGCAGCACTGTGTGCCTTGCCCGTCCTTAGCACAATCACTTGCTGCTAGGAATGTCGCTACGGATAGAGGTCAAGAGAGATGGATAGAGAGATAAGGATGGGAAAGAAATAGGGTGAACGACATGAATGGTTACCAATTTATTATGGGCCATTCTAAAAAAACCATGCAATGTAAAGGATAGTTTTTGGTAGTAGAGTCATGCTAATGTAGCATCTATGAAAATGTGAGGTGGTTTGTATGTTTTTTAGACTAATGAGGTGAATGTTGGGACTGCAAAGACGCATTGAGATGGGGATGATAAGAGCTTATGAAACGGTAGACTAGCGAACTCTGCACCCCGGCCATTCCTACTTCCATTTTTTGACAAGAACCATAAACTTTTATTGAAATGGCACGGTCCTGAAATGATAGATACAGAGTTCATGCAAATTGATTGCATTACAGCCTGGGCAGGGCATAGAGGAGCTGTTAAATTCTGGCTCCTATGGATTTTGACATTTGCTCTGTGCAGTTGATGAAGTCATAGATGAAGTGCTTGATCCTCTAGTCTGGAGGTTTAGAGAAATCTACAGGATTAGAAAACTGAGCTAGTTGGCAATTGGCGTCCAACAGGTTTAGCTTTTGAGCGATTTGAGCAGCTTGCTGATTATCAGTTAAGTAAATCGCACCTGCAGGTTTAGCTTTTGAGCGATTTGAGCAGGTAGCACAAGGCTTGCTGCTTTAGCCATCAGAACTGATGTAGAGTCCACCATTGTTGCCTTGATGTAGATGCCATTCGGTACTTGTTCCTGAATAAATAAGATGAAGATACTGAGACCTGCTAACCTAAAACGCAGTAGTGATGAGTCAGGAGCAGATGTTGCAGCTATATAGCTTCTTGGTCCAGTGAGGAGAGCGGGCTACAACACTGGAATTGGTGGTGTATTGCGCGTCACCTGTGCTTCTATGGCATGACCTACAATTTGAGATGTACCTGGTAGAGATGTCTGTAGTCATTGCAGGCTTAGATCTCTTGAAATTACTCCATCAATAGCATAAGATGCTAGATAAGCTGTGACCGCATGGTGTACCTATGCAGGAGTCCATTCTTCTCTATGGAACCTGAGGTCATTTCTTGCTTTCCACAAGTACCACAAGGTTAGAAGATATTTGTTAAAAAATTCACCAGTACAATTGTTTGGAATAATAGCCGGAAGGATGGTTTGGACTCCATCCTCTTCATTTGGGAAGTCATATTTTTTTCACGTGAGAACATCTCATTTCCATTACTAGAATAAAGGAAATACAAGCATTTGAGGATATTACAGATAGAATGAGGGATAGTTTAAGAAGGGGAAGCACCCAGAATAAGAACCTTCAGAAAGGAAGATAGTATCAGCTGCCCAAACACAAAGCATCTAACTTATCTTAAGTATCATCTAGCTATGCTGGAATGGCCCTCGGCACATGAACTGAACCTCAAGAACAAGTTTCCAAAAGCTACTTAAGGCTATTACAGGACTTTCAACTGGAACACTTCTAGATCATCACAAGAGAAGTAGTGACAGGGCAGCCCCTGATATCATGCGCCATCTTCTTCTTTTTCCACACCCTAAAGGAGAAGTAGATCGACTTGACGAACAGTCTGAGTAGCCAGGATCTCCTTTGCTACATTGAACATCAGTTCTGCGCCTTCCACCAGTTGAGATTGCTCCACATCTGCATATAAGCCTGACCAATATTTCATAAGGGCACATATATGACATATGATTTCAAGTGGGCTTTGCATGAGTTTCTTATCAAAGTATGCTCGATTTTTGCATTTCTAGATTGCCCAAAAAATTGATGCCACACCCCATGTGTGAAATTTATGACCATTTTGTAACCACTGGTCACACCACAACCACACATTGTTTATATCAGTTGGAATATTCGTAGCACCTAGATATTTTGCAACAATGGACCAAATCACCCTTGCAACTAGGCATAAGAAGAATAAATGAGATATAGTTTCAATGTCATCACAGAAGACACACCTCGAGTCTCCTTGCTAGTTTCTTTTTTCTCGGATTGTCTCTAGTCGGAATAGCGTTGTTCATGACTAACCATAGAAAAATTTTAATTTTCAAAGGAATCTTACTTTTCCAAACTCTCCTATGATCAAGACTCACATTACTACAAGAAAGAGAATCATACATGGCTTTCACAGTGAACTTATTATTTTTACCTCCTTTCCACATAACATCATCCTTTTCTGATTCATAGCGTCTGCCCAGATATGGTTCCAACTAACAGACAATTCTCTGTACAGCCATCTTCTAAATGTCATATTACTTCCTTTGAGGGCTATATCAACAGTAATATCTTTTTGTTCCGACAAAGCAAACAAAGTTGGAGCAACTGAACATATAGGAATATCATATAACCATGGATCAAGCCAAAATCTAGTTTTGTCCCCACATTTTGTGTTTACATATCTATTCACTAAATAAAGCTCTTTAACTTTCAAAAGATCATACAACATAGCAGAATCATTCATCTTATGAGAGACAGTATGGATATCATTTTTCTCAAATATTTATATGAGACTATGTCCCGCCATAAGCCATTTTCACTTTCCAACTTCCACCACCATTTACATAAAAGACTAATGTTCATTTTCCTTAAGTCTTTAATTCCTATCCCTCCTTTCTTTTTACTTCTACAGATAATCTCCCATTTAATGAGATGATATTTTTTCTTGGTACCCCCTCCTTGCCAGAAGAAGGTTCTCCTAGTTTTGTCCATGGCATGAATAGTAGATTTTGGTAGTAAATAAACAGATATATGATAAATTGGAGAATTACTCAAGCCGACATCAATTAGCGTAGTTATACCAAAGCAATGGACATACATCCACCTTTCCATATATAAAGTTTTTTATTCCCTTTTTCCACCAGAGGCATCTAGTCTTTGACCCTTAATCTACCAGGACTCATAGGGACCCCCAAGTATATGATTGGGAAAGCACCAATTTGACCTCCAAAAATATCAAGCATATATCAGCCCCGATTATCAAAGCATCATTAATCATGAAGATTTATTGTAATTGATTTTCAGTCCTGATAGCAATTCAAAGATATATAATAGCATTTTCATATTTAAAGCTCCATCTATATCATTTTCTAGCAAGATGATAGTATCATCTGCATATTGCAGTATGGCCACACCATGAGGAATAATATGACTGATCAATCCAGTAAACAATCTATTTGATTGAGCTTTATTTACCATCCTAGTGAGACAGTCAGCTACAAAGTTAAATAAGATTGGAGATAAGGGGTCCCCTTGTCTTACACCTTTGTAGCTTTTTATATAAGAGCCAGTTTGATCATTGATTTTCACACTGACAATCCCTCCAGAAACAACTTGTTTAATCCAGCTACACCATTTCTTCTCAAAGCCTCTATTTCTAGACAAGGGAACAATAAATTCCAATTGATTTTATTATATGCCTTCTCAAAGTCTAGCTTTAAAATACTACCTATTTCCTTCCTTCTTTTAGTTTCATATAAGATCTCATGTAGGCACATAATACCCGACATGATATTCCTTCCTTTCATAAAAGCGGTTTGAGACCTATGGATTAATTTGTCACATATAGCCTCCATCCTTTTGTCAGTGTTTTAGTAACCAGCTTGTATAAGCAATTTAATAAGCAAATAGGCCTAAATTATTGTATTTTTGATGCTTCCTTAACCTTTGGCAATAGAGTTATTATGCCATAATTAATCCTACTGATATCAGTTCTATGGTGGTAAAAATCATCAAAAAATTCCACTATATCATTTTTGACAATATCCCAATAGTGTTGGTACAACTCAATAGGAATTTTGTCAGGGCCCGCAGCTTTGTTTTTTTTCATTTGAAAGAGAGCTTTTTTAATCTCTTCTTCACTAAACTCCTGACATAAAAAGGAATTGTCAAATTTAGATATTTTCTCAATCCCTTCCCAAATATCTTGATCTAGTTGAATATCATTTGGTATAGGGGGTCCAAATAGATCAGCATAATATTCAGATGCATGTTGTAACAGTTGTGAATCACCTTCAATGATATTACCATCTTTTTCAAGAGATAATTTTGCTCTTTTTTCTTCTGCCATTAGGTATTATATGAAAAAAGGAAGTACTATTATCACCTTTATGTAGCCAATTGGCATGACTTCTCTCATACCAGTAAATCTCCTCTCGTTCCAGACTTCTTAAATTCTCACATAGTAACCATATTTTTTCTGTCAAGCTGTGGAATAGATAGCCCATATATTTCCTCTATCTCTTCAAGCTCACCAATTTCTTTTTGAAACAATTTCCTTTCTCTTCCTACCTTGCCCCTGAAGACTAAACCCCCAGGCTTTAATATGTTGTTTACATAACTTTAATTTTTGTTGAATACGATCTAGGGCAGATTTAGCTCTACAGGGTTTATTCCAAATCTTTTCCACAACCTAATAAAACTCAGGATTACTGATCCAGCTCAAATCAAATCTGAACTGAATAGAAGGAGAAGCTTTACTGTTGCCAGAGGATAAAATGAGTGGATTATGATCAGATATCTCTCTAGGTAGTCTTGTAACAGTTGCTCTTGAAAACAAATCTTCCCAATCTTTGGATACTAAGATTCTATCAAGTTTTTCCATAATAGGGCATTCCTAATTATTTGACCATGTAAAAAGGCTGCCACTCATGACAATTTCTCTCAACTCATAGAAATGTATTAAGGAGTTGAAAACAGGAGAATGTCTATGAACCCCAGAATCATTATTTTCTCATTGGAATATCTGATGATGTTAAAATCACCACCAATTAGGATGGGTTCAGTATTAGTAGCATAGAAACGAGATAGTTCAGCTAGAAATTTTGTCTTATTCTCTTCCTAGGCAGCTCCATATACCACTAACAGATTCCATTTCACTTTAGTTTTCTTATCCCATAAATTCATTTGAATCATGAATTCACCTTACTGAAAAGAACCGACATCAAATCTTTCTAATAGCACACCAGCTAGAATACCACCTGATCTCCCCTTTGAAGGGTTCCACAACCACAAATAATCTTGATTGCTATCAAATTTCTTAATGATTGCCTCATTGCATTCGGGAATCATTGTCTCTTGTAGACCAATAAAATGAAATTTCTTCTCATATATCAGATTTTTTTTAAGAAACTAGAGACACCCTTTTTCTGAGGCCTCTACAATTCCAAATCAATCCTGAGATAATTATTTTTTCTTTTGTTTTTTTTTTCTTTTCTCGATTTAGAGAGATTTTAGAATCCTCTAAATCAAGAGAATGCAAGCCAAGATCTTCCTAGTCTTGCTTTCCCCTTATAGGAGAGATTTTGACTTTTTTTTCTTGCTTTTTTTTTTTCCTTTGACTTGTTGAGATAAAATAACTTGAATATCAGAATCATCATTATCATCTAACACAATAGTTTTACTCTCATTTTTAGGAATAAATTCATCAATCTTAGAAACTTCATTCAATAGTCGAGGGACTGATGTTTACCAACAAGATTTTTTAACAATATCAATATCACTAAAAAGGTCAATAATCCAAATTCAATAGTATTAACATTAACACCCATATTTTGAATATTATTGAGCACTGAAGAGTTTGTATTACAAGGTTGGGCTTGAGATTTGTTCAAGTTACCTTCCAATGCTCTTTTAGAAGCCATGGCTTCATTCTTCTGCATTGTGGTCAGATGAGCATCTTTCTTCAGTCTGTCACTCCTTCTTTTTAGAATTGTATTCCCCTTCGAGCTTTCCATCACCACAGACCCATTTCCTCCATTAGCTTCTTTACCCCCTTGACTATTTGTATTGGTAATCACACCATCAACATCTCCCTGTGAATTTCCCTTTTCCTCTTCAGTAATGACACTGTTTTGAGATTGAATGATATCCTCCATATTTCTTGCAGCCACATTGACTGCAAATGTCCGAGATCCCTGATTACCCAGTACATCATCCTCTATCATCAGATCCTAGATTATGATCTTAGTTGCTTTTTGGAGCTTTTGATCAGTGATTTGAGCAGTCAAATCTTGATTGAATCCAACAATCATATTCCATGCTTGAATCTTTTCCACATTTTCACTGGCTTGTGAGCACTGTGCATCATCAATATAAGCCCCAATGTTTCTCAACTTCTCACTGAGTGATTCACTATCACCTTCAGAGTTTTCAAAGTGCTCAAGAATGTCCACTTTCCCATACTAGCCTTCAGAATCTGCCACTTCTAATTTGTCATCATTAGATATTTGTTTATCCTTTCATTTGCCCCTTAGGCTGCTTTTCCTTTCAACCAGATCAACTATCATCACCTCCTTTTCAGACTTCTTAGTATTGGGATCAAGCTTCTCATCAATCTGACTAGCACTTGTCATCTCATTGATCCTGATCCGTTCTGTTAATTTTTGACTTTCAGTCTCCTTATTGCCCTAAGATAATTGGTTGCCTAGATTCTATTTTTCCTTGCCCTACTTTCTCCATCCCTATTGTTCATATCAGCCATCCTAGAGATGCCAGTACCTTGCATAACATTACCCTGTATATTGGATTTGAATTTCTTGCTAGGTGGACCTTTGTCACCAACATGTATGCCACTAGATACCATCTTCCCTGGCTCAACTTCTGGAATTTCTCTCTCAAAGGTGAAATCATGGAAATAGATTCCCAGAGTTCCTTTAGCCACCTTGGGCACCTTCATGGCATCTCTACATGCAATTTTCATTCTAACATAGTCATTTCTGAATCTAGACTTTTCATCTATCTCTATGACTTTACCAACTAGTCCCCCAACCTCAGCACAAGTCCTAATTAATCTCTGATCAGCTGGAATATCATAAACTCTAAACCAAGCTTGCTGGAGCTCCCCCTTAGCTCCTAGATTTGGAGACCAGGGTGTAATCCTCATTTGAGCATCCACACTTCTCATGGCTAATGCAGGAAAGTAGCTCAACTCCTTTACTTTCAGAGCATTTGGAAATTTCATGACAAACCTGCTATCACTAACTTGTCTTGCAATCCATCTCCAAGAGCTAGAACCCACTAGATCCATGAATTCCTTCTCAATCTGCTTCCCAGAAGCTTGCCCCTTAATGACTGAAATAACAGCAATACTCTCCTTGTCTCTGGACATCCTAGGATCAATAGACTCTTCAATAAAGAAAAAACTCTGATCTTCTACTTGAGCAGCACATAATTCAAGACCTATGTTCCAAGGGATACACCTTCTACAGTCACATGCTAGATGATTGTTGATACCACAAATTTCACAAAACAACCTCCTACATTCCCTAGTCTAGTGATTGAACAAACCACATATCTCACAAGCAGTCTGAATCTGATTAGTATTGGGGGGATCCTGAGGAGTATCAACAGAATTTTGAGCATTACCTTGCTTTTCCTCTTGGTCGATCAACAGTTCCTGATTCTTGTGCTCAACATTAGCATCTGCTTGCTTTGCTGCTTGATCCCATTTCTCAAGATTTTCTTGCTTGTCAGTACCTTACTGAGATGACTCTCCACTGGCATCAATCCTCTCACCACCAGCTTGTGGCTTATGCTCCCAGGTGTTGCGCCCCACACCTCTCCCTTGAGGACCCCTCCCATGGCCTCTTCTGGGACCACCAGCTCCACCGCCTCTCCATCCACCACCTCCAGCACCACCACCCCATCTAAACCCTTTCCTACAACCTCCTTGATTCATCTTGATCCTAATTGTGGGGGCGAGATCCACACAAACTGCTGTAGCAAATGATTTTACAGGTTTCCCTCATAGATTCCCTACAAACCTTGAAATATTTGTAGAGTATGACTTCGATTCAGAGGATTGAGAACTAGGGTTCGAGCCACCCCAGGAGAAGTAGTAAGGATTTGGGGGATTGAGATACACAAGTGGAGACGCTCACGGGGTATACAGCAGGTTGTGGATGCTCTCTCTCATCTCTCACCTCTCGCTCACCATGCTCCAAGATATCGACGCGTGGCCCATCGCTCGGGGCACGACCAAGGATGCCAAGAACTATCTTTACCTTGGGGGATCTGAAACCATGGTTGCTGACATGTAGGACCTCGCATAGGACTTGAATTTGAGCTCTGTCTTCCACCTCCCACAACCTGCTCCATCAAATCCGCCGATCCACCATTCCCAACACACTTCAGACTGATAGGAATCAATTTAATCTTCACCGAGGATTGTTGAATCTCTTCGTAAGGGAAGGAGGACTCCGCCGCAATCTTCTCAAAATGCCTGCGAGAGGTGTCGATCGGAAAGCCAACCTTTCTCCCCTTACTCCGATAAGTAGAGCTCTCAGTAATTGACGGGAACTGACCGAAGTAGATGTTCCTCCCAACTGTCTCGCCCCTATCTCCACTAGAAGTAGGTAGAGGACCAGAACTGCTCCACACCTTCCTCCCGGTTGACTGGTGTTGATACTCCTTAATGTCACTATGAAAATAGATGTAAAATCTACTCCCTAGCAATGGTGCCAAAAATGCCTGTGGGCATATCGTAGCATCGCCACTAAAGCGCCAAGTTGTCATTCCCAGCTATGACATCAGGAGTGGTATTAAATCATGCCACCATTTAGAATATAGAAATAGTATCCGCAAGCGCACAGATCAAATACCATTGTAGCATTTACCCAGAGTATTACCAGTTGTCATTTATATTTTCCTAGGAAAGGTCTATAGGGTATACGCGTAGGGTAGCTGGATAACCTAGAGTGTAATGGATAGGCATAACCATGTCCTCGCTACTCAATGCAGGGGTAAGTCACAAGATAAATGATAAAGATAAGTATAAATCATCAGCATAAACAGATAGAGACTCCTAGCTATATCATTAGGGTTGCTAGCAGAACATCAAGAGATATTCCTATGTTATTCCTAGCTACATGTCAATGCATACCATGGTTAGTGCAATTACACCTAGTAGTCATTGCTAAGGTTAGCATTATATCTACTCATAGTGGATATACTAGGAAAGTTTGAGAACATAGCACACCCTTCCTTCATATACAAGTCCTACTGTGCCTATAAACGGGGTTTGGACTACATAGGACTGAACAGGATTGTCACACCCACGATCTACCAAGCCCGGCTTATAGGGTGCATTCATAGGTAAACAACATATAAGCACCACGCTTACACAATATTCACCACTCGCCCCATGATCAATTAGATGAGCACTATACGAACCTATGAATAAGTATAATGTTAATCTAGCTATACTAAGCATATAACCATAATAGACAAAGAACAATATAACTATGAATGTAAGCATGTAAGCATTCATCAATTCAATAGTAGTAATCATATAACTATATAATGAAAGAGAATAGAGGTGAGAGGAGGTAAGAACTACACCAAATCCAAGATCTTGATGGCTCTAGAATCCAAGCCTTCGCTTGCCTCCCTCTAGTTCTAACTAGCCATCTAGACCCTAGCTAAGGAGCTCTGATTAGGGTTTCTGGCTGATGATCAGACTTCGAATGAGAATGAATGAATGTGCCTCCCCCGGGGGGTCCTGCCCTTCTTTTACAGCCCTAGGCGATGATTGTGAGCCATCGAATCAAACTGACACTGGCGGACGGCTGAGATCTCTCCTCAAAGGCGGTGGAACAACCTAGGCGAAGCGGGCTCCGATTAGGCCAGGGCCTAGACCGGTCGGTCTAGGGTGGAACCGGCTGGTCCCCCCTAGTGGCCGCTGGCCCTCCGCTTTGGCGTGGAGTCTTCTGGTCTCTTCTAGATCCTTCCTGCATTGCCGTGGCGCCCGATTTCGCGTTCTATGTTCCGATAAGCTCCTAGGATTGCGTCTTTTCCAGTTTACACCTGCAGAAACAATGAAACACCAAAACTCATGGAATTCTATCAGTGCAAACCCTATATCTACTTTGGTCATCGTAATTGCATTCTTTTCTATGGCTAGTTGACGGTTGAATTTGTACATTAGCGACCGTCAACAACTTCCCCAAGCTTAACCTTTGCTAGTCTCTTAGCAAAGAAAACTCAGAAAAAGTTATTGTCAGATATATATGTTTAAGCATTGTAGCCATCTCGGAATGACTCCCTAGAAGTATACCTACAGTCAGACAGAAATTCTCCTCCAAGTTATGCAATAACTGAGTTGACTTTCAAACTTACTCATGTTACCTTTGACCATGGGCTTATTAGCTCTGCCTTGGGCCTTGAGTACTTGATAGACAGAAAGATCCCATCTAAGCACTATGTCTCAAGCTCTTCGCTCAACTATCATTCTGGAGTTTTTAGAGGTTTTCAAATAAAACTCAGAGTTTTCCATGTATGACACTCGCAGGTCTCTTAATATATGTAGTATTTGTGGATTCTCACCAAGACGGTGATGATGGTTGCCTTTCTTCTTATCCTATAACTAAAGCTTATGTGTAGCTCATAGGTAAGGAGAAAACTTGAAAGAGCAAACTTGCAATGCATGTGTTGTAAAGTCAAACAATGGATCTATGGAGTAACAAGTTATACAGTCGAACCAAGATGTATTGGTGGATGGATATGGTGGATATATGGTGGAACCTAATTCTACTCAGCTCCTTGAATGCCTACCTCTCCTTTGGACTTTAAAAACTGGCTAGAGATTATAAGCTATCTTTTTCTTTTCTTTCTTTTTCTTAGGGAGTCGAGCATCTAAGTACCCATTGTTTTAGCACTTGGACACTTGTCCATTTTTCTTTTCTTCTTCCTTTTCTCTTCTCTTCTCTTTTTTTCAAATATTTTTTTGCATAGCTCATAGCACTCCTTTTGGCACTAATAGAATTGGGGAGATAGCAACAAAAACTTGGAGCATTTATTGGGTGCCTATCCTAATGAAAATATTTTTAGTGTTCTCTCCTAGTGTAGGAGAAAAACATTTTTAGAATGGATGTATATGGAATGGTATGTTGTTGTGCCTACTCTAGTGTAGAGTAGTGCATATGGAGGTGGATCTTGATTCAAGAGCATGACAAATTTCTCACCAGGGTCATAGAGGTTGACAAAACTCAATGCATGACAAGAAGCATGTATGTGAAAGTTTAACTAGCCTAACTCATCAGGTTTGGCTTTGATGGAACTGTAAGCTTTGTCATATAGGAACTCATCATGTTTTTGCATTTTTCAAAAGATAAATCTCCAGAACTCTAGTGTCACTTAGAACAAGATAGATAGTAGCTCAGATTTTCTCAATCTTATTAGTTAGGTACATAGACTTAGTTCCAGCGTATGCAACCCACAAGTTTTAGGATTAGAGCAAATCTTCATGTCAAAACAGTTGGAGCTAAAACTTGTGAAAACTTTTGTCTAAACTCCAGGCACTTCAGAGATGTTGTAATAGCGCAGCTTATCATCATTTCAGATCATCTCAAGAGCTTTCTTTTTATTGACTCTATTTAGACAAATATTTTTATTTGGTTTTCATTTTTAAAGACTCAAACTATATAAGACCCCAAAGACTCTAAAAAGCATGGACCTTCATGTGTCCATATATTTTTGATATTTTTAGGTTCTCTTATGATACTATGGTGAAACTTCATGTGCTCACATATTTTTGGTATTTTTAATTTTTATGACTGACTCGATGATCATGTAGGTACACTTACCTGGGTACCTAGGGGATGCCTTCCCCCAAGCTGGTTGTTGTCGTGGTTGAGCGTTGAAGCTGAGCAGTCCTATTGATGGAGCTCATGCTTGCAAGAGCTGGTGTAGCCGAGAACCTCAATCTCATCTAACAAGAAGTTGCTTCCTCCACACAGTGATTAGCTGTGTGTTAGGACGGTGTACTTGAGTGATGTAGATAATGATTCTTGGGTGGACTAGCTCTTACAGTCATCCTAGAGTGAACATGTCACAAAACACCAAAACTCATGGAACGGGTTAGGATAAACAGTTACTGGTTAGCCGTTTCGTGGACTGGTTGTTGTGAGAGGTTTTCAAAGGTAGTTACAGTGCATACAGTGCAGCAAGATGCTCAATGATTGTTTTTGGATTTTCTTTTTATCAGATGGAAAGGAAATATGCATGCTAATTTTTATTTTATTTTTAGGCTACCACAGTGAACACTCCTTTAGCTTGCACTGCAGGGATGTCACATGGGGCTTTCAAGCTTTTCAAATGTTTTTGTTGTTTTTTGATAAGGCTAATAAAAATTAAAAGTGCAAAAAAGTAAATAGATAACTACCATTGTTACCTTATGGCAAGTGTTCAGAGTTTAGAGTCCTCCAGACAAGACTTCTCTCCCGAGGATGGGGATCCTGATGCTGGACCTCCTGGTGATAATGACTCGGTTGAGGAGGTTACCTTTTCCTTCCATACATTTGTAGGTTGGGGATATTCCTTAGGTGTAGTAGATTCTTCTTTGATTGCCTCCTCTTCAATATTGCTCTTTTGAGAGCGATTCTTCCGGCGCTGGCATCTCCTCTTGGACAGGGTGAAAGCTGCTAGTCCAGGAGAGTTATAATCTTTAAAATGACAACATACCTTCTCTCCTAGGAAGTAGACTTGGCCCGATCCATTGTGGATGATGGCATTGGTGGTGCTGAGGAACGGCCTCCCAAGGATGATGGGAGTCTTATCTTCTTCTCCCATATCTAGTATCATGAAGTCGGTCAGGAAGTAGTGAGTGTGGAATTTGACCATGATGTCCCTCTCTACTCCCTCCAGGAATCTCGTCATGTTGTCCGCCAGCTGCAGCTGCATATAGGTAGGGTATAGAGGTGTATCAAATAATAAGTCATATACCTTTTTGGACATGATGTTGACAGCTGATCTAGTGTCGCAGAAAGCATTGTAGAAGGAGCACTGTCCAATAGTGCAATCGATGGTCGGCATGCCTAGATCCTTCCTCTTAATTAGGAATGGTGAAGCTAAGAGATGGTCATGCTCATACTCAACAGCCTTGACTACTTGGACTTGCTTTCTCACTTGCCTCTTGTTCTTACTCTTTCTCTTCCCATTTGAATTCTTCTTCTTAGCTTCTTCAATTGTTGGTTTGGTCGGGAAGTAAACTCCTCTTGGATCTACAGGAGCTTCAAGGGTCTTGTTCTTGAAACTGAACTTCTCTTTATTGCCCTTGATAGTGAAACAAATCTTAGCACTGTCCGTGTAGATGATAGCCTTTGCAGTACTCAGGAATGCTCGGCCAAGAATGATTGGACTCTTGGGATCTCTGCCGGTATCCAAGACTACAAAGTCTACAGGGACATATGATCTCCCAATTCGTATGCACACGTCATCTAAGATTCTTTTAGGGTGCTTAACCGTCTGGTCTGCAAGGTGCAAGCATATATTCGTGTACAACAAGGATGCCCATGAAAAGACTTGGTCAAGGATTACCTTAGGCATGATGTTGACACTAGCGCCTAGATCGTAGACAACTTTAGGAAAGTCATGCTGCCCAATAGAGATGGGGATCACAGTTCTCTCTGGATCTCCTCTCTTGGGTGGCATAGACTCATCCTTCCATCCTCCTGATGATGCTTCAATATAGTAACCTGCATATACATCAACAAGATTCACAGTCTCGGGCTCTAGAGGTTGCCCTAGAATCTTACCTTCATTGGTCGATGGAACAGCGGCCACCAGCTGAGCTAATTGTTGTTCTATCATTTTATTGAAGCTAAGCTGGTTCTTCACAGCAAAAGTAAAGCTATCCATTTTAGTGTTTATGTTTTCTAGCATTTTGTCATTGGATGCTATCTTCCTAGATAACATCTCCACAATTTTATTTTGGTTGGAGATCACTTCTCTCAAAGGCAATTGAGCATAGCTATTGAAATTAGTGCCTTGAAAGTTACCTTGGAAATTACCATGGTAGTTCAGCCTTTGCTGATTCCATCCTTGATTTTGAGGATGATAATTATTGTTATTGATGAAGTTCACATCCTCACGGGTCTCAGGGCAGTTGTTGCCTGAGTGTCCCGTATTGCCACACACTTCACAAGTCATGCATGAATCGCTGATGCACATGACGTCTTGTTTCAGGCTGGCCTTGTCTTCCAGCTTCTTCATGAGCAGATCAATCTTGGCAGACAGCATGTCTATCTCCTTGAGCTGGTGCATTCCTCCACTCCTCTTGTAGGTTGGTTGGCGCTCTTCACTCCAATCTTGATTGGAGGCCATCTTCTCCATAAGAGCAGTAGCTTATGGTATGGTCAATGTTGTTACGGGTGCTATTGGTGAGCCCGTGATAGAAAGTCTGCATGAGGAGCCAATTTTCTATCTCATGATGAGGACATTCTGATATGTAGTCTTCAAAACGTTCCCATGCCTCTGGGACTAACTCATCATGTTGTTGCTAGAAACTTGAGATCTTCCCCCTTAGGGCACTTGTCTTACCCATAGAAAAGAACCTTGATAGAAAAGCTGTGGAGCACTTATCCCAAGTTGTATGATTATTGAATTTATTGGCGTAGAACCATTGCTTTACCTTTTCCAACAGTGAAAAAGGGAATAGACTGTTGGCGTTTCTTAGCGCATCACCAAGTTTGGACCTCTGGTGACAACGCCAGAAATGCAGTTGACATTCCTTAACATCATTACTGAGAATAGATGTAAGTCTATCCCCGGTAATAAGTAAGAAATGCTTGGGGTGGTGTACCTCAGTTACCATATCACTAGATCAGCCATGGTACTGAGGCACACCTCACCAGTTATTCCCTTTATCGCTACTAGTGATATCCCTCGGATGATAGTTTCAGAATAGCCTAGCACGGGCACCATGGCATACCAAGACTATTCTTACCATTATCACGAGAGTTATATCCCCAATAATGCTAGGACTATAGCCTTAGCTGCTAGTGCCTTGGAGATGCTATACGGCACACTTTCAGCATTCCTTGACACTAGTGCTAAAACTATATTCCTAACTACAGTAAAGAAGTAACGGTGATCCGGTAAACCTTTGCAGTTTTGGATGTTACTCCCCAGCTTCGGCCCATGGCCCTCTTGATGCTCCTGGACCTCTCTCTCGTGGGTTGTTGGCCCAGTTGATATCTTGGAGGGCTTTGCTTATTTTGTTGAAATACGCCTTGCCGAAAGGCGCAATCTTGTGACCTTTTTCTCTATTTCTTGTATGTTTCCTGTAAATCAATAATTCTCCAATACAAGTGGAAATAGGTCAATAGTAAAGGTATATGTGAATATATCTATGATAATTCTCCCTTTTTGGATAATAGTTGGTGGTTAAAGTATGTCGGTAATCACCGCCAATAAAATCCCCCAAGCTTACCCTTTGCTCATCCTCAAGCAAAGCTAAGAACTTGGTTGTGGATCAGGAGTTGCTACAATGCCGATTATGTTTCACAAGTGCCAGGATTATAACAAAGTTTTCTTCCTTGATTTAAATAAATTGGTTGTAATACTCATCCTTTTCACTTGTCACTTATGGGGCTTATAACTATCACTTTACCATTAGGTTGGTATTTTTAGCAAGAGAGGTAGACATAGATTTTGTATACATTCTACTCTTTTGAATTGCTTTCTTCCTGGAGTTTTGTATTTTTGTATGAAGATCAAAGTCAAATGATTAGATCATAGCAAATTACTAAGCTATACACTTTGATCGGAAGGGAAGTTTATTATTTTTTTCTTTTTGAACTCCTATGCATGATTATCTCTTTTCTATCTTTCTGAGAAGTGGGGGCTATCTCTCTGGCGGGTACTTTTTGTACCCATTTTTTTCGCTCGGGCGGGTGTCTTTGCGCCCCTTGTTTTATTCTCTCTTTTTTTTGGGCACACACCTTTTTGGTATGGCATCTTTTATTGGCTCATGCTTCTTTGGCATGGCATCTTTTTATAGCCCACACTCTCTTTTGACTTCTAAGAGAGAATCAATGCATAGAGAACAAAAATTGATTTTCATTATGTATGTGAATTTCGATCATGGGTGCATAACAAAGCAATCTACTTTAGATCACATCAAAGAACTTTGGTTTTTATTTAATTTTTAAGACTACGGTATTCAAGCTTTTTCAGAGTAAGATTTAACAAATTCTTAGTCATACCAAATCAAGCTTAATACCATCCCTAGACTAGATCAAGCTCTATGCATCCCACTAAGTTTTCAAGTTTCTAGAGTGAATATTTTAAAACCAATAAACTTAAACCTTGAAAGAAGACTAAGTCATAAGCTAGGCACATAAGAATCGACAGAGCAACTATTCATCAATTCAACATGGGAAAACTATGCATAGCATAATTCATATATTTGGAGTGGAATTCATTTTCATCATTATCATTATTTTTTTTATTTTATTATTATTATTATTATTGAGAAGTGAGGAAGGTATTACCTTTATTCAGGGGTCCTCCCCCAAGCTGGCTTGAGAGCTATATGTTAGTGAAGACAATCTCTCCCAAGAGGTTTTATACTAGTCATGTTTTTGGTTTAGTGATCAAATGTTTAACTTAGTATCTAAGCTCCGTACTTATATATGAAACTTATGAAGATATAATTGATCATGAACCATATTTGTAAAAAACTTTTATGGGTAAGAGATTTTATTTTATATTATGGTTAGTTTTCATGATCCTTTGTAAACTAGAATTTGCTTCACTGATCAAATCTAGACAATTGTCAAGTTTCAATCGGAGTAAACTTCCTATGCTAAGCACTATGCTTAAAGATAGAAAGTTTATGAGAATATGTTGGTACGATCAACTTTCCTCAAACCAAAATTTTGTTTATAAGGGTCATGAAGAAGTCACTTTTAAATTTTTTCGCTATTTTAGTAATGTTAGTAGGATAACTTACCAAATTACCTTTTGGTAGAGGCCTCTCCATTTTGAGTCTGGGGAGCAGGACTCTTCTCCTTGTCCTTGGTTTCTGAAGTGGAAGGAATATTCGTGCTTGGAGAAGGAGGCACGAATGCTGGTACTTTTGGTCGCCATACCATCTTGGTTTTCTTTGGTGGTGTTGCGGCAGGTTTTGGTGCTGGTGTGGCGGGTGGCTTTGGAGCTTCCTTGAATTTCCACACCTTTTTATCTGTCTTTGGTGGTAGTCTGGGTTTAGTCTTGTTTGGGGTTGGCTTGACATTTTTCTATTCTTGCTTCCCCTTGTTCTTGGTGCTCTTTGGAAGGCCACCCACCGGTAGAGGGTTAATCTCTACTTCCTTGATGCCCTGAGGATTTGGCCCGTATTTAATCTTGATCATTTTGCACTGCTCCTGTCTGGGTTGGTGCTCCAGCTGGCCTCTTGTTATGGGCTTTGACTTGCGTGTCTTCCTTGGCTGTCGATTACCCTTCTTTGTTTGCCTTTTGCTAGTTGATGGGTTTGATAGGGGTTTGGAAACTCTTTTTGACTTCATGGGTGTCTGTGTGTAGCCGTTAAATGGGCATTTCACTCTCCATCCAGAGAACTGAAAGTGGATTTGTCCTGACCCCACATAGATAATGGCGTTGGTGGTGTTAAGGAATGGTCTTCCCAGGAGGAGTGGTACGCCATTATCTTTCCCCACGTCTAGGACAACAAAATCAGTGGGTACATAATCGTCCTGGATGTGCACCAGGATGTCCTCGGCCATTCCTTCTGCAGCCCGTACTGACTGGTCCGCCATTTGCAGTTTGAAGTCTATGGGTTGTAAGGGCCCACCGATTAGATTGTCATATGTCACCTTTGACATGATGTTCACACTGGCCCCAAGGTCACAATATGCATGTCGGAAAATTATTCGGCCAATTGAGCACTCTATGGTTGGCTGGCCCGGGTCTTCTTTCTTAGTTATAAATGGGAGGGTCCAGAAGATACCCGTCATGGATGGAAGGCTTACCAGGCCTTGTGGTGATCATTTTGATAGATTTGAGGGGTGTTTCGGGTTGTCCCGATCCCTCCTCATTATTAGAAGTTAAAGCAGCAGCTTATCCGAGCTAATTAAGTTTCTAGCATCTTATTAAAACTCAGTTGATTTTTAACAGCAGAGGAGAGGTTTTCTATTTTTGTGTTTAAGTTTTCAAACATTTTATCATTATAAGATAGCTTTTTATTCAAATTTTTATTTATTTTTGCTTGGCCTAATACCAAGCCTTCTAAGGAAGGTTGGTTCGAATTATAATTGAAATTGAAGTTCGAATTACCTCTTTGTTGGCGGGGTTGGTTATTCCATCCGCCATTATTTTGTTGGCGATACCCGTTGCTACTGTTGTTGATGTAGGCAGCTTCTTCACGTATTTCGGGGCAGTCATTTCCCGAATGGCCAACATTGCCACAGACTTCACATGTCATGTGTGAGTCTATAGCCTGGACGTAGCCCTTCTTCATGGCATCTTTTTCGTGGGCTCTTTCGTCCAATCTTTTGAGCAGTAGGTCCATTTTTTGCAACAAGCATATCTGCCTCCTTGACAGTATGCATGCCTTTTTGTTTTTGTGACTAGGACCTTTCCTCCCCCCATCCTTGATTGGACAGGATTTTCTCAATCAGGGCTTTCGCCCCAGTGATAGTGAGGGAGAGGAATGCTCCTCCAGCTGCAGCGTCCAGATGACCCTTCGAGATAGGGATTAACCCCTCATAGAAAGTTTGCAGGATCATCCAATCTTCCATCCCATGATGTGGGCAGGCTTGAATGTAATCTTGAAGCTTGTCTCATGCTTCGGGGATGTTTTCCAGGCTGCTCTGCTGGAATGATGTGATCTTCCCTCTAAGGGCAGTTGTTTTGCCTAGAGGGAAGAACTTCGCAAGAAACGCCGCTGAGCACTTGGCCCAGGTGTCAACAGCTTTCCGGTTCTTGTAGAACCACTGTTTCGCCTTTTTCGTGAGGGAGAAGGGAAACAGATGGAGACGGATGGCCTCTGGTGTGACGTCTTTTATGACGATGGTGTCGCACAGCTCCAGAAACTGTTGGAGATGAGCGTTGGCGTCCTCACTCGGCAAGCCACAGAATGTGCTTGCCTGCACCATAGTGATAAGACCGGTGCGCAGTTCAAAGTTCTTGTCACCAAGGTTGACAGCGGGCCCAGTGGGCACGTTGGCGACATTGGGGACAGAGTACTCGTGGAGTGACTTTTCGGCCATAGCGGTGATCTCGGGTGCGGAAGTGACTGGTTCGGTTATCGGTGGAGTACTTGAAGAAGAAACGGTATGGGACCGAGTCTTTTTCAAGATAGCCTCTGGATTGCTGGTGAAGTTTTCTGGCAGATCGAACCCAGTCATACACTATCTGTTTTCATCCACAACAGGAGAAAACAAGAAAAGTTATCCTGTATGAACAAAGGTTACTTTTACACAAGTATATTATCCAAGTTTATGTTTTCATATAAAATCTTTCCTAGCCTTCCCCGGCAACGGCGCCAGAAATGCTTGTTGGCGTTTTTTAGCGCATCACCAAGTTTGGACCCCTGGTGACAACGCCAGAAATGCAGTTGACATTCCTTAACATCATTACTATGAATAAAGGTAAGTCTATCCCCGGTAATAAGTAAGAAATGCTTGGGTGGTGTACCTCAGTTACCATATCACTAGATCAGCCATGGTACACTAGATCAGCCATGGTACTGAGGCACACCTCACCAGTTATTCCCTTTACCGCTACTAGTGATATCCCTCGGATGATAGTTTCAGAATAGCCTGGCACGGGCACCGTGGCATACCAAGACTATTCTTACCTCTATCAAGAGAGTTATATCCCCAATAACGCTAGGACTATAGCCTTAGCTGCTAGTGCCTCGGAGATGCTATACGGCGCACTTTCAGCATTCCTTGACACTAGTGCTAAAACTATATTCCTAACTACAGTAAAGAAGTAACGGTGATCCGGTAAACCTTTGCAGTTTTGGATGTTACTCCGCAAGCGCACGGAATTACCGTTGTAGCATTTCAACCTGGAGAAATCCTAGGTGTCTGTTGGTATAAATTAACTGCACTCCATTAAATAAGTTTTAAGCAGGATTATCCGCAAGCGCATAGATATCATACCAGTATCATATTTTACCCGGAGGTTTTAAATATCATATCCACAGGGAACAGTTGTGATGATGACAAAGTATATAGACTTAACCCTACAATTAGGCTAGATAATATCAAGAAAGAGAAAATAGCTATTGAACTCTAGTTCTGACAACCGGTAAGCTTTGTATAATACCGTTCTAACTGGGCAAGTAACCCGAATAGGAGAAGAAACAGAGTAATCTCCTACCAAGCACCTATAAGCCTATCAATCCTATTAACGGGAAGTGGACTACAGAGGAACCAACGCAGCTATCACCTACGTGGACTACCACTATCCGGCCAATCAGGGGACATCCACAAGTAAACCTAGCCTAGGCACCACGCCTACACTATGAAATACTACTTCAACCAAGTAACGACCAAGATCAAAGCACTCAATACGAGCTGTGAACTTAAGAACAAATAAGAACAACTGCTTACTTGAATCGGAATGACAAATACAAAAGTACCTCAGAACGCAGCTCCGGGCAAGGGAGCTGAATCCAGAAGAATACAGCCACGAAGAAGCACCAACAGGCCAGAACTCCTCTAGAACTCTACTCCTCTACTCTATCTCTCTAATCTCTAAACAAGACTAGATCTAGAAGAACTAGTCTCTCCTAATTGCTACAAGTAGATGAACTAGAACTAGATCAACTAGATGGACCCTAACCCTAATTTATATAGAGAATATGAAGCACCAGGGTGTAGAATGCCTCTTCAATGGGCGTTGGGGCATCATTATATAGGCCGAGGTGGAGTAGGGGGCAAGGAACCGCCACGTCATCGATCCGCGTCTTCATGTTGTGTGCACCGTCAGATTAAACCGACCTTAAATTTACGTAGGGATGCTTTGCTTGACTTCCAAGGAAGCGTGGGAGGAAGACTCAGAAGGAGAGTGCCGCCGCTTGACCTAGGGCGTCGGCCGGCGCCGAGGTGGGGCCGGCCGGCCCCACCCAGTGGCCCCCCGGGTCCCGTTTGCCGGGTGTCTTCTAGGCGTTTCCCGAGCCTAATGACGATGTTTGCCGACGTGGATAAATTTCGTGATAATTATGCACTCTAATCCCTCTTTTATGCTTTTCTGGAACAATCCCTAGAAAATATAGAATATGCAAAACTCATGGAAATTGTCAGTTAAAACCCTAGACTAGTGTGTACTCATGTGCCTTTTTATGTCTAAAGTTCTAATAAAAGTTGACGTTATCCACCGTCAACAACCCCCCAAGCTTACCTTTTGCCGGTCCCTTGGCAAACAATCCAGGTCTAATTACTAATAAACTTGGATCAGGAGTTCTTTGCTATGCTTTTATTTCTTTTAAGTACATTTGTTTTTAAACATAAATTTTCCTCCGATTTAGACAAAACTGGTCTAACTTTTAAACTTACCCATTTTACCTTTAACTATGGAGCTTTACCGCTTTTGCATAAGTCTTGAACAATCGAAAGATAGAGCAATCAAGTCAAGCACTATGTCTCAAATTCTTCACAGTACCAATATTCTAGAGTTTTGTAAGTTTTCGAAATAAAACTCAGAGCATAATTGTATGACACCCTCAAGTCTCTTATTATATATGGTATTTATAGATCTCACTGAGGCATTAATGATGTTATGCCTTCCTACAACTAAGGATTTATAGTGGAGCTTACAGAAGTGGCAATAACAAGGATGAGCATACTTGCAATTCATATGTTGTAAAGTCAAACAATGGATCCACAGAGAATCGAGGCATACAATCAAATTAAGATGTGCATGTGTATAGAATATGGTGGATAAGTGTATTTATGGTATTTAGTGGCTAATCCTAATTCTACTTTTGCTCTTTGAAAATAACTCCTCCTTAGAACTTTTCACGGGAAAACATGGGCTGTCTTTATTCTCTCTTTCTTTCTCCTTTTTTTTAATTAATCTGGAAGGCGGGCATCTATGTACCCATTGTTTTAATTGTTGGGACACTTGTCCATTTTTTACTCTCTTTTTTTTCTTCTTCTATTTTTTAATACTTTTACATAGCCACATGCATCCTTTCAATGTAAATAATTGGAGAGATAATGATAAGAACTTAGAGTAATTAAATGGGGGCTGTTCTATAGGGTATATTTTTGGGTGTTTACTCCTAGTGTAGGAGAAAAATATTTTTAAGGTGGATCCGGATGAAAGTGGAAATGACTACACTTACATTCCGAGTAGGAGTAATGCATATGTGGGTGGAGTGCGTAAGTGATCTTGATTTTAAAAGCATGACAAGGCTCTCATAAGGTATACAATAAAGATTGACTAAACTCAATGTAAAGCAAGCAGCATGAATGCGCAAAGATTTTCCTAACTCTAAATGTATTATATGGCTTTGGTAGGAATTCAAACTTTATCATACAAGAGCTCATCATTTAATATTTTAGGTTTTCAAAATAAATCTCTAGAACTTAGTAATGCTAGGAATAAGATAAATAGCAGCTTAGACCTTCATGTATCATATCAATCAATTACCTAGACTTAGCTCAAGCATATGCCTCCACAAATTTTAGGTTCAGAGTAAATTCTTATATCAAAGTAGTTATGTCCAAAACTCAGGAGAATTTATGGTTGAAAACTAGGCACTTGAAAGGAATTATGTAGAGCAACTATTCATTATCTTCAAGATAAAATTTTAATGTTCTCTAGTTTTTATTTAACTCTTACTAACTAGACACACTCTATGATCACACCTTAATATATAGATAAGTATTTTGTTTTTGATTTTAAATTTGTTATTCATCTTTTTATTTTTATTGGACTTACAAGACTCTAAAGACATGGACCTTCATGTACCCATATATTTTTGGTATTTTATGACTATATAAAATAGACTCAATAATCGCCTAGGTATAGTTACCGATAACTAGGGATGCTCCTCCCCCAAGTTAGATGTTTGCAATACTTGGTGTTGATGATCTTTAGGGCGAGCTTGTCAGCGATAGTCTTAGTGGGCTCCACTGATAAACTCACTCCTTAGTCATAATGTTATCCTGCATAGTTATACTCCAACAAGAAAACCAAAACTCGAGGCTCGAATTTAATAAGAGGTTAGCGATCAGCCAATAAATAATTGATTATTCTTATGAGTTGATTTCAAATTGACAAGTTTTAGCAGGATTCTCTTTTTTTAGGATTTTCTAGTTATGTAGAAATTAAATATGTGTGCATTATATTTGTATTTTTTTTTATGCCACCACAGAGAATATTTATTCTTATGGGGTTTAGGATTTTAATAATGCAAGAAATTAAATACAGGGAGCTATTATTATTTTTATGCCACCACAAGAAATATTCCTCTGGGGTTACCACAAGTTTATTCACGTGGGGCTTTTAATATTTTATGATGCAGTAAATAAAGCAATAAAGAATTTTATTTCTTTTTAATATTTATAAAGATGAATATGTTAAAGTGAAATTGGATAGGAATACTAATTAATTAGATAACTACCATATTACCTTATGGCAAGGATATAAAATTTAAAGTTTATCGACAGACCTCCTTCTTCCACTCTTGTGTATCTCTCCATCTTGAGAGATGGAGGTCTTGATGGTTGCATACCTCTAGTAATGGTGATATCGCTTTTGTTCTTTAGTTTGGCCCATAGGTTGAGGTAGAGCTTTAATAGTAGCTGGCAGCATCTTGCTCGGTGTGTATGTTCACAGAACTTTTAATTGTAGAATTAATAAACTTTGCTCGATGTGTTGTCCTGTTTGCAAAACCAAGGCAGAGATCAAGTGCATGGGCTCTGGCTGGTGAAAAACACTAACAGAACCAAATTTATCCCTTTATTTATTTTTTTTCTCTATCCTTAGGCACTTTGAACAAGATAAAGTTGGTGTTACATGATTTGTTTATTTATAACATGAGTGGTAAGATCAAAAGATTAAGCATTGAATGTTGCATTTAAGTTCACATGGCAGAAAAGAATGAAATTGTTTAACCAATGGATGGATTGTCTATCTCTATATAAATTTTCACACGAGTGTGACTGTCATCTTTCTAAGATTGAATATAATGTTTTAGCTTGTTTGGTTAAGACCGAGATTAAGAGAACGGTGCCACGAACAATTTTAAAGAGCAAAGCATGTTGAGTTTGATTTGGTTTAATCAATTGTAACTTTAATATGTTTGTGCTTTTACTTATGTGCACACTAGGATCAAGAGAAGAGCAGTGACTACTTACCTTTGGATATTAACTTCATTATTAGAGTGTGACGGCACTAAGTGATGAAGGGTAAATGACTGGTGGTCCTTTCTCTTGCATCTTGAGTTGTTCATGGATGTCTTGTCTCCTCTGTTGCACTCATTCTTTTGCCATCTTTTGCTTCTTTGATCTTTTGACTCTTTTCACTCCAGTCATTATTATGCCTGCAATAGATTAGTGGACAACACATACCGAAAGAATATATAAATTTTGAACACAGGTTGCTTTTCCAGTATTTTATTTTGTTCTATCTATGCTAATGAAAAGAGTATTGATATTATTTTTGCATAGACCATATTTTATACAGACATGGCTTGAGGCAAAGTAACTTGCAGTAGAAGATAAAGTGAATGAATCATTAATACTTACAGTTCTATCATTTATGATGAATGAGCTATGTCTTCTTTTTTTCAAGCATGTGCCCTGTCTCATCTCTAATTCAAATTTATCTCATGGCTTACCCAAATTAATTTTAAAAGCAGGGGTTAGCCCAATAAAAATATCCAATGTCTACTACAACAATTTCTAGTTCAATAACCAAGCTAGACTCCATGTCTAATTTAGTTAAGGAAGGCTATTTAACCTAAGCACCACGCTTAATTCAAAAAAAGCCTTTGGAAGTATGTGCAGTACTTCCAAACCAAATCTTACTATAGCAAATAAAGGTAATATGAAAACACTTATAGAAATTTATTCATTTAGAGATAAAAAGGTAAATAATTGAACATGAACTGAAAAGTAGATACAACCAATATTAGCAACATAGGATGTTCTAAATAAGTCCATTCTCCCAAGCTTGAATTTTGCAAGGCAGATTTAAGTTTGGATGGATATAATTAATGTTGTATGATAATTGGTTGGACATATCTGTTGGTGCCATTAGTCATTTTCTCACTTCAAACCTGAAATGGTTAGTGACAAAAAACATCCAAATGAACATTTTCATGAATTCATAAGGGCATTATAGCTATGTTATTTTTTCAAGAGTGGTTATTTTGGGACACAAGGTTATTCTTGGAAAAGCTTCTAATTATTGTACGTTGAGTTCGTGCGGCGGTTTCCTCTAGAACACTAGCCTTTGTGCGCCTATATCAAGATTACAACGAGATCTATAATATTTATGATAAACATATGCATCTACAACCACCCTTTTAATGATTTTATGAACAGGTATAAAGAGGGGGTTGAAGATCTCGTGTGTGGTAATATTAGAGAGACCAAAAGATTCAGAAGATCTCTCATATGACCATGGATTCGATGAAGTGTTTATGAGATAATTCCCATGCTCATCGATGTGATCTCCCTTTTCGAGCTCCAAGGGCGTTTCTTCATGGATGTCTATAGGCAACAAATTTGCCTCTATTATTTCATGCCTATGACATTTATTGGATGTTTTATTTTCTAGAATTTCCCATGAATTGATATCCCTAAGGTTGGTCTCGTCTAAAGCTTTCTCTAAACATGGGTGAGTTCTGTTTATTTAAGAAATTGATTTAAGCTCACCATTTGAATTTAAACCAAGTTTAGATGCTAGTGCTAAAGCTTCGTCCTCTTCCATCTATTCTTTTACAATAGCATATGTATTTCTAGTATATTCTATGCATTCCTACCATTGTCGTTGCTCTTCTTGGGCATTCCTATGACTTTTATTCTTGAGATGTCTTGATAGATTTATAAGGTCATTATAAAGTTTAGTAAAAAGAGCATAAAAAGATTCATTGGGGTCAAGGATGGGTTTAGAGATGGGTTCAAAGACATTTATTGTGGGCATAGAAGGGGAGAAGATAGAATTTACTCCTAAGTGGCTTGGATCTCCTTCTATGGCATCACTCGACATGCCATCCTTGAACTCTCCCAGTACCTTTTATGAGGGAAAGGAAGTTGACGACACTTTTTTCAAGATGCTCTTCCGAGAAGATCTGATGTGTATTGATTTACGAGCATCTTAGCTAACTGGAAGTCTAAATCATCAAAGTGGAATTTCAAAGGTTTAGGATCGATAGCTAAATCTTGAGAATGGAGTGATTATGTTTTAGCTACCAAGACTTCCGTGTTTAGTTTGGGTGATAAGTTTTTCTCTTCCTTAGGGAGTTCAGAATAGGCTTGAACAACCTTTTCTAGCATAGACCTTGCTTCAGTTATAGGTAAGTGAAGAAAAGCTCCTCTAGAGGCTAAATCAAGGGATTCTTTAGATTTCTTGGTAAGACCCAAATAAAAATGTTGAATAAGCACGGGGTCTAGAAAACTAAGGTCAGGGGCCAAATATAACAAGTTCATTAAAACGCTCCCATGATTTACTAAGAGATTCTTGTTCTAGTTGCCTAAAAGTTAGAACCTCTTTTCGAAGGTTAACTACTCTATGGATGGAAAAGAAATATAAACAAAATTCAGAGTATAATGTTTCCCAATCACCTTGCATACTCCCTATGGCTCGATTATACCAACGTTTGGCTCTTCCGGTCAAAAGAGAAAGGGGAAAAACTTCCATCTAATAGTCTTATCGGACATGCCAAAGCAATGCGCAAGCATGCAGTGTCCTTTCGAATTCTCGTAAGTGTGAGTATGGGTTTTCGTTACCTTCTCCCGAGGAGGGTTTATCCCGAATCATATTTATTAAACATGGGCGTAGCTCATAGCCAGGTGTTATAGGTTCATTAGATTTTGGTGGCTCGAAGCTTTCGCGCATGCCATAAAGACAGATAGGAATGGAATTAAAAGCATCCATAAGTATGAACACAAAAATAATGAAGAGAATGGGATAAAATAAGAAAAGATAAAAGTATAATACAAGATTATGCTAAACTAAGTCAAAAATCAGCAAACCGTTCCCCGACATGGCGCCAAAAAATGCTTGTTGGTATAAATTAACGCACTCCAATAAATAAGTTTTAAGTAGGATTATCCACAAGCGCCACGAGATATCATACCAGTGTCACATTTTACCTGGAGGTTTTAAATATCGTATCCACAGGGAACAGTTGTGATGATGACAAAGTATATAGACTTAACCCTACAATTAAGCTAGATAATATCAAGAAAGAAGAAATAGCTATTGAACTTTAGTTCTAACAACCGGTAAGCTTTGTATAATACCGTTCTAACTGGGCAAGTAACCCGAATAGGAGAAGAAACAGAGTAATCTCCTACCAAGCACCTATAAGGCTATCAATCCTATTAACGGGAAGTGGACTACAGAGGAACCAACGCAATTTGTCACCTACGCGGACTACCACTATCCGGCCAATCAGGGGACATCCACAAGTAAACCTAGCCTAGGCACCACGCCTACACTATGAAATACTACTTCAACCAAGTAATGACCAAGATCAAAGCACTCAATATGAGCTGTGAACTTAAGAACAAATAAGAACAACTGCTTACTTGAATCGGAATGACGAATACAAAAGTACCTCAGAACGCAGCTCTGGGCGAGGGAGCTCAATCTAAAAGAATACAGCCACGAAGAAGCACCGACAGGCCGGAACTCCTCTAGAACTCTACTCCTCTACTCTATCTCTCTAATCTCTAAACAAGACTAGATCTAGAAGAACTAGTCTCTCCTAATTGCTACAACTAGATGAACTAGAACTAGATGAACTAGAACTAGATCAACTAGAGGGACCCTAACCCTAATTTATGTAGAGAATATGAAGCACCGGGGTGTAGAATGCCTCTTGAAGGGGCCTTGGGGCGTCATTATATAGGCCGAGGTGGAGTAGGGGGCAAGGAACCGCCATGTCATCAATCCGCGTCTTCTTGTTGTGTGCACCGTTGGATCAAACCGACCTTAAATCGACGTAGGGATGCTTTGCTTGACTTCCAAGGAAGCGTGGGAGGAAGACTCGAAGGGGAGTGCCGCCGCTTGACCTAGGGGCCGGCCGGTGCAGGGTGGGGCGGCTGGGCCCCCAGGTGGCCCCATTGGTGGTCCCGTCCCGATAATTTGCCGGGTGTCTTCTAGACGTTTCCTAAGCGATGACGATGTTTGCCGACGTGGATAAATTTCATGATAATTATGCACTCTAATCCCTCTTTTATGCTTTTTCGGAACAATCCACGAAAAAATATAGAATATGCAAAACTCGTGGAAATTATCGGTTAAAACCCTAGACTAGTGTGTACTCATGTGCCTTTTTATGTCTAAAGTTCTAATAAAAGTTGACGTTATCCACCGTCAACAGTGTCATATTTATATTTTTCCAAAGGAAGGCTAGTGTAGATTTTAGTCTGAAACCATAATCAAGAATACTATACGTTGTATGAAAGGTAGACCAATATTCATAACAGGGGTAAACAATACGGTTTTCATGATAGTGGACACACACATACGGATAGATGTCTCTCAAGTGGGGGAAAGATGAATGAAGCATAAAGAATAAAAGAATAAAGAATAAAAAAATATCCTACAGGAGCAATGGTCCTAATACAGCTAATGTCTAGATAGTGGATAGTCATACAAATACATGAATCAGAGCTAGAGCTGTGTTTGCGATGGATCGGAAGACCACCGGCCGCTGGTCTGCCAGCGAGATGGGTGGTAATTTAGACTCCTACACCATAGCCGAACATAGGGGATTACGAAGGGACGGACAGGGCTGTCACCACCTGCCGCCTACCCCCTCATCCATGGACTATAAAGTGCAATCACCGGCTACCCTATACCCGAGCACCATGCCCGTATATAAAATAGCTACCCAAGCCCCCCGGGTCTCTCACCCTACGGATGAACAAGTAAAGAACTTGGATGTTGTGCGATGAACCACCAACCCGCACACAACTCTATTCTTAATCATCTAAGTGTATGAACAGTCAAGAACAGGGCTCTATATGCTAAGAACATGATATGAACACTATGAACTAGCAAACATATCATGAACAAGACATATGAACTAGAGGTCCTATGATCTATGATCTAATCACACAAACTAGCACCTAGTTCATCTACACAAACTAATACCTAGTTCCTCTAACAAGATCATAGCACTAGAACCATACTCTAATTCTAGAACATAGCTATATTAATAAAAAGAGGTGAAGAGCATAATGGAAAGAATAGTATTCATACCAAAAGTAGCCAAGATGTCTCCTCCTCTTACAAGATGAGCCTTGCTCCTCTATTACTACTAAGGATAAAGAGAAAAGTGGAGAGGTACACTTGAGAGTACAAGTGAGAGGTGTAGTGTGTTGTCTCCAATGGAGGGAGTGCCCCCTATCTTATATACTAGTCTAATGGTCGGTTCAAGGAGCAGGGGAAGTAAATGCCGGGCCAAACCGACCTCAGCACCGCCTCCACGAACCGCCTGTAGAAGATGGGCTGGGCCGGCCTCTCTGGGGGTGCGCCGGCACCCTGGTGCGGCCGCACTAGGGGTGGGCCCCCTCGGTCCCAGCTTCGGCCCACGGCCCTCTTGATGCTCCTGGACCTCTCTCCCGTGGGTTGTTGGCCCAGTTGATATCTTGGACTTTGGGCTTTGCTTATTTTGTTGAAATACGCCTTGCCGGAAGGCGCATTCTTGTGACCTTTTCCTCTATTTCTTGTATGTTTCCTGTGAATCAATAATTCTTCAATACAAGTGGAAATAGGTCAATAGTAAAGGTATATATGAATATATCTATAATAATTCTCCCCTTTTGGATAATAGTTGGCGGTTAAAGTATATCGGTAATCACCGCCAACATAGACGCAGCAGGATGGTGTCTCTTAGTACATCCTTCATCTTGAAAGTGCTGTAAATCTCTAAGAATTGTTGGAGATGAGCACTTGCATCTTCATATGCTTTTCCACAAAACAAGTTGGCCTACACCATGCTGATAAGGGCTGGCTTGATCTCAAATCCATTCTCCCCAACTTTGACGTTAGGTCTAGTATAGATGTTATTGGTGGTTGGAGTAGAGAACTCGCGCAGTGACTTATCAGCCATTTCCTCAAAAGCTAGTGCTAAGTTGCCATCTTGTTGCTCTTCTTTTTCACTTATAGGAGCTTGCTCCTCCAAAGAACGAACCTCAGCAGTGGGTGTCTTTGATGGAGATTCAAAGATATCCCTCACTTGCTGGAATTTCTTTCTTCGAAAGAGTTTCTCTGGATTTTCAACACAGTTATCTGGTAGATCAAAACCACTCATTCATTACCCTGCATAAGATATCACAAAGATAGAAAGCACAAGGGTAAGCCTGCATTGAGTAGGGATCTATGGTTTCCTCTATCTCATTAGTTCGTCAGGTCTATCGCTATTCCTTTTTACACTCGCCATTTGCCTTCCTCGGCAACGGCACTAAAAATACTTGTTGACACTATCCACTCCCTAGCAACGGTGCCAAAAATGCTTCTAGGTATATCTTAGCATCGCCACTCAAGCGCCAAATTGTCATCCCCAGCTATGACATCAGGAGTGTGGTATTAAATCATGCCACTATTTAGCATATAGAAATAGTATCCGCAAGTGCACAGATCAAATACCATTGTAGCATTTTACCCAGAGTATTACCAGGTTGTCATTTATATTTTCCCAAGAGAAGGTCTACAGGGTATACGTGTAGGGTAGCTGGATAACCTAGAGTGTAATGGATAGGCATAACCATGTCCTCGCTGCTCAATGCAGGGGTAAGTCACAAGTTAAATGATAAAGATAAGTATAAATCATCAGCATAAACAGATAGAGACTCCTAGCTATATCACTAGGGTTACTAGCAGAACATCAAGAGATATTCCTATGTTATTCCTAGCTGTATGTCAATGCATACCATGGTTAGTGCAATTACACCTAGTAGTCATCGTTAAGGTTAGCATTATATCTACTCATAGTGGAGATACTAGAGAAGTTTGAGAACATAGCATGCCCTTCCTTCGTATACAAGTCCTATTGTGCCTATAAACGGGGTTTGGACTACATAGGACTCAACAGGATTGTCACACCCATGATCTACCAAGCCCGGCTTATAGGGTGCATTCGCAGGTAAACAACGTATAAGCACCACGCTTATATAATGTTCACCACTTACCCAACGATCAATTAGACGAGCGCTTGTGGGGGTTTAGACCCCTATACCCTCACGGCTAGCCTTGGGCCTGTTCGGACGGGGCAGCCCAGCCCACAAGACCAAAACCGATTGGCCTCTTTGGCCTGGTCGGACTCCCAGGCGGACAATCAAGAGTTGCTTGTCATGCAAGGCAACTAGTCAGTTACGAAACTAATTGTGTCTTAGTTAGATACGATCTATCTATAACCGACCATATCGAGATCTCAGGATCTGTAACCCTGCCCCCGGACTATATAAGGCGGGCAGGGACCCCCTCAAACATATAACTTTTCCAATAGCAGAAGAGCAGGGCGTAGGGTATTACGCATCTAACGGCTCGATCCTGGGTAAATCGTGTGTGCTGTTCTTCCTGTTACGTCTTGCTTATAGTCTAAGCGTGCCTCCACCGATAAATCACTACCGTCGGTATACCCGTGGTAGACTGCCGCCGATGTTTCGTCGATAGTGGCGCACCAGGTAGGGGGTGTGCGTACAGATTTCGAGGCAAGCAAGATAGTTTCCTTCGCCGCTTCCATGGAGTTCGAGGCAGGTCACACTTTCACCGTCGGTTCCTTCACATGGACCATAGGCGTCAGGACCCTCACCGGAGCCACAGATGAAGCACGACCCACCTCAACACTGGCATCTTGAGCTGCATCGCCAGCTCGCCAATCTTTGGGATCAGGCCTGAGGGCGACGGTCCCACAACGGCATCGCCAAAGGAGCCAAGCCGACAACCACGACCTGATCCGATCTATCCATCAGGTCGAAAGGGGTCTAGTAGAAGTGCTCGATTGCTTGGAGTCGACTCAGGATCGACCCAACGACGAGGGCTTCACCCTTGTCCATCGACGCCGACGCAGGGCTCAGACTCGCGTCAATCCACTTCACTGCCCAGATCCAAATTAGGCTGCGGCTCGTCCTCGGCGTGGCCCTCAAGCCTATGTCGACCAGCTTTGCCGTCCAGATCCAAATCTGGTTGCGGCTCGACCTCGGTGTGGTCCTCAAGTCCGTGTCGACCAGCTTCGCTGCACCTCGGCGTGGCCCTCAAGCCCACGTCGACCAGTTTCACCGCCCAGATCCAAATCTGGTCACGAGTCAACCTCGGCACGGCCCTCAGAACCGTGCCAGCCCGCGAGGCCGTCCAGATCCAAATCTAACGGCTGTCCGACCACCACCCAGGCCTCGAGTTCACCTTCGACCGCAACCGGCGCCTGGTCAGGCTAACACGGGGCATAATGCCCAGAGGCGCGGGTCAAAGCTAGTTCCCCTTCGGGATGGCAAATGCCTAAGCAGCATATCAACGACAGGTAGGAAGCCTGTTCTAGAACCAAGCTCCACCTCAGCCACCTCCAATACAACTCGTCGAGTTCCAGCTCGACGGAATGGCCAGGCACGTCATCCACTGCGTCCACAGTGAAGGGGCCTCCAGCGGTTCCCAGTCGACCGTTGAAGAAGGTGGGGGTTCGAGTTTCATCTCTAGGCTAGATGGAGTGACCGCTTCTGCAAGCTCCGCCTCTATGGCGGACGACGATGAATTTCCTCAGCGGATCAAGGATCTGCTCGATGCAGATGAATTCCTGGAATTCCCTCTAGGGTTCGGGGGCATGGTCTTCAATGTCAGCATTGATGAACCACCTCCCGTCCTCGAAACCCCTGAGCAAGCGCAAGCTAGGACGGACCGTAATACGGACCGGGAATGATGTCACGCACTTTAGGAGGCGGAAGGCGGCGTAGCCCCTCACGGCAATGATGGAGCACTTGCCGCGGCCACCGCGGCCGCCGTGGCACAACCCTGCGCCACCCGCGGCACAAGCCGCGCCCGCGCCCATCGCTCTCGGCGCAGCCCGCGCCCCCACGGAGGAGAAGGCTCCAACCTCGCAATCTCAAGGGCGAATTCGACCTCGTCGAGGGAACGACAGGTCCACAAGACTCCCAGTGCCAACATCGCCATCGCGGTGCAACAGCTCTGAGGCATGCAAGCCACCCCCGCGCTCGAAGCTGTCCTCGATCACCTCAAGGCCGCAGAGGCGCAGGTCAACCTCATGCGTGAGAACTAAACTGGGCCGTCTCGCCGCCGCCACTCCTGCAGCACGCGTCGGGGCCACCGGAGTCAGGCAGAAGAAGGGGACGCCAATGACCAAGACCAGGAGAGTCATCAAGAAGCTCAGGTCGACCCCAGCCAAGGCCGTAACCATCGCCGCCAGGAGGCCAGCAATAGACGACCACACCGAGCGCCCCAGGAAGTCGATCAAACTCACCTGGATGACCTCCGCCACTTCATCGACGACAGATACAGGCTCGTTACGGGGCGCCTGGTCCCAATTCCTTTTTTGAACATCTCCACCAAGTCCACTGGCCAAGAAGCTTCAAGATTGGGGACTTGAGGCATTACGACGGCAAGGCCGACCTCGAACAGTGGATCGTCATTTACGAGGCGACCGTTCGAGCAGCAGGAGGCGGCGAGCAAGTCACGGCAAACTACCTTCCGGTAGTGCTCGGTGAATCCGCTAACCATTGGCTACTACGCCGGCCGAGGCGGCTCCATCCACGGCTCGCCGTAACTCTGGCATGTTTATCGAAACTACAAGCCCCTGCGGCAGCCCGGCACCAAATGCGTGCTCGCCTAGATCCGGGATTCTCCTCATGAGTCTCTACGGCATTACATTCGCCGTTTCTCCGAAGTCTGGATCACCATCCGTGACATCAGTGTCCCGGAGGCCATCAGCATCTTCATCGCCGGACTCCGCCAACCGCGCAACGCCGACCTCCGTAAAGAGCTCCTGCACAAGCAACATGTGATGATGGAAGAGATGTTCAACATCGCCCAAGATTGGGCACGTGTCGATGAAGCCCTCGTCTAGTACGATGACGGTGGCCATGACGTATACAAGCGCAGTCGACGTCGTGATGACGATCACGACAGAGACCCCGATTACGATGATCGCCGGGGAGGGCCCCGTCCTGACCGTCATAACCACCCACGGGAAGACCACGGCATTAACCGCCATGACGACCGAGGCACCAACCGTCGTGACGACGACCGATCGTACAGGCGACGGGACGACGGCAACGGCGATCGCCGCAATCACGGCAACCGCCAGCGTAACTACGTCAACAACGCTGACAAAGGCCAAAAGCGGGAGATCAACGGCGAATATGACAAGATACTCAACGGTGATGCCCTCGTCACCTCAACAAAGGTTACACTTTCGGCGAATGCAATGGCTTTGCCAGCATCTTCACCCAAAAGAGGCAGCGTACCAACAAGAAGGGCAGTATCAAGAAGCCCAACGCGCGACAAGTCCGATGACGATGAGGACGATGGCAAGAACCCACGCCATGCCTACAAGGACCCAAAGAAGCATGTGACCACCATGATCTTTGGGGGAAAGTGGCCACGAAAAACGCACGCGACAGGAAGCTCCTTAAGAGGCGCATCGCTGCCCTATCCGAAGCTGACACACTCGTCGCCGACGTTCGAGCTCTAGCTTGGTCGAAACAGCCCATATCTTTCAGTCGATCCAACATGTGGGCCAGACTACCTAACGCGGGTCGTTTCCCTCTGGTCCTCAATCCAGTGATCGGTAGCGTCCGCTTCGAGAAGGTGCTGGTCGACGCGGTAGCGCTTTAAACATCCTTTTTTACCAAGCTTTCCTGGAGCTTGGCCTAAGGAAAGATCAACTCGAGCCTTACGATTCACCATTCTGGGGCATCATGCCAGATAAGCCCTCTATGCCCCTCGGGCAAATTTATTTGCCGTTCGGTTCGGCACACCTCGGCAGACTGTACCGACTACATTAACTTTATCGTTGCCGATTTCACTGGCATCTACCATGTCATACTCGGCCGACCCGGCATCACCAAGTTCATGGCCATTCCGCACTATGGCTACCTTGTCCTCAAGCTGCCAATCGAGAAGGGTATCCTGTCCCTGCGCGGTAATGTCCTCATGGCTCATGCCTGCGAGACAAGTGCGTACGCCGCCACTGAAGCCGAAGAAATCAAGGCGCATATGGAGGAAACCGTCTACGAGGCCAGAACATCGAAGCCTGCAGAACTCGAGTCCCCAGTCAAGCAGCGCAAACGCACTGAAGAGACTACCAAAGCGCACAAGAAGATCAGCCTAGTTTCCGGGGATCCAGACAAGACAGCACTGATCGGGGGTGACCTCGATCCCAAATAGGAAGATGCGCTCGTCCGTTTCCTACAGGCTAACATAAGCGTTTTTGCGTGGAAACCCGCTGACATGTCCGGTGTCCCCAGGGAACAGATCGAGCACTTCCTTAATGTCTCCGAGACAGCCAAACCAGTGAAGCAGAAGCTACGATGTTTTGCTCGGGACAGGAAGGAGGCGATTAGGGCAGAAATAACCTAGCTTCTAGCTGTCAGTTTCATTAGAGAAGTGTATCATCCAGATTGGCTAGCAAATTCAGTCCTTGTACACAAATAGAATAATGAATGGAGAATGTGCGTTCATTACACTGAACTCAACAAACACTACCGAAAAGATCTCTTCCTGCTCCCTCGCATCGACGAGGTGGTCGACTCCACTGTGGGTTGCCAATTGCTTTCTTTCCTAGATTACTACTCGGGCTATCACCAGATCGCTCTCGCCTTAGATGATCAGGAAAAAACTTTGTTCATAAGCCCTTTCGGTGCATACAGTTATACGACCATCTCGTTTGGCTTAAAAAACGCTGGTGCTACTTACCAGCGCGCCATCCAATAGTGCCTCAAAAAGGAGATCCGAGATGGATTATGCGAAGCTTACGTCGACGACGTAGTGGTCAAGACAAAAGAGGCCTCGACCCTGATCGATGACCTCGATAGGACCTTCAGGGCCCTAAACGTATTCAAGTGGAAACTAAACCCGAACAAATGTGTGTTCGGTGTCCCTTCCGGCATACTGCTCGGCAGCGTCGTCAGCCAAGATGGTATACGTCCCAACCCCGAGAAAGTGAAAATCGTGCTGGACATGAAACCTCCAAAGTGCGTCAAAGACATCTAAAAGCTAACAGGATGCATGGCCGCCTTAAGTAGGTACATATCCTGACTCGGCGACAAGGGTCTCCCATTCTTCCAGTTGTTGAAGGCAAAGGAGAAATTTGTGTGGTCAGACGAGGCTGATGCTGCCTTCGACGAGCTTAAAAAGTACCTATCCACATCCCCCGTCCTCACAGCTCTCACGGGGACGAGCAAATTTCTTTGCTCTACATCGCTGCCACAGACAGAGTGATCAGCACCGTCTTAGTGTTTGAACGCAATGAGCCTGAACGCGTCTATCCTGTCCAGCGGCCCATTTATTACATCAGTGAAGTACTCAATGAAACCAAACAGCGGTACCCACATATTCAAAAGCTCCTTTATGCGATCCTGATCACTAAAAGGAAGGTCCTTCATTAATTCCAGCAGTACAGCATCACGGTGGTTACTGAGCATGCGCTTGGTGAATACTACGCAACAAAGACACTACTGGCAGGATTGTCAAGTGGGCAATCAAGCTTAGTCCTTTCGAGCTCGGGTTCCACAGTCGCACCACGATCAAGTCTCAAGCCCTGGTCGATTTTCTGGTCAAATGGACAGACATGACGCTACCCGTATCTGATACGGTCGAGGAACAATGGAAGATGTAATTCGATGGCTCTTCAAACATAGGTGGCGCTGGTGCTGGAGTCTTCTTCATAGCACCTTCTAGAGGACGGCTACGATACATCCTACGTATCCACTTTAAAGTCTCTAACAACGCCGCTGAGTATGAAGCTGCACTGCATGGACTCCGCATCGCTATCGAGCTTGGTGTCAAATGACTTCTTGTCTATGGTGACTCAGCCCTAGTCATTAACCAAGTCAACAAATACTGGGACTGCACCAACGAGAAGATGGACGCCTAAGTGGCCGTGATCCGTAAGCTTCAGGACAAATTCTACGGCCTCGAGTTTATTCATGTTCCACGTACGGAAAATCAGCCGGCCGACGAATTGTCCAAGTTGGGATCATCTCGGGCAGAGGTCCCTCATGGGGTATTCGTCCAAGACCTAATCACCCCATCCATCAATCAAGAGACACCGGTGGCACGACAAGAGGCTACCGAGCAGTTGGCTCCAACGACAACTGATGAGCAACCGCCACCAGAGTAGGGGACCGCTGCTCATTTAGTGGCCTTGGTTACTGAAGGTGCCGACCAGTCTCCAGGACTGGACGACCAAGCAGAGCCCAACAATGAACTAGAACTCAATAAGGTTACAACCGATCAGTCGATTGAACAGCCTCAGGCTCCTCTGTCAGACTGGAGGATGCCCTTCATTTAGTACCTGGTCGGCAGGGACGTACCGAATGATAAGACCGAAGCAGAGCGCCTCATCCACCGAAGCCGCAATTATATACTGGTCGATGGCCAGCTAATGTGCAAAAATACTAAGGCTGAGATACTCTAGAAATGAGTCACACCAGAAGACGGCATCACATTGTTGCATAAAATCCATTCTGGCACATGCGGCAACCATGCAGCGTCAAGGACACTGGTCAGCAAAGCCTTCCAGGCTGGGTTCTACTGGCCAAGTGCCATGGCCGACGTCGAGCACTTGGTCCGACACTGCAAAAATTGCCAGTTCTTCGCCAAGCAGATTCATGTCCCCGCACATAAATTCTAGACCATCCCGGTCTCTTGACCTTTTTCATGCTGGGGACTCGACATGATTGGGCCTTTTAAAGCCACTCCAGGCGGTTTTAAGCATGTCTATGTTCTCATAGATAAGTTCTCTAAGTGGATCGAGTATAAGCCCTTGGTCAAGGCAACTGCACAGAAGGCAGCTGATATGCTCGATGATGTCATCCACCGTTTTGGCATACCAAACAGCATAATCACCGACCTTGGCAGCACGTTCACAGGAAGTACTTTCTGGGATTTCTACGATGACTTGTCTATCCAAGTCAAGTACGTTTCTGTGGCCCACCCGCGAGCCAACGGTCAGGTAGAGCGCGCCAATGGACTGATCATCGATGCCCTGCGTAAACGCCTATTTCACGAAGATGGCTTGTATCCAGGACGTTGCTTAAAAGAGTTACCCGCTGTGATCTGGGGATTGCGAACCCAGCCCTGTCGAAGCACCGGTGTTTCACCATACTTCATGGTGTTTGGCTCTGAGGCTGTGCTACCTGCTGAGGTCGCTCATCGCTCACCCAGGGTTGAGTACTTCGACGAGGACATTTCGTTCGAAGCAAGGGAACTCGACATCAATGCTCTGGAAGAACGGTGCCTCGACACATGCGTTCAGAACGCTTGGTACTTGGCCAGCGTGCGTCGATACTACAACCGCAACGTCAGAGATCGTTTCTTTGTGGTCGGAGACCTTGTACTCCGACTCAAGTAGAGGACGGAAGGCCTGTATACGCTATCCTCTCACTGGGAGGGGCCATTCATGATAAAGGCAGTCACTAGGCCTACCTCATACAGGCTCTGCACTTTGGTGTGGTGGTGGCGGCCCTTGCATTGGGGCTTTCTGCTGCTTCGGTGGAGCATGTCGGGGAGCCGACCTCTGAGTCGTCTCCGGTGCCTCTGTCGTCGGCCCCCGTGGTGATCGAGATGTCGTAGGCCTAGAGGTACCGCCTATTCCGCTGCCAGTTGGCGATTGTGAGGTCCTCGGTGGCGTCGTCTGCTGGTTGGTGCGCGGTGGTCGGCGCGGTGTACTTGTGGTGGTGGTCGACCGGCGCGTTTGCTCCTCGGGGCGCTTAGTGCTGAACTTCTGACTCAGCGGAACCGTATCCTCTGTGTCAGAGTCCGAGCTTTCAATCACTGCTCGGCGCCGCTGCTCCGGGCCGCCACCAATATTTAACTTGCCACCAGTCATGGTGGCAGTTGGCTTAGCCTTCTTTGACTCTGGCAGTGGCATCGGAGCTTTTCCAGTCGCCTTACGTTTCAGCTGCTTTTCTGTAGCAGCTGAAATTTCTTCTGTGTCGTCGCCACCTTGGTCGACCTCAACCGATGGCTTGGATCGCCTTTGCTGACCGAGGATTGCATCTCCGACAGGCTAATAAGGACACGCCTACGCTGCCCAATATTTGTCCCAATCCTTCACGGTACAAAATTTCAAGAATTTGAATAATCTGAATTTTCTCTTAAATGATGATAGCTTCTCCAAATTCCAGTAAAACAATGAGCACGGCCTTCAGTTCTAATACGAAGGGCTAGCAATAAATCTGAACGAGCAATGACTCTGAACTGAACGTTAATGTTTTGATTCAATAGTATTCAGGACTGCAGGTATCCACTATATTGTAGATTACAGATCACAACCTCCCTAATTAATCTGTAATGGTGGATGATACTTGACAATAAAATAATATTTCACGTCCAGCTCTAGCAATTGGTTCACAACGTATCTCTCTCCTAAAGTGAGATCAGCCGCTTGCAACAAGAATATACGGATGGAACTTTTAGAGCAAACCAACTCGTGCAATCCAGCAATAGCAAGCAAGAATAGTAGAAGTAATCCAGATATTCCTTGACAAATGAAACACGAACTGTAGGGATCAGCTTACACAAGATGCAATCCAAACCCTAGATAACTTCTTCCACCCGCGGCCTCGACGAACCACGATCAGAAGACGAGGAACTTCAAGAATCCAAGCGACGTACCCAAGCTGTAGCAGCTCGATCACGCACTCCACACAAATCCACGAAGGATCAGGATCAATCACCCAACTAGAGTTTCTCGAGCGACGACTCCGCGAGAGATAAACTCCACGAAATAAAATTCAATCTAATCTAATGATGAGCCGATTCTAAGATTAAAAGGCTCATAGGCCTTGGCTGCACCAGACCAGAAGGCACGCAGGCCTCAACTCCACTTTGGACTCGGACAAAACTACAAACTGGTTTAGCCAAGACTCGTACGTACCAGCACAAGACACAAGTGCAACTAAATGGACTCGATCAAAACTAATCAAGACCAAAAGCAAACAACGACTCAACCTGACTCAACCTGATGGCTCCAAACCAAAATAAAATAATAAAATATTCTGGCCATGTTGCTAATCACGTTGGCAGCACATCATCAACGTCCAGGTCCATGGCTCCAACGCGGACATATTTTCTCCCCTTCTTTTCTTCCCTTTTCTTATCAAAATTAACTGCTTAAAAAAATATACTTGATGATAGGCCAGCAGCAGTAAATGTATCCATCATATTCTCTCTATATTTCTTATCAAAAAAATAATAGCTCTAAATTTAATGTCGAGGGCTTCAAAGAATTACCAGCTGCAATATTTAAAACAATGCTAGACCCTTTTTTGCATGAACATCTCGATGAGCCATGGGTTCATCATCCTCCCTTCCTTGAAACAAAGCCGTCCTCGGCTTTGATAAATTTTCACTTGCCGCTGTTAAAGAGATCACAACATCCTCTGCCTTAAATACTTCCATTTTAGAAACCAAGGTTTGCACATTCTGAGTGACATTAGTTGTATTATTTGGAGCATGAATAATCTCATCACTCTGCCCCTCATGAATCAAGGCCACCCGTCGCTTTGGGTTAACAGGTTGGTTTTGATTTTTCAATGAGCTGCGAAAGGATTCTTCTGAAGCAATAGTTAAGGAACTAACAACCACACTATCCACCTTATTCTTGGCACCTTGCAACAAAATAGTTCCTAGCTTTGATATTTCCTTGGGACGACTCTTTATTAATTTGAGCAGCAGTGATTAATGGAACATCAGGGACACTAGCAATAATTATTGGAGCAGGAACTACCTCATCATTCTCTCCCTGTTGAAGCAAAGCCGTCCTCGGCTTTGGGCTAATTTCAGGAGCCTTTTTCTTCACTTTCACAGTAGCAAACACCTTGGACTTAATTGCACTCTCAAGCATTGGTTTGAGCACATGATGGACTCCCTTATGCACAAACGAATAATTATTGGAACGACCACTATGAGTAGCATCAAGATCAAACTGCCATGGTCGACCCAACAATAAATGGCAAGAACTCATTGGTGCAATATCACAGTCAACTGTATCAACATAATTGCCAACTAAAAATTTAACTCGTGCCTTATGTGTAATTTTCAACGTACCACTTTGATTCATCCATTGCATATAATGTGGCATTGGAAGCCTCCGTGTAGACAAAGACAATGCATGCACCAAATCTGAACTAATAGCATTAGTAAAGCTACCACCATCAATAATCAATTTGCATACCTTGTCATGAATTTTGCACTCAGACTGAAATATATTGGACCGCTGCCCCTTGACATGAACAATAGTACCATCCTGTTCTACCTCTCGAGCCAACATAGATAACCTAGTAGCTACATCATCAACAATATCAATCAATAGGCATATAGATTTGTCTTCCGTAGCATTGTCTTCTACAGCAACCTCCTTGCTGTGTGCTGGAGGATCAGAAGAAATTGCAGCAATATAACTAGCATAGTTCTTCTCTGGAGGCTTGGCATAAGAAAATGCAGAACTAACCTCCAACGTTTTAACAGGAACTACGAACTGCTGATTGTCAACATATTGAATTTCACTTGCTGCCATGCACTTTCTAGTGGGACTAAGAGAACCGCCGACAAAAGCAGATAACTTTTTACCATAATTTCTTTGATCAGTAGCTTCCTTCAATTTAGGAGGAGAAAAAATATCAGCATGCATAGACTTGCCATAAGTAGCACTAGAAGCCAACTTATTATGAGAATTAATATCAACAGCTTGCCGATTAGAAGCAGGATGATACTCAGTTCTAGCGATAGAATCAGCCCAGGAGGAACGAACAACTGACTTGTTGGCTAGAGAGTCTTATGCACCAGCATCAACTATCTTCTGCTTCGGCTTAGGAGGAGGATCAAGTCGGTGCCGTAGCACGACTTTCATATCGTGCCATGTCCTGCAAGGTTCTTCTCCTCTCATGACGTGTCCTTTATGTAATTCCCGCCACCATATCAAAAGATTATTAGAAAATATCTTTTTGGCAAAGAACAACTGCATGTGTGACGCAAGTCCACGACCGCACAAGAAATTCTCCATGGAATCTTCCCAAGCATAGTAAAGATAACCATAGGATACTGTATAAAGTGTTGGCACACACTTAATATCCTTGTTAGCAAGACTATAATCAGCCATTAAACAAATTCAAATGCACAGTGAACAACCTAGAACCTGATACCACCTGATAAGGACACGCCTACGCTGCCCAATATTTGTCTCAATCTTTCACGGTACAAAATTTTGAGAATTTGAATAATCTGAATTTTCTCTTAAATGATGATAGCTTCTCCAAATTCCAGTAAAACAATGAGCACGGTCTTCAGTTCTAATACGAAGGGCTAGCAATAAATCTGAACGAGCAATGACTCTGAACTGAACGTTAATGTTTTGATTCAATAGTATTCAGGACTGCAGGTATCCACTATATTGTAGATTACAGATCACAGCCTCCCTAATTAATCTGTAATGGTGGATGATACTTGACAATAAAATAATATTTCACGTCCAGCTCTAGCAATTGGTTCACAACGTATCTCTCTCCTAAAGTGAGATCAGCCGCTTGCAACAAGAATATACGGATGGAACTTTTAGAGCAAACCAACTCGTGCAATCCAGCAATAGCGAGCAAGAATAGTAGAAGTAATCCAGATATTCCTTGACAAATGAAACACGAACTGTAGCAGTATTATTGATAGATAGAAGGGATCAGGTTACACAAGATGCAATCCAAACCCTAGATAACTTCTTCCACCCGCGGCCTCGACGAACCACGATCAGAAGACGAGGAACTTCAAGAATCCAAGCGACGTATCCAAGCTGTAGCAGCTCGATCACGCACTCCACACAAATCCACGAAGGATCGGGATCAATCACCTAACTAGAGTTTCTCGAGCGACGACTCGGCGAGAGATAAACTCTACGAAATAAAATTCAATCTAATCTAATGATGAGCCGATTCTAAGATTAAAAGGCTCGCAGGCCTTGGCTGCACCAGACCAGAAGGCACGCAGGCCTCGACTCCACTTTGGACTCGGACAAAACTACAAACTGGTTTAGCCAAGACTCGTACGTACCAGCACAAGACACAAGTGCAACTAAACGGACTCGATCAAAACTAATCAAGACCAAAAGCAAACAACGACTCAACCTGACTCAACCTGATGGCTCCAAACCAAAATAAAATAATAAAATATTCTGGCCATGTTGCTAATCACGTTGGCAGCACATCATCAACGTCCAGGTCCATGGCTCCAAGGCGGACATATTTTCTCCCCTTCTTTTCTTCCCTTTTCTTATCAAAATTAACCGCTTAAAAAATATACTTGATGATAGGCCAGCAGCACTAAATGTATCCATCATATTCTCTCTATATTTCTTATCAAAAATAATAGCTCCAAATTTAATGTCAGAGGGCCTCAAAGAATTACCAGTTGCAATATTTAAAACAATGCTAGACCCTTTTGCATGAACATCTCGATGAGCCATGGGTTCATCACAGGCCATGGCTCCACTGGTACCAGAGAGACGAAGGCACCACGGTCCTATCCATGATATTGCTAGAACAAATCACAAGTCATGACATATGCAATACACCAGTCCTGGCAAAATAATGCAGTTATTTGCTTTACACATACCGGGGGTGGTAGATTGCTCAGACTGAAGGGCATCATTGGATCAGGCGGATAGCTATACTTGGCAAAGCCTTCGAACATGTTTGCCAGTTGGTTTTCTACTTCTTCCTGGTCCAAATTTTCCCTACGCTCTCGCGACGGATCCTTACGTCCTTGATATTCAAATAAGAAGTTAACCCTTTCTTTCAAGGGCTGGATCCGGTACATGATGAAGACGCTGGCTACTACAACCCCATCGATCTTGCTGAAATCCATCGGGGATAACAGCTCCTCGACTTGGACCATTTGATCGGGTTTCGGTCTCTCCGACCACCGAGGGTTGGACCGAGGAATCGAGGGGTAACATCGCAAGGAACCGCTCGGCCTTCAGATTTTGGTTGATATAGAACCACTTTCTCATCCAGTTCTTGGTATTTGAGGTATGCCCAATGGTGTCGGGGACCAAAATAAGGGCCCTCCAAACAGTTAGGCCCAACAAGCGCAAAGCTAGGCTACATGGTAACTAAGCATGGCTGCCGGAGGCCCAAACCTTTGCCAGCCGGTCTCGACCAAGCCCCCTTAGCTTGGGCCCACGGCGGCGCTAACTTTCCGCCCGTCCGAGCCCCCTTGCTGGCTGAGGCCTCGGACGGGCGCTGCCTTCCGTCCCGTCCGAGGCCCCTACGGCGAGGCCTCGGGCGGGCGCTTGCCTTCCGTCCCGCCAGGGAGCCCCTACGCTGAGGCCTCGGGGCGGGCGCTTTCCGCCCCGTCCGAGCCCCTTACGCAGGTGAGGCCTCGGGCGGGCGCTGCCTTCCCGTCCCGCCCGAGCCCCTACGGCCGAGGCCTCGGGCCGGGCGCTGCCTTCGTCCCGTGCCGAGGCCCCTACGGCTGAGGCCTCGGACGGGGCGCCTCCCGTCTGTCCGAGGCCCCTACGGCTGAGGCCTCGGACGGACGCTTGCCTACCGCCCCCGCCCGAGCCCCCTACGCCGAGGCCTCCGGGATGCACGCTAACGTTCCGTCTTGCCCGAACCCTCTCTGAACGCCTTGGACGAGCTCCCGCCTCCGCCCCGTCCGAGCCCCTGTGCTAGGGGCCTCGGGCGGGGCGCGCCCCACACCTCCCGGTCAAGACCCTGACCACGGACTTGGCGTATAACCACCGCCCCGCCTTCCCACAAGTGCTCGTCGGGACCGACGCCCGTAGGGGATGGGAGCCGTCCGTCACAACCCTACGCCCGCGTTCATGATTACGCTTCCCTACGGTGGCGGCCATGCACGCCCTTTGGGGCGCCATGATGACTAACCTCTATGACAGGTCCGCCCCGGAAGTCTGTCGATACAGCGTGCGCCCGCGCCCGAGCCGTCACACGGCGCCGACCTTGTACGGAGGCCGGGTCTTCCGGAGCCCCGCCACTTTACACACAGGTATCCGAGAGCCCGGGAAGGCGGAGATGGCTTCCATGCGGTGTATCTACCTTGCCACGCCGTATACGACAACGACGCCCGCGGCCCTCGGAGCTTCGGACCGGGGATGAGTCAAAGCTACAAGTAGCCACGGCGCCGGACACGGTCACCATGATTTCCCCCTCCGTTGCCGGGATCGAGGAGCCGACTCCACAGAACGGCGCCCGCAATCGGCAAAGACGGCGCCGTGCAAGACAAGGCCGCCGCCCACACCGGGCCTCGAAACAAGGCGAGAGGAGAAGCCCCGAGGCCTCGGCCGAGAAGAGGCGGCGCCGCCCACCACCGTTTCACCTATTCGGACACTATACTAAAAGCCGTTTCCTCCCCTTGCGGCTATAAAGGGGGGGACGGGGGTCCTTCCAAGGGCAAGTGAACAAGTCTATAGGCAAACCGGTTGGTCTAGACACAGGTCAATCGGACTACGTGCGAGTCTAGCAATCTCCTTAGCACACGGGCTCATATACTCATACTCACGAGACTTGGGACCAGCTCCCTATCTCCACCTGCTTGTACACCCCTACCTACAAGCACCTTGGTGCAAGATAATACAAGACTCCCTTGTGTCCATCTCGCACACCATCCGGGGTTGGGAGCACGCACGCAAATTTACTCGTTGGTACTAAGACCGCCCGGTTTAGCACCGGCGGTTGGCGCGCCCGGGTAGGGGCGAAGTGCGTGTTTCACCTCCTTTCCCATAAAAAACCTCCGGATGGCTGCGCAGACGTGACGACGTTTCGGGCGATTTCTCAGCCCCAACTCCTCTCCACTCCGGCCGGCCGGAAAAGGGGACCTTGATCGGTTCGGTGAGCTTGAGTTCGTGTCGGCCCGGAGTCCAGACGACATGGAACTCCTCCCGGCCGGAGTTCGGGGGCCTTCCGACGAGTCCCCCGGCGGACCCAACGCCGGCCCGGCCGGGGAGGCGCCACGGCGCTCGCTCCCTCCCCCTTTCGGTGGACGCACCACGACGCCGGGCGGTTTGCGGGGAAGATCTAGCGGCGCTGCGGTTGGACGATACCCGCCCGTGGGGGACGCTCACCGGCCGTCGCCACCACGCATTCGGCCGTTTGGCATGGCCAACGCCGCCAGGCGCCACGCATAGAGCGTTGGTCTCCACCGCCATGGGAGCCCGAGGAGGCGTCCCGCCCCGTCGGGCGGCGCTCCACGGAGCACCCCGACGCGGACACCCCCGCCCGGTTCCATCCATGCCTACGAGGAGTACCGATCGGATAGGAGGAGCAGCGACGCTGCCCGGCACGCACTACACCCACCCGATTCGGGCGCCGCCTCGAGGATATCGGAGCCCGGGGTTCATCCCGAGCACGCCTTCGCTTCGGCTACCCCGACTCCGACTCCCCGGGACGACATGTACGATCCAACTCGTGAATGCTTTTCACGTGGAGATTGGTGAACTTCGGCGTAGGCGGCAACGGCAACGACGACGGGCGACGAGGCCGTGATCCAAAGCCCGCCCCGCAGAGCGGCTCCGGGCGGGCGCAACACCCGAGGACCCTAGCGCGCCCCGCCTCCGGCTGGGGGCCACAGACTCCGGCAAGCACACGGGGCCCCCTCCGGGGACCGGCGAACTACCGGCTACCCCTCGAGGCCACGGCCCCGCTATCGAGCGGATTCGGGAGCTTGGGGACAGGCTCGAGGCGACCGATTGCCTCGTTACGACAGGAGATAGAAGCGCATTTGAGCGGGCCTCCACGGCGGCGCGCAATCCTAGCCTCCCCGCTCGCCAAGACGCGTGACGCCAACAGTAAGGATCGCCAACGACGAGGGTGGAGAGCGCCCCCCCATCTTCCCACGCAAGTCATAACGCCGCGGGGCGGTTGCCCTCCTCGTCCGGCGATGCCAATCCATCCACCCCGGAGGGGCGACGGATTCGAGATGATCTCGCGAGACTATCTCGAGATCGCCCGCTGTCCAAAGAGGCTGAAAGCTCGGCCTCTCGACATCGGGCACCGAGGGACGGGAGGACGGAGAGCACCCACGCCACGAGCGAAGCCTCGGTCCATCGGGGGACCCATCGCGAGGTTGATCCGCGAGCGCCTTCGTGGACAACCGCGGCAAGCATCGACGATGGTGACGCACGCAACGCCATCAACAACGCCGCGAAGGAAGCCGGAGCACGGCCGGGCACGACCGCCACCCCACGCAGAGGTGGCAGCGCGATAGCGACGAGGACCGTGATGATGCCGATCCCCGGGCCCCGCGCCACCGGGAGATCCGCAACGCACGGTTCCCCTTCCGTGCCCGAAGCGGCCAACCTTGCCAAATACTGGGAGAAACGAACCCCGAGGTTTGGCTCAACGACTACCGCCCGGCATGCCAGCCTTGGCGGCGCGGACGATGACCGGCTTATCATCCGCAACCTCCCGCTTCACTTGGGTGATTCGGGGCGCTTGGTCGGAGCATCTTCCCGCCCACACGATCCGCGACCGGGTCCGAACTAGTCGGGTTTTTGTGGGGAATTTGTGGCACGTACGTGCGCCCGGGAACTCGTGGGATCTCGCGGCCTTAAGGGAAGCCCGACGAGACGCTACGGGACTTCATCAGGCGCTTCTCGAAAAAGTGCGAAGCGCCCAACGTGGCCGGCACCGCCATCATCAACGCGTTCCTGGACGGCACGACCTGCAAGGAGCTCGTCCACGAGTTGGGCCGGAAGATGCCAACCACCGCCAACGAGCTGTTCGAAGTGGCGACGAACTTCGCCTCCGGGAGGCGGTGGGGGCGATTTTCCGCAACGACAAGCAACAAAGGGAAGCGGAAGGAAGACGATGCCAAGGGGGAGGCACCCCGCAACCCCAGGAAGAACAAGAAGAACAAGTGCAAAGGGAAGAAGGGCAAAAGGGAGGCGGACTCCGAAGACGACATCGTCGCCGCGGCCGACCACAAGGCCCCCCGAGGCCCCCCGGGGCCCGGGGCTTTCGACGACATGCTCAAAAAGTCCTGCCCTTTCCACAAATTCCCTGTCAAGCACACTATGGGGGAGTGCGACTTGGCCTGTCGCTTCTATCAGAAGCTTCCCCCGCCTGAGGACAAGAAGAAGAAGGAGGGGGAAAACAAAGGCGAGGAGTTCCCCGAGGTCCATGACGTTTTCATGGTCATCGGGGATCGCCCGGCGAACCTCACCCCGCGCCGGATCAAGCGCGAACGCCGAGAGATATTCTCGGTACACCCCACCACTCCGCAGTACTGCCGTGGTCCGCCGACGCCATCACCTTCAGCATCGACGACCACCCGCTCTACGTGTCGAAGCCGGGGCGGTACCCGCCGTGGTCGACCCCATTGTCGGCAACGTGCGGCTCACCAAGGTGCTGATGGATGGCGGAAGTGCCCTTAACATCCTCTACTCCGAAACCCTCGGCTTGTTGGGGATAGAGCGCTCACGCCTTCGGCCCAAGAGCTCTCCCTTTCGGGGCATAGTGCCGGGTAGACGCGCCTGGCCCCTCGGGCCGATCGACCTCCCGGCTGCGCTTTGGGACGCCGTCGAACTTTTCGCAAGGAGGTCATCACCTTCGACGTGGTTGACTTTTGAGGAACCTATCACGGAATCCTCGGACGTCCCGCGTATCGAAGTTCATGGCCGTCCCAAACTACACTTACCTTCTCCTCAAGATGCCGGGCCCCAATGGCGTCATCACCGTTGGCTCCTCCTACGAGCACGCGTTCAAGCTGCGACGTCGAGGCGCGCCGAACACGCCGAGGTCGTGGCGATCTCCGAGGCCCTCGACACCAAGCGTCACGCCGGGGCGCATTCGAGCCGTCCGACGGAGTGAAGGAGGTCTGCGGACCCCCCCCTCTCCATCTGGCAAGGCGGTGAAGATCTGCGCCTCCCTCAACCCGAAATAGGAAGTTGTGCTCGTCGACTTCCCTCCGCGCAAACGTCGACATCTTTGCGTGGAGTCCCTCGGACATGCGGGCATTCCGAGGGAAGTCGCCGAGCACTCCCTTGACATCGGGCCGGGTCCAAGCCAGTGAAGCGGCGTCTGCGCCCCGATTTGACGAGGAGAAGCGAGGGGGCCATTGGCGAGGAGGTGAACAAGCTTTTGGCGGCCGGGTTCATCAAGGAGGTGTTCCACCCACGAGTGGTTATCTAATCTCGCATCTTGGTTAGGAAAAAGAGTGGGAAATGGAGGATGTGTGTAGATTATACTAGTCTAAATAAAGCATGTCCGAAAGTCCCTTTTCCCTTACCACGTATCGATCGAGATAGTCGACTCCACTTCGGGTGTGAGCTCTTATCCTTCCTCGATGCCTATTCCGCTACCACCAAATCAAGATGAAGGAGTCCGACCAGCTCGCGACTTCCTTCATCACCCCTTTTTCGGCATGTGCGCTGCGTGACGATGCCCTTCGGGCTCGAGGAACGCAGGGGCCACGTGATCAGCGGTGCATGCCGGGCGTTTTCGGAGACCACATCGGCGAAACCGTAGAGGCCTACGTCGACGACATCGTGGTCAAGACCAAGGAGTCCGACGACCTCATCTCCCGACCTTGAGGTCGCCGCTGTCTCAAGGCCAAGAGCGTCAAGCTCAACCCCGAGAAGTGCGTCTTGGGGTCCCCGAGGCATGCTCCTCGGGTTCATTGTCTCCAAGCGCGGCATCGAGCCCAACCCGGAGAAGGTAAGCGCGGTAACGAGCATGGGGCCGATCAAGGACCAAGGGCGCGGCGGCCGAGTCATGGGGCTGTCTGGGCGTCTCGAGCCGCTTCATCTCACGGCTCGGCGAGAAGGGCCTGCCCCCTCTATCGCCTCCCCGAGAAAGTCCGAGCGCTTCTCCTAGACCGCCGAGGCCTAGGAGGCCCTCGACAAGCTCAAAGCCGCCCCTCACCAGCGCCCCCCGATCCTCGTCCGCCCCGGCCGAAGGAGAGCCCCTCCTCCCATGCGTTGCCGCAACAACGCAGGTGGTCAGTGCAGCCATCGTCGTCGAGAGGCGTGAGGAGGAGGGCCACACCCCCGCCGGTCCAGAGGCAGGCCTACTTCATCACGAGGTGTTGTCCGAGACCAAGATCCGCTACCCGCAGATCCAAAAACTGCTCTACGCGGTGGTCCCGACCCGGCGCAAGCTCCGGCACACTACCGACGCTCACCCCGTGACGGTGGTCTCTCCTCCTTCCCGTTGGGGAGATCCTCCAAAATCGGGAAGTCTCGGGCGGGTCGCCAAGTGGTCCGTTGAGCTCATGGGAGAAACCCTCTCCTACGCGCCAAGGAAGGCTATCAAATCTCAAGTCTTGGCTGACTTCCTCGCCGAGTGGACCGATACCCAGCTACCGCCGCCCCGGCTCCAGGCGGAATGCTGGACGATGTACTTCGACGGGTCCCTGATGAAGACTGGAGCCGATGCTGGCCTCCTCTTTGTCTCCCCCCTCGGGGTGCACATGCGACACGTAATCCGCCTCCACTTCCCAGCGTCAAACAACATGGCGGAGTACGAGGGCCTACTCAACGGGTTGAAGATCGCCATCGAACTCGGCATCAAGCGCCTTGAGGTCCGAGGGGACTCACAGCTCGTCATCGACCAGGTCATGAAGGACTCAAGCTGCCACGACCCCAAGATGGACGCGTACTGCAAGGCGGTGCGCACCCTGGAAGACAAGTTCGAGGGCCTCGAGCTCAACCACGTCGTCCGCAGGTACAACGAGGCCGCCGACGAACTCGCCAAGATTGGCGCTGGAAGAGCCCCGGTTCCCCCCGACGTCTTCACCAAAGACCTCGCGGCTCCCTCCATCACGCTCAACGAACAGGGGGAGGCCACGGAGAATCGCTCCGACCCCCCCTCGGGGGCTGGGGAGATGTCCGTGGCCCCCTCTGCGACCGAGGCCCCCTCGGTCTCCGAGGCGACCTCGGCGTCAAACCCCGAGGTCATGGAGATCGACGGGGAGGATCCAGAAGCCGACCCCAAGCCGGACTGGAGAAAGCCATACCTCGATTGGATCATCCGGGGAACCCTCCCCGAGGACTTCAATCAGGCCAGGCGCATCGCGAGAAGAGCAAAGTCCTTCGTCGTCATCGAGGACGACCTCTACAAGCGAAGCCCCTCGGGGGTCCTGCAGCGATGCGTCACGGTCGAGGATGGCCTTGCCCTGGTTCGCAAAATCCACGCCGGGGTGTGTGGCCACCACGCCGCTCCCCGCTCCCTCGTCGGCAGCGCTTTCCGGCAGGGATTCTACTGGCCAACCGCGGTCGCTGACGCCACCGAGGTAGTGCGCACCTGCGAAGGATGCCAGTACTACGCTCGTCAGACGCACCTACCGGCTCAGGCACTCCAGATCATCCCGATCACATGGCCCTTCGCCGTTTGGGGTTTGGACCTGGTAGGACCCCTCAAGAAGGCGCCCGGGGGCTTCACTCATCTGCTTGTCGCCATAGACAAGTTCTCCAAGTGGATCGAGGCGCGCCCCATCACCAACATCCGGTCCGCACAGGCGGTGCTCTTCTTCACCGATATCACCCACCGCTTTGGAGTCCCGAACTCCATCATCACCGACCACGGCACCCAGTTCACGGGGGCAAAGTTCCGAGACTTCTGCGACGAGCACCAGATACGCATCGTCTGGTCCTCGGTGGCGCACCCTCAGACGAACGGTCAAGTGGAGCGGGCCAACGGGATGATATTGCAAGGGCTCAAGCCTCGGATTTTCAACAAGCTCAACAAGTTCGGCAAGAGATGGCTCGACGAGCTCCCCTCGGTCCTCTGGAGCCTCAGGACGACGACGAGCCGGGCTACAGGGTTTACGCCCTTCTTCCTGGTGTACGGCGCTGAGGCCATTTTGCCTACCGACTTGGAGTTCGGATCCCCGAGGCTCAGAGCCTACGACGAGGCCCGCAACCAAGTAGCTCGAGAGGACTCGCTGGACATGCTTGAGGAAGCTAGGGACACTGCCCTCTTACACTCGGCAAGATACCAGCAGTCCCTCCGACGCTACCATGACCGGCGGGTCCGGACCCGAGACCTCAAGAAGGGCGATCTGGTGCTCCGTCTTCGTCAAGACAACAGAGGACGCCACAAGCTCACGCCGCCTTGGGAGGGACCCTTCATCATCGCCGAAGTCCTCAAGCCAGGCACATACAAGCTCGCCAATGAGGCCGGTGAAGTCCTCAACAACGCTTGGAACATTCAACAGCTACGTCGCTTCTACCCTTAAGTTTCCAAGTTTTTACGTATAGTTGTACTCCATGTTTCTCAAAGAAGAATGGGGAGCACTTCTCATTTTTACGGTTTTTACGCAAACGAGAAACATGTCCAAGGCCCTCGGGGGCCGAGGACTGAACTATACTTACGCCACCTCAGAGTCTAAGCGAGACTCGGCTTCGATCCATCAAAGCCGAGCCTCCCTCGGGGGCTAAACAGGAGGGAACCCCCTCCTGAAGGGCACTCTGCAGGCACACTTCTTTTTTGTTAATCGTTTCTTGAACATTTTCGTGTTGAAGATCCCGAACGGTTAGAAAAAGGGCAACTAAGGGAGACGTCTTCGAAACCTAGGGACGGTTGAGCCACGGGGTCGCTTACGCCCATGCGTTACGGCACTCCTACTCACTACCATAGGACGAAGAGGCTTCATGCTTTGCGGGAGGGTTGCTCCAAGCGTCAGGGTTGGCAAAGCCACGAGGCCGCCTATGCCCCAGCGCTACGGTACCTCTGCTTGCCACCCTTGACTAAGGAGCGGACCTCCAAACTCAGTATCCTCGCAGGGGCCCTAATCTAAATACGAGGCGAGATTCAAAGGCACGAAAAATAGGCAAAAAACAATTAACAAATCACAAGGCCTCGACGGGCCACAGTCTTAATCGACTGAGACAAAGCAAAAACTAATTAAGTTCTTTACATGGGCACACTTTCGGCCCGAATTGCGAGAATTACATGGGGGGCGTCCGCCCCTCCTTCCCGGGGCGTCGGCACCCGCGGGCGTCGGTAGCGTCGGCCCCTTCAGCAACATCGGGAAGGATAGCCGTGCGGAAGTGCCCGACCAGCTAGATCGTGGCTTCTTGACTTCTTTGGAGCAGCTCGGCGAACACCTCTCCCTCGCGACCCTCCTCGTCCTCGCCGACGACAAGCCCCTCGGAAATTTTGGGGAGGTCGAGCCTCGTAGTGAGAGAGGGTCATCGCCGGGGTGTGCGACACGCCGGTCCGAAGGCCGGACGGAAGGGCGGGCGCGGACGCGCGCCTCCACTGCTCGTGGGCAACGCCCTAGGCGGCCTCTAGGGCTGCTGCCGGCGGGTTCGGCCGGCCTCGACCACCGTGCAAACGGCTCGGACCTTCTCCTTCGGGACGCCGAGCTCGGCGCCGAGGAGTAGGCCGCCCGCACCGCACAAGGGCCGCCGCTTGCTCCGACGACTTCCTCCTCAGCTCTGCATCCGAGGGGTCAATCTCTGAGCAAGAAGGCAAGGATATGATTGCCCAAAAACAAGACTTACCTTCCGTTTGCACCACCTCCTCCGCCAATTTGCGCATGGAGCTCGTTGACCTCATTCGGCCGCTTGACCAAGCTCGGCCCGCACCATGGTGACATCATTGACAAAGAGCCGGTGGTCTGTATCCATGTTCACCAGGTTCTTCGTCAAGGTCCCAATGGTGTCGGACGCCTGGACAAGCGCCGTCCTCACCGTCTCCTTCTCGGCTCGGAGCTGGTCGAGCTCCGACGACCGCTCCTTCAGGGCCTTCGACAGGAGGGTGTTCTGCTCCCGAGCCTCGGAGGCCTCAACCTTCAGATCCGAGACAAGGAGGCGGAGGCCGGCATTCTCCTCGTTCCGGGCAGCTAACTCGGTGCGCAGCCGGTTTGCCTCCCCCGCCTGAAGGTGGAGCGCCTCGTCAAGGCCGGCCCTCAGCCGAAGAAACTGCGATTTCTCCTGGGACAACTTCGCCGGATCCCGAGATGACCGAGAACTAGCGGGTTAGGCATGCAGGGTGCCCGTGTCAAGGTAAGGATTCGATCATGAGTATTTATAATACCTTCAACACGTCGGGGAGGTCCCTCGAGAAGATCGGCGAGAGCGAGGCACGGCAGGTCTTGACCGACCGCATGAACTTGCCCGCCCCTGCTCCCACCGAGTTTGCTCCAGGGCGTCGTCCAGCACATAGACTGGCCGGTCCTCCGGGTCCCGGCGGTCCGACCAGACAATCCGCGGCGGCTCCTCCTGGAGCGCGTCAAAGCGGACCACCTCCCGGCTGGAGGACCCCTCGGTAGGCGCCGCAGTAGGCGACCCCCGCACGATCGCCACCCGTGGAAGCCGTGTCCGCAACGGCCACCTCTTTCCCTCGCGAGGGGGCGGTCTCCTCCCGAGGAGGGGACCTCCACCACCTCCCGCGTCGTGGCACGACCAGAGGCGGAGGCTGGCGCCCGCTCCTCCATGACCATGTCGTAGCGGCCACCGAGGCGGGCGCCGTCCACGACTTCCACGACGGGCGTTGCCGAGGCCTCCGTACCAGGTACTGCGTCCCCTCTCCGTCACGGGCGAGGGGTGGCTCCCTGGACGACGGCGCCTCGGCCGCCTCTCCCCGGTCGCCGGAGGCGGCACCACCATAGGGGCAGAGGAGGCGCCCGCCGCCCCGGCCCCTTCGCCTCGCCGCTTGCGCTGAGCAAGCGGGGCCGGAGCCGGGGCCGTCTTGAATTTTTGGCTACGGTGGCGAGAAGGGCGGGACTTCAGAGGAAGAAATGAAACAAAAACGATGAAAGACTTAAGGAGGGAGAGATGCTCACCCGGTGACCGGCGGCTGGAACAATCGGCTCGCCGGAGCCGTGCTCGTCGGGGCTCGGACTTGAGGTGTCCTCGGCCCGCGTGACTCTGGGGTCATAGGCACGGGATGCCGACCCTCCCGGCGTCGCCGCCTCCTCGGGTGAGGCCCGCGCTTCACCCTCGGTGGTCCTCCCCGCCACCTCGGGCCGCTCCGGGGGGTGGGTCCGAGCCGCCCCCGGCGGGCCGGCCTGGGCGGGACGACTCGGGAGGGCCTCATCCCCCCGACGGGGTCACGTCTCCAGCCCGCCCCGGCCGTGGCCTCGGTGGAGTGAAGGGGCGGGCGGCGTCCTTCAACGGCCATGGCGACCACCCTCCCTCTTCACGGGAGGGCGATGCGGCCCCCGGGCTCAACACGCATCCTCGGCCCCCGAAGACGCCGAGGCCGAAGCCTGCGTGCTGGACTTCTCTGCTACCTGCCTCTGCGGCGCATCACCAGGAGCCGGGGGCAGAACCAATGACTCCTTCAGCCTCTCATCCTCCATGAAGCCGAGGAAGTCGTAATCCTCCCCCTCGTCATCCTCATCATCGTCATCATCGGCGCCGGTGGTATCGGAGGGTGTCGGCTCTCGAGGGAGTCCCTCTTCCTCCTGCCGGCGCCGCAGCTTGTCCAGGGCGCGCTGTTCGCTCTGCTTACGGACATTCCTGTTCGACTTCTTCTTCTTCTCCCTCTGCCTCTCCGCGTGGGCCTTGTTCGCCTCTTTCTCCGCGGAGATGGGGGGCTTGGACGCCCGCAGCTTCCCGGCCAATCCCTGCAAAGAAAAGAATAAGATTAGGATGAAGGGGAGGATGCGAACATTAACGGTACAAACACGACCACAGAAACTTACCACGGAGATGGCATCCGGGTGGGGGCGCATCGCAACCTTGTAGAGGTTGGAGACGTCTGTCACCGTCGCCGCCTTCTTGGTCCGCTCGACGACCTCGTCGTGCTCGAGGTCGACGGACGACATCCTCGCCCCGGCCCAAGGGCTGCCTTCCCTCATGTCAAACAGGCAGGGTCGCCTCTCCATAAGGGGCAGGACTCGCCGCCTGTGGAAGGCAAAGCAATGACAACCGATGCGTCCAGCCCCTTGTGGGTCAAGCATCCTCAAAGCGCGGAACACCTTCTTCGGTGGGGTAGTCCTCTCCGGGATAATCTCCTCCTTCCACCTCGCTGGGCTCCGCGTCGAACACCCTCCGGTGTAAGCGGGCAGATGACCAAGTCGTTCGGGAGGTAGAACCACTTCGGCGCCCGGCCTTGCGGTTGGAGGAGGCGAAGCCCGGGATGTAGGAATCCCGTTGCGACCCGCAATTGCAATATATGCAGCCCCGGCGCGGACGGACGTCCTTTTCCTCTTCTCGACGCCTTTGAGGTAGAGGCGCCCTCGAAGAAGTGGAGCCAGAGGTCCCAAAGTGGACCTCGACCCCGAGATAGCCCTCGCACAAGGCGACAAACACCGCCATGTGCGTGATGGAGTTGGGGTTGAGGTTCTGCAGCTCCAGGCCGTAGTACTCGAGGATGGCCCTCAAGAATCGACCCGCCGGCATCCCGAGCCCATTCTCATGGAACGCCGTGAAGCTCACGGCGTATCCGGTGGCGGGTGCGGGGGCAGTGGTCGGCCGGCGGAACCATCCACTCCGGAGGCGTTGTCGGCACGAGGGCGGAGAAGCCCCTTCCCCACGAGCGCCACCAGCTCCGGTAGCGTCACGGAACTCGTCTCCCACTCCTCCACGCCGATGATCTCGGTCTCGACGCCATGGCAACGGGGGCGGGCCGGGCGGGTGTGCGGTGAGTTCTCTCTTTTCTCGCTCCCTTTTTCTCTCTCGGCGGCGCTCGAGCAGATGGCGATGGTGGAGAGAATGAAGGCGGGCGTAAGGGCGAGGAAGGCGAGAAGGAAGCCAAACGTCGCCTACGCCAGGTACTTATACCCAGAAACCCCCAGTCGGTTCATCTACCCGCATTTAATGCGCGATCGCGCCCGGGATTCCCTACTCAAGTGCACGCCACACGGAGACCCAGCGCCAAAGACGCTGGCGGCCATGCCCACGGGCGGGCCCGCGGCGCCTCACACACGGCGCAGGGTTTTTCTCCGCAAAGGATCCCGACACGCGGAACCCGAGGGACTGGCAAGGCGCGGCTCGCCTGGCGGCCGCAAAGACACGCCACCGTCACGTCCCCCCGTGGGACCCAGGCACACGCGCGGTGCGTCGAACCGCCTCAGTCGTGGGGGCCCACCACCTCTTCTGTAACAGGTGGCGCGGCGGTGCTCACCGCCCCGGAGAGGACGCCTAAAAAGACGCGCCCACGTCCCCACGACGGGATTTCCACGGCAAGCGTTTCCTTCTCCTGGAAGGAGCCTGGGCGACGGCCCATTACGGTCTAGAGGTTCGTGGGCTGGCCCACTAAGGGGTTCGACAGCCGCCTCAGGGCAACAGAGTCAGGGATGGCTCGGACGGACTCATACACAGTTCAGCCCTGCACAACAGGGATCGTCCGACGCCGTATCCAAGGCCGAGGCAGCCTCGAGTTAGGGGGGATCCCGCGGGAGTGCATCGAGCCCTCGGGACCTGGCGGACGGGACCCGGGCCCCGCCTCGGACATACCTTGTAGGCTCTAATGGAATGCGCCTCCGGGCCCAGCCAACCCCTAGCGAACGGGGCACAGGCATTCCACTTGGATTCACCCGTTAACGACTCACGGGATCTAGTTGTGTGCGGCACCCGCCGGCCGACAAAGATGACAAAATCCACCCTCCTCCCCCTGCGGAAGGGATGCGTGAGGCGTCTTACGAGATTAACGACCAAGCACCGACCGGCCGCCCCACGCCAGAACGGGGCTCGGGGGCTACCCCGCACAAGTGGCCAAGGCTGGGAAACGTCACCTAACTATGCGCCATGCCTCCCCCGGACGAGCCGACGGGCCGGGGGGCTCGGCACACGACGGAAACACTCGACCAAAAAACACGCACAAGCCCTCGGAGAAGCACCCACACTCCTCCGAGGCCCAACACCCGGCGGGTACGCTTGGCCGCCCCCGCCGGAGAATATAGCCTCGAGACAAGAAAGCACCCCTCACCAGACATGTGCAAACCCCCTGGGGGGGTAGAGGCGTTCGCAGTGAGACGTGCTACGCCTCTCACAAGCCACAAACGCATCCGTAACGCATGCAAGCCCTCGGAGGGTTGTTCACACCCCCTCCGAGGCCTCAAGGCTACACCCGGTGGCGCTTGCGCGCACCGGCGTAAGAAAGCTCGAAGCATCTAACAAAGACGCCCGACAAAAACCTGGCTAGAAACCACAACCTCCGAACGAGTATACTCACTCCTTCGAAGGTTCGGGGCTACTGTCGGGGACCAAAATAAGGGCCCTCCAAACAGTTAGGCCCAACAAACGCAAAGCTAGGCTACATGGTAACTAAGCATGGCCTGCCAGGGCCCAGCACGCTGCCAGCAGTCTCGACCAAGCCCCCTTAGCTTGGGCCCACGGCAGGCGCTAACTTTCCGCCCCGTCCGAGCCCCCTTACGCTGAGGCCTCGGACGGGCGCTTGCCTTCCGTCCCGTCCGAGCCCCCTACGCTGAGGCCTCGGACGGGCGCTTGCCTTCCGTCCGTCCGAGCCCCCTACGCTGAGGCCTCGGGACGGGCGCTTGCCTTCCGTCCCCGCCCCCGAGCCCCCTACGCTGAGGCCTCGGACGGGCGCTAACTTTCCGCCCCGCTCCCGAGCCCCCTTACGCCGAGGCCTCGGACGGGCGCTTGCCTTCGGCCCCCGCCCGAGCCCCCTACGCTGAGGCCTCGGACGGGCGCTTGCCTTCTGTCCCGTCCGAGCCCCCTACGCTGAGGCCTCGGACGGGCGCTTGCCTTCCGTCCTGTCCGAGCCCCCTACGCTGAGGCCTCGGACGGACGCTTGCCTACCGTCCCGTCCGAGCCCCCTACGCTGAGGCCTCGGACAGACGCTAACGTTCCGTCTTGCCCGAACCCTCTACAGGAACGCCTTGGACGAGCTCCCGCCTCCCGTCCCGTCCGAGCCCCTGTGCTAGGGCCTCGGACGGGACGCGCCGCACCTCCCGGTCAAGCCTGACCACGGACTTGACGTATAACCACCGCCCGCCTTCCCACAGTGCCTGTCAGACTGACGCCAGGCAGGGGATGGGAGCCGTCCCGTCACAACCCTACGCCCGCGTTCATGATTACGCTACCCCTACAGTGACGGCCATGCCTGCCACTGTAGGGCGCCATGATGACTAACCTCTATGACAGGTCCCGTCCCGGAAGTCCTGATACAGCGTGCGCCGCGCCCCGAGCCGTCACACGGCGCCGACCTTGTACGGAGGCCGGGTCTTCCGGAGCCCCGGCCACTTTACACCTGGGTATCCAGAGCCTGGGAAGGCGGAGATGGCTTCCATGCAGTGTATCTCTGCGCCGGCCACGCCGTATACGACAACGACGCCACGGCCCTCGGAGCTTCGGACCGGGGATGAGTCAAAGCTACAGCAGCCACAGCGCCCGGACACGGTCACCATGATTTCCCCCTCCGTTGCCAGGATCGAGGAGCCGACTCCACAGAACGGCGCCCGCAATCGGCAGCACGGCGCCGTGCAAGACAAGGCCGCCGCCCACACCGGGGCCTCGAAACAAGGCAGAGGAGAAGCCCCGAGGCCTCGGCCGAGAAGAGGCGGCGCCCACCACCGTTTCACCTATTTAGACACTATACTAAAAGCCCGTTCCTCCCCTTGCGGCTATAAAAGGGGAGGACGGGGGTCCTTCCAAGGGCAAGTGAACAAGTCTATAGGCAAACCGGTTGGTCTAGACACAGGTCAATCGGACTACGTGCGAGTCTAGCAATCTCCTTAGCACACGGGCTCATATACTCATACTCACGAGACTTGGGACCAGCTCCCTATCTCCACCTGCTTGTACACCCCTACCTACAAGCACCTTGGTGCAAGATAATACAAGACTCCCTTGTGTCCATCTCGCACACCATCCGGGGTTGGGAGCACGCACGCAAATTTACTCGTTGGTACTAGGACCGCCAGTTTTAGCACCGACAAATGGTCATCCAGCTGGATTTCACACCTTTCCTCAGTGCGATATAGCATCAGCCGGCCACCTGGGATCCACCAGATCCTTCCCCCTTCTTCTTCAAATAGTACAGGTGGCGGAATAAATTGAAATGCGGTGCAATCCCCAAATAGCTCGCAGCATGTAACAAATATTGCAAGTCAAGACGGTGTTGGGGAGAAGATTGCAGATCGAAATCTCCCAAAAAATACACAGATCCCTCAAGAAATTATGCACCAGAATCCCTAGCCCACGGAGGAAGTAATCTTCAAAAACGACAATCTCATCTTCCTGGGGCTTAGGGTAGCGTTCACCTACTAGCGGCGCCCTCCATACCACTAGCTCCAGTGGCGGCAGCAGACCACCCTTCACCATTGTCTCCAGTGATTCTTGTGTCGTCACGGACTTCTCCTGATGCGTCTCCATCAGCTTCTTATGTGCTGCCTCCGCCTTCGTGACTTTCTTCTTCACCATTGGTTCGTGTCACTACGTGCAGCGGGGGATGCGGCAGAGATTAAGATTGGCGATGAATGGAACCCTAGCTCGGTGCGCCGGAGACTGATGAGACGAAGCGGCGGGAATGGTGAAGGCTGATAGATTCGGCAGTGGAAGCGGCAGCCGTCGGTCTATTTATATGGTGTGGGCGATCTTTTGACTCCCTAGAGTTCACTGTTGACCACACTTTTACCGTAATTTTTAACTGGGCTTTTTTGGGCCTAGTTACTTTTATCCAGTAAGGTACGAACAAGCCGTCCGTAAAAGCCCTGGTCCACCAGTCAGACTGGGGACTAGGCTCATAGCTGAGTTGTGTGTCAAAACCTTAGTCTACCAGTCAATCTGGGGACTGGGACCACGGATAAGCCGTGTGATGAAAGACCTGGTCGACCAGTTTGCCTGAGGACTAGGCCCATAGCCGAGCTGTGTATTCTTCAAGTCCTGGTCCACCAGATTAGTCTGGGGATTGGGTCTGCAGCAGAGCTGCGTGTTCTTCAAGTCTCGGTCGACCAAATCAGTCTAGGGACTAGCATGGGGTTTCGCATCTATCAGGATTTAATAAAGCCAGTGTGGAGTTTTGTATTCATAATACAAGTTTGGTTTTCATCATTCAAACACACTCAGATTACATCTGATCAAAGATCAACCAGAGCATTCACATGAAGCGCGAAATGTTTTCTGCAAGATATTGATTGTTCATTTCCTGATTACAACCTACTGAAGGCCCCTTGGGCAGAATCTATTTACAAGACTAATCCTTAGCCCAGTATGCCAGCATCACCACGAGTGCGAGCGTCGCTTGGACTTCGTCCGAAAACCCACCCTACGGGTCGAGGAGATCCGGGTCGACAAGCCCATGCAGCTCTTGTAGCCGGCAGCCTGGCATCCTGGCCAGGATTGCGCCATCAGGGCGCAACGCACCGCCCTACGGGGCATCACCAATGATGTCCTCTGCCGTCACCTCCTTCGCTACGGCATCGGTGGCCTCATCGAACTCGTGGGCGAGGTGCTCCAGGTCCGTGATCCGTTCGCCCTCCGGGAGACTGGCAAAGCCCCGCAGATCCACCTGGGTACGGCGTTGCGCAATTGCTAGCGCCGATGACGCCCCGCGGCGAACGCCGTGGGACACAAGCTCCTGGATGCAGCTGGCGGTGTTGCCAAGCTGCTCCGATGAAAGCCACGACTGCCTTCACTGCTGGGCGGACAGTCTAGAGCTCCTCCTCCAGCTGGGCCACCCTCTCGTCGGCCTCCTCCTAGTTGGCCCGGGCCTGCTGCGCCTCCTCCTCAACGTGGTGCAGCGCCGCAATGACGGCGTCGAGGCGGCCGCGGAGCTCGGCCAGGGTGACTGTCCTCGTCACCATGGTGTGTCCTTCAGCGCTCCCTTCACCAGCGTCGCCGTGCGGGGAGGAGGCTGCGTGGAATGGGGATGCTAATGGTCAGCACCCTGCAGGCATCAATCAATACAGATTAGGCAAGATTCTTTTTCCAAGAAACCCTGGCAAAGTACAACGGTAACTTACCCTCACAACGGCGGCGCCGGCGTGGCTGTTCACTTGGTGATTCTTCCGCCGGCCGCTTGTCGTGATCCATTGCTTGACGAGGCCGCAAAGATGAAGACAGAGGCAAGAAGATGAACTCAGACTCAGGGTAGGGTTTAGGTTGAGGTGGAGTGACTCTCCTTGCTTCTACGCCTATCAATTTATAGGCGGGCATCAAAAGTGAGCACCGGCAAATGGAATCGACGCACTGTTACATGACGCCTCGCATTTTCCTATTACTGGATAATGCCATCATTATGGCCACGACCGAAGTTGAACCGCCGCAGCATGTTTTCTGATGGGGGCGACTCAATGAATTGACATTTCTGCCCTCGGCACTTCGATTCCAGCGCCGGGATGTTCAATTTTGCCCTTCTGTCCTGACAAAGGCTTATACGAAATTTGGCGTTTCACGTTCCCGGCCCATAAGATGGCCCTATGTGCTGGTCTGTTGGTTATCATGACTAAAATTTTTTACGTTGTCAGCAATTGGTCCCACAGTCAGACTGTGCGTTCAAGCCCTGGCCCACTAGCTCTTCTGGAAGGCTGGGCCCGTGGTCCCGCGGCGCCAAGTAAACCTAGCCGCTTAAGTCAATCAGGACTAAAGCATAGCATCAGATATTATGGCATATTTAACTGGTCGACCTGTTATATTGACATTTAAATGTGCAACATGCTTGTGCATTAGTCAGTATAGCTTGCCTCTGGTTAATTAGATTTGTTAGCCATCAAGTTTTTTCTTAAAAGCTTGCCACAACATAATGCTCATCTTCTACCAACCTTGGGGACTACATGGGCCCACGTCACTTAGCAGTAACTAGGCCTATTCATGGCATACAATGGGTCTGACCCCTACTGTTTCAAGTCTAGCTTTTCCGAAAAGCTAGATTTATATAACACCAATGATATATAATATCATATGCTACTATGGGCCCACGTCTCTAGACATAAGCTGCTTTTTTATTTTTCTTGAGCAACATGCATCTTTCGACAAAGCCTGTACTTGACAGCTTCAGTGGTCGGCAGATCAACCACAAGCTCCAACTCTGCAAGACTTCAAGCCATGCTGGTCGGCTAGCGTCAAGACGGTGTTTTACCTCAAGATTCATGGTGCTCGGGGACTAGCTGTGGGGTTTAGACCCCTATACCATCACGGCTGGCCTTGGGCCTGCTCGGACGGGGCAGCCCAGCCCACAAGACCAAAACTGATCAGCCTCTTTGGCCTGGTCGGACTCCCAGGCGGACAATCAAGAGTTGCTTGTCATGTAAGACAACTAGTCGGTTAGGAAACCAATTGTGCTCTAGTTAGATACGATCTATCTGTAACCGACCATATCGGGATCTCAGGATCTGTAACCCTACCCCTGGACTATATAAGGCGGGCAGGGACCCCCTCAAACATATAACTTTTCCAATAGCAGAAGAGCAAGACATAGGGTATTACGCATCTAGCGGCCCGAACCTAGGTAAACTGTGTGTGATGTTCTTCCTGTTACGTCTTGCTTGTAGTCTAAGCGTGCCTCCACCGATAAATCACTACCGTCGGTATACACTTGGTAGACTGCCGCCGATATTTCGTCGACAGCGCTATACAAACCTATGAATAAGTATAATGTTAATCTAGCTATACTAAGCATATAACCACAATAGACAAAGAACAATATAACTACGAATGTAAGCATGTAAGTATTCATCAATTCAATTGTAGCAATCATATAACTATACAATGAAAGAGAACAAAGGTGACAGAGGTAAGAACTATACCAAATCAAAGCTCTTGATGGCTCTAGAATCTAAGCCTTCACTTGCCTTCCTCTAGTTCTAACTAGCTATCTAGACCCTAGCTAAAGAGCTCTCTGATTAGGGTTTCTGGCTGATGATCGAACTTCGAATAAGAATAAATGAATGTGCCTCCCTCGGGGGGTCCTGCTCTTCTTTTATAGCCCTAGGTGATGATCGTGAGCCATCGGACCAAACCAACATTGGCGGACGGCTGAGATCTCTCCTCAAAGGTGGTGGAGCAACCTGGGTGAAGCGCGCCCCGATTGGGCCAGGGCCCAGACCGACCGGTCTGGGGTGGGACCGGCTGGTCCCCCTGGTGACCGCTGGCCCTCCGCTTTGGCGTGATGTCTTCTGGTCTCTTCTAGATCCTTCTTGTGTTGCTGAGGCGCCCGATTTCCCATTCTATGTTCTGATAAGCTCTTGGGATTCAATCTTTTCCAGTTTACACCTGCAGAAACAGTGAAACACCAAAACTCGTGGAATTCTGTCAGTGCAAACCCTATATCTACGTGATCGCAATTGCATCCTTTTCTATGGCTAGTTGACGGTTGAATTCGTACATTAACAATCGTCAACAACTAGCCGCATGCCGGCGATGATCTCCCTACTGGAGAAACGGTTGCATGTCCGCCGGAGAGGTAGTTACGAGTTCCGCCGACATTTTGATCTGTGTGCCGCATTTGGGAAGTCATATGATCTCAGGGAAGGCTGAAAAGTGAACCAGACTGCTCATGGCAAGTGACATTTAAAGATTTCTTGCTTTCCACAAGTACCACAAGGGTTAGAAGACATTTGTTTAAAAATTCACCAGTACAATTATTTGGAATAATAGCCGGAAGGATGGTTTGGACTCCATCCTTTTCATTTGGGAAGTCATATGATCTCAGGGAAGGCTGAAAAGTGAACCAGACTACTCGTGGCAAGTGACATTTAAAGAAAAGGTGGTCATCATTTCCACCAAGCCACAAGTAGTGTAATGTTTGTCAATGTAAGGTGTGTACACGGATGCTCATTCTCTAGTAGCAAGTGCTCGCCTGATCAAATGCCAAGTGAAGGTTTTGATGAGTAGAGGTAGCTTCTTGCTCTTCCAAGCTTTCTGCAAAATATTGTTAGCAACATTATGTATACTTCTAGATCCTTGGAGTGGTAGTTGTATAGTATTCTTGCTACTCCGGTGCCTGTATATGCTTTTTAGTGGAGCATATTCCATCTTTTGAAGGAATCCATCTTAGGACATCAGGCTGGTCACACGGAACTATCCCTACATAGATTATAGCCTACACAACCTAGTTATGAAAGATGTTAGATAAAAGCCGTATGTTCCAATCTTAGTGTTAAAATTCCATAGTTGTGATACTATGGCCGAAAGCGGTAGATTTGTAATAGGAAGGAGTAAATGATCATGTACAGATTCCCAGATGAGACACCATTGAGTGGACCAAATAGAAATATTTCTTGATTAGATTTACAAAGTTGAGTTGGCATGGAGTTCTTTTTACCTAAAGAATTGAAGACCAGAAAATAGAATGAGGACCTTGAGCAGTAATAGTCCAAAAGGAGGCATTGAGGAAATATTTTACCCTGAGAACTGCAGTTAGGAATGGGTTCTTATTGGTAGCAATCTTCCAAGCTACATGAACAATTAAACTCTTGTTGACTGCCCTGCCTAATCCTTCATTTTGAGTTGGCTGGGACATGTCATCCAATGATCTAAAAGCAATAGTAGGGGTGGGGTTGTCATCATGAACTCCTGCCCACCAGAACCTGCATACGATTATGTTTATTTTGCCCACAAAAGATTTAAAGAAGAGAATTGTAAACATATAGTAAATAGAAATTGAAGCTAGAACAAATTTTATGTAAGTGAGGCGACCTGCATGATTGAGCTTGTTAGTTTTCACCACATTTAATTTAGCTCAAAATTTACTAAAAATAAATTCACAGGCTTTGTTTCTACCACAACGATTAAAGATTCAAGGGTGGGCTAGATGCATAGTATTAGTGTTGAGGTACGGAATAGGGAAAATGGATTTGATTTGATCTTTGGTAGCTGGAGGGACTTTATACTGAAAAGAATAGAAGACTGATGCAAATTAAGGAGCTGGCCAGGGTGTTTGCAAAAATCATAGAGAATTGTATTTATAGTAGCCGTTTGTTGACGGTGGTTAACGTCAACTTTTATTAGAACTTTAGACACAAAAGGATACATGAATACACACTAGTTTAGGGTTTTAACTAACAATTTCCACAAGTTTTACATATTCTATATTTTCTAGGGATTATTCCAGAAAAGCTTAAAAGAGGGATTCAAATGCATATTTACCACGAAACTTATCCGCCACCAAAATATCACAAACGGGACGTGGGAAGGATCCAGAAGACACCGGAAGCACCCGGGGGCCAAGACCCTACCAGGTGGGGCCGGCCGGCCCCACCCCTGCGCCGACCGGCCCCCTGCTGCTAGGGTTTGCCTCCCCTTCTGCAAGCTTCCTCCACCGCCTCTCCTGATGCATCTCGGCCATTGGTTAGGTCGGTTTGATCCTGCGGCGCACGTCGATCCCACCGGGCTATAAATAAAGGAGCAGACCCCCTCCCTTGGGGCATCAAGTCATTTGGAGATCAATCCATCAAGAGCCTTCTCTAGTTCATCAGAGCCTCTCTAGTTCATAGCTTTAGCCTAGTTAGATTAGAAGTAGATGAGTTCTAGTTCTTCAGCGGGATCTGGAGCCCCTGGCGTCTGTCTAGAGCGTGGAGTTCGGTATAGTTCTAGTACCTTTCTCTTATTGTATTCAATATTATGATTCAGACAACATTGTTCTTAATCTCTTATATATTCTTAATTGCAATAGTCATTGTCTACTTTGATTATATGTCTAGGATAGTTGGTTTGATCTTATTGAATTCATGTAATTGCTCGTATAGCGTTTACCTAATTAATCATTGGGTAGATGGTAGACAATATGTAGACGTGGTGTCTAGATATCTTGTTTATCTGCCAGTACACCCTGACGTGTCGGGACGTGTGGTAGTCCGCGCAGGTGACAGCTGCGTTGGTTCCTCTGTAGTCCACCCTCCATACGTAGGACTAGCATGGGCACGGTCGCGAAGGAGGTGACCCTTGTGTCCTAATACCCTCATTAGTTGATGCCTCTTTACATGTGATCATGATGTAGGATTAACTTAACATTGATTGCTAGATGTGGTTGTACTAATTAGAGTTATTCATTGATGTAGTTATTGAATTACCTTAGTATTTATTTCTGAGTTTATCTATTGGCTAGCTATTACTATGACTAGAAGAGCTCTGATATTTATCTATTTATGATGACTGATCATTATTTATCATATATCTTTTATCACGTGACTTATCCTTATTATGAGTAGGATTCTAGTTATGGTTTACCGTTCACATCAATAGTATAAGTTATAGTTATAAGTCCTACATATAGACCTTCCCAGTGGTATAAATATAAATCGACAACCTGGTAGAACTCCCTAGGTAAAATGCTACAATGGTATAATTATCTGTCCGCTTGCAGAACCGTTCTTAGTTTATACTCTTAGTTTATATTGATATTTCTACCTAGTCATAATGATTGATACACATATTTATAAACCTATATTTATCCTAGCATATACAATTACGGATGACAACCTAGTTCTTGCTTAAGGATATTGGTGAGAGATAAAGTGGCTAGTTGTTAATGACAAGTTAATTTCATACCATGTGTTTCTAATCTCGTTAATTAGTAATGACGTTAGAAATACCAACAAGCATTTTTTTGGCGCCGTTGCGGGGAAGGTAGCTAGGCAATTAAGGAATATTGATAGACTTATACTCAATTATGTGATCGAGATAACCATTAACCCTCGCTCAAGCAGGATTACCCTTGTTTGTCTACTTTTTATATCTTATGCAGGGTAATAAACGACCGGTTTACGACCTTCCGGCATGCCCCCACAAAATAAGAAGAAACATAACAAATCCAATGTTGGAGGAAGAGGTCGACGTCACAGGACTTTAATTCATATCTCAAGTGACGGGAACAAAGATGTTGCATCACTCACAAATTTCAGAATGTGAGTCATGGTAAGTATGATCAAATAAAGGTGAGAAAGTCTTGCTCATGGACTTCAAGAATTATGAGTAGTTATCTTTTACATTCCACTGCATGTTTACATTAATCCATATATTCACACTATTTAGTTTAAATTTTCTCAGCCATAACTTGTTCCATTTCATATATTCATCTCACATGCATTATAAAAAAAACTCACCATGATCATGCTCTTTTATCTCTATCTGAATAAATCTCTACTATATTTTCATGTTACCTTTATTTGCTATGATATATGTTTAGGCTTTGAAGTACTTTCATAAATCTCTTAAATGAAGCATGGTGCTTAGTTTCAGAGTGGTGGTTTTACTTTTAAAAGGCTTTTAAACTGAGCTCAGATTAAAATACCTTTCTAAGTCAAATTAGACGTGGTGTCTAGGTTGATTTTTGAGCCGATAGTATGTTGTAGTGGATACTGGATATTTTGTTGGACTAACCCCTGCAAGAAAATTTTGAATTAAATCTGGAAAAGTCGAGAGATAAGTTCATACTGGGGATGAAACAAGGCAGATGATAACTTTGCACAAAAAGTCTAACTTGTGAGTAGTAATATTTATTCATTTATCTTTTGTTACAAGTTATCTTTGCCTTGAACCATGCTAGATTGCAACAACAACATAAAACACAATACACACAATTTATGCTAAATAATTTTAAACCATATATCATCTTGATTAGCATAAAAAAATCACAAAAAAAAGTATTGACAACAAAACCCGTATTTCAATCTTGCTATTCCCTCGGGTATGTGTCCATTAACGTTTTGCAGGAAAGAACAACCTTAATCTATTGGAGAAGAAGTTTTCAAATGAGCATTATCGCATCTCCAATAGACCCCAGCTCATCAACCACAAATTAATCAAAGAAATCAGAAAAAAGTTGATGAGTGAAGAGCATGTAATCTTCCATAGTTTCATTGAATGGTGAAAAGACGAAAAAGATAAAAGGAAGGTCTTGCTCAGCAAGACCATAAGCTCTCACCAACAGATGAACCCGAACCCTCCTCTTCCAAGTAAGTTCATCATCACTTACTTAGAAAGATGAAGATATAAGGTACGTTTGTCCAAGCCTCATGCAACATGTAACTACAATTAACATCTCATACCATGTTGCTAATTTATCTTGGTCATTTCTACCCTATGCTATGCTCAAACATAACTTGTTAAAATATATATATATATATATAATAAAATGCTCCCTGTGGTTCACCATACATATTCTTGGTTCTATGTGAATAAATACCTTTAGTCTTGCAAACTTTCTTATTCTATTATAAGTATGCTTTAGAATATTACTTAAACATTATGAAAATCAAGCATACTTATATAAGAATTTAGTTGTATATATAGACTAACCCCTCCTACATAAAAAATATTTAAATCATATTAGAAGACTATTCGTAGAATCAATTCAAGGTTAAGGGTATGCTTCAAAATAATATCCTTGCTTTAACCTTGATGAAATAAAAATTGAAATAGTACTGAATCATTGAAAATATGAGCTACAAATCAATCTTTAACTTTTAGGCAAACACTATCCATACTTTGATAAATAGTATATTCCTTCGGGTATGTGTTCTCCACTAACCCCTTTACTGCAGAAAAGACATAATGAGAGAAGAAGAAGGTCTGAAGAGTAAGAAAGGAGTACAACATACGAGACAAGATGCTAATGAATAACCCATGATACAAGAAAGGAGAAAAAAAAAGAGACCATTAAAATTCATTTACCCTTCATCATGCTCTAATAATGGAGGTAACATATTAAGATAAGTGGTCATTAATTTCCTCTATGATCTTGGTATGCAATAAATGAAAATACAATCATGTTAGAATTACAACTTAAATTGATCAACCCGATTAAACTCAATATGATTTATTCTCTAAGTTTGTTTATAGCGCTATTCTTGTAATCTCAGTCTTAACCGAGTAAGCTAGAAATACCTCGTCTATTATTATTGATACATTATAAAGATGAATATCCTTTCTAATGGTTAAGTAACTTTACTCTTTATCTCACAAGGTTAAATATCATATTTATACTTCTGGTCCTCTCACCCATGATAGGAATGAACAATATGAATAATATCAATCTTATTGTGACCAAAGTTAGAGGATAAATAAATTTCTAGTTCTGTTGGTGTTTTCCTACCAACAGAGCCCATGCACTTGATCTCTATCTTGTCTTTATGGGCAGAACACACTTCAATTAAAGTGTGGGGAGACAATCCCCTAAATGCTACAAGTGAAAGTTCTCAACTAGTAATAATGATGCACATAAGATTGGCTTTAAGACGCCTACAACAGAAAGAAAGAAGGTGGCACCGCCATTGGGAGCCACTAGTAGAGGCACCACCTCAATCCTTACCGTCAAGAGCAACTCAAAGTACTCAATGAACCTTTGCAAGGAGAAGTCCAGTTCGAAGGACTAAAAACATCGAACCCTATTTTGTAAGGTAACATCTGTAGTTATCTATATCTACTTCCTTACATTGCATGAGTTAATTTCTCTTTAGTATGTTTACTTTTCTATATTGGCAATGCATAGAAATAACAAAAATAAATAGTCTTGCATTAGGCTACATTCATGCATCTTAAAAAATATTAAGCCCCATGTGAAACCCTTGTAGTGTAAAAGCTGTAGGAGTTCTCACTTTGTGGTGGCCTATAGAATAAAAAATATATATCATGCATTTGCACTTTATGCATATAAACCCATAACATCCAAAAAATTAACTAAGCATCCTGCTGCAATACTTGGCTGTCTTAAAAATACTTTGAAACCACCACAACACCCAATCCTCTAAAAACGGTAATCATTAACGTTTTTATTCTAATACCGTTCCACGAGTTTTGGTGTTTTGTGAGAGCTTTTGCAGGATGACTCCAAGAGCAGACTTACCTAGGAATCTTCATCTTCATCACTTGAAGTACACCTTTTCGACATACAGCCTAACCCCCCCGTATGAATGAAGTAACTTCTTGGGTGATGAGATTGAAGTATTCCAGCAACACTTGCTCTTATAAGCATGAGCTCCTCCATGAGGACCACTCGGCTTCAACGATCAACCATAAGCAAACATCTAGCTTGGGGAGAGCATCCCCTAGTTATCAAGACGGTTAAAAGCGTGGGAGAAAGAGAATAAAGTCAAGAGCTGGAGCCGTAAAAAGAGAGAAGCAAAAGAGACAGTAAACGAGATGGGAAGGAGGCACGTGCAAAGCATCACCACGAAATGGGGAGTTGATCGAGGTTACCTCAAACAATGAACCCACTGAGTTAGTGTTCTCCTCTATCTAAGTAATGTCGGTAGACTTTAAATTCCGTACCCTAGTCATAAGGTTAGAATGGTAGTTATCTCATTAAATGCATTTGTAATTTATTTAGTAGCATAATTTTATTTACACACTAAAGATATAAAAACAATAAAAATATTTACTGCATTACTCATGGCATCACAAAGCCCCATATGGATACCCTATAGTATTTTTTCCGAAGAAACATCCACTATGGTGGCATAAAATAAAAATGACAAAAATATAGCATTCATATTTAAATTCCTGCATCATAAATAAAAAATTCAAAAATAAGAGAAAATTAAAATCCTGTTTAAATTAGACAACATTAAAGCTAGCTCATAAAGGTGATCAATTACTCTTTGGCCGACCGCTAACCCATTAACAAATTTGAGCCTCGAGTTTTAGTTTCTCTTTGTGGAGAGTATTTATGCGGGGAATAAGATCATAGCAAGGAGAGAGTCTATCGGTGGCACCCACCAGGTCCGCTATTTGGTTAGCTCACTCTAAAGGACATCTACACCAAGTATTGCAACCATCCAGCTTGGAGGAGGAGCATCCCCTAGTTGTCAGGTGACTACACCTAGGCGATTATTAAATTTACTTGTTATATATATATTCATAAAATACCAAAAATATGTGGGCACATGAAGATCCACGCCTGTTGAGTCTTTTATGAGTCTGTGGTTAAATAAAATATAAAAACCAATAAAAAGAAGTCTTAGTTAGTATTAATTATATTAGAGTGTGTCTAGGCTAGAGTTAATAAAAAAACTGATGAACATTAAAATTTTGTCTTGGAGGTGATGAATAGTTGCTTTGCTGTAATTCCTTTCAAGTGCCTAGTTTTCAATCTTAAGTTCTGCCAAGTTTTGGACATGACTGCTTTGATATAAGAATTTACTCTGAGTGTAAAATTTGTGGAGGCATATGCTTAAGCTAAGTCTAGGTGATTGATTGATATGATTTATGAAGGTTGAGTTGCTATTTGTCTCATTCCTAGCATTATTAAGTTCTAGAGATTTATTTTGAAAACCTAAAATCCTACATAATGAGCTCTTGTATGACAAAGTATGAATTTCTACCAAAGCCATATATAATATACATTAAGAGTTAGGAAAACTTTTACACATTTATGCTGCATGCTTTGCATTGAGTTCAGTCAACCTTTATCGTATACCTTATGAGAGTCTTGTCATGCTTTTAAAATCAAGATCACACGCACACTCCATCTACATATGCATTAGTCCTACTCTAGGAGTAAGCGCAACCATTTTCCACTTTCATCTAGATCTACCTTAAAATTGTTTTTCTCCTACACTGGGAGTCAAACACCCAAAAATATATATAAACCCATAGGACAGCCTTTGTTTAATTGCTCTAAGTACTTATTGCTATCTTTCCAATTATCATATTATATTCAAAGGATGCATGTGGCTATGTAAAAGGAAAGTTATTGAAAAAAAAGAAGAGTGAGTAAAAGAAGGACAAGTGTCCTAGCAATTAAAACAATGGGTACTTAGATGCCCGCCTTCCTGAAAGTAAAAGAAAAAAAGAGAAAAAAGAAAGAGAAGAGAGAAAAGAAAACGAATAAAGATAGCCCATGTTTTCCCGTGAAAAGTTCCAAGATCAAAAGAGAGATTTATCCTCAAGGAGCAAAAGTAGAATTAGAATTAGCCACTAAATACCTTATATACACCTATCCACCATATTTCATACACACGCACATCTTGATTTGATTGTATGCCTTGACTCTCTGTGGATCCATTGTTTGGCTTTACAATAGATGAATTGCAAGTATGTTCATCCTTGTTATTACCACTCCTATAAGCTCCACTATAATCATTAGTTATAGGAGGGCATGACAACACACCTCAGTGAGATCCATAAATACCACATATTAAAGAGACTTGAGGGTGTCATACAATTAAGCTCTGAGTTTTATTGTGAAAACTTATAAAAACTCTAGAATATTGGTACTGTGAAGAATTTGAGACATAGTGTTTGACTTGATTGTTCTGTCTTTCGATTACTCAAGACTTATGCAAGAGCTGTAAAGCCCCATAGTTAAGGGTAAAATGGGTAAGTTTGAAGGTTAGAACAGTTAATGTCTAAATCCAGAGGAGAATCTCTGTTTGAAAATATGTGTACCTTTGAGGAATGAAAGCATTGTAGCAACTCCTGATCCAAATATATTAGTAATTAGGCTTAGTTTGTTTGCCAAGGGCTTGGCAAAAGGTAAGCTTGGGGGAGTTGTTGATGGTGGTTAACGTCAACTTTTATTAGAACTTTAGACACAAAAGGATACATGAATACACACTAGTCTAGGGTTTTAACTAACAATTTCCATGAGTTTTGCATATTATATATTTTTTAGAGATTATTCCAGAAAAGCTTAAAAGAGGAATTCAAGTGCATATTTACCACGAAACTTATCCGCCACGGAAATATCACAAACGGGACGTGGGAAGGATCCGAAGACACCGGAAGCAACCGGGGCCAAGACCCTGCCAGGTGGGGCCGGCCGGCCCCCTGCTGCTAGGGTTTGCCTCCCCCTTCTGGAAGCTTCGTCCACCGTCTCTCCTGATGCATCTCGGCCATTGGTTAGGTCGGTTTGATCCTGCGGCGCACGTCGATCCCACCGGGCTATAAATAAAGGAGCAGACTCCCTCCCTTGGGGCATCAAGTCATTTGGAGATCAATCCATCAAGAGCCTTCTCTAGTTCATCAGAGCCTCTCTAGTTCATAGCTTTAGCCTAGTTAGATTAGAAGTAGAAGAGTTCTAGTTCTTCACGGGATCCGGGCCCCGGCGTGCATGCGGAGCGAGGAGTTCGGTATAGTTCTAGTACCTTTCTCTTATTGTATTCAATATTATGAGTCAGGCAATATTGTTCTTAATCTCTTAAATATTCTTAATTGCAATAGTCATTGTCTACTTTGATTATATGTCTAGGATAGTTGGTTTAATCTTATTGAATTCATGTAATTGCTCGTATAGCATTTACCTAATTGATCGTTGGGTAGATGGTAGATAATATGTAGACGTGGTGTCTAGATATCTTGTTTATCTGCAAGTACACCCCGACGTCTTGGGACGTGTGGTAGTCCGCGCAGTGACATTTGCGTTGGTTTCCTCCGTAGTCCACCCTCCGCACGTAGGACTAGCATGGGCACGGTCAAGAAGGAGGTGACCCTTGTGTCTTAATACCCTCATTAGTTGATGCCTCTTTACATGTGATCATGATGTAGGATTAACTTAACAATGATTGCTAGATGTAGTTGCACTAATTAGAGTTATTCATTGATGTAGTTATTGAATTACCTTAGTATTTATTTTCTGAGTTTATCTATTGGCTAGCTATTACTATGACTAGAAGAGCTCGATATTTATCTATTTATGATGACTGATCATTATTTATCATATATCTTTTATCACGTGACTTATCCCTCGTTATGAGTAGGATTCTAGTTATGGTTTACCGTTCACATCAATAGTATAAGTTATAGTTATAAGTCCTACATATAGACCTTCCCAAGTGGTATAAATATAAATCGACAACCTGGTAGAACTCCCTAGATACAATACTACAATGATATAATTATCTGTCCGCTTGCAGAACCGTTCTTAGTTTATACTCTTAGTTTATATTGATATTTCTGCCTAGTCATATTGATTGATACACATATTTATAAACCTATATTTATCCTAGCATATACAATTAGGGATGACAACCTAGTTCTTGCTTAAGGATATTGGTGAGAGATAAAGTGGCTAGTTGTTAATGATAAGTTAATTTCATACCATGTGTTTCTAATCTCGTTAATTAGTAATGACGTTAGAAATACCAACACCATTTCAAAGTAGGTGGCAATACTATAGAGAATGAGGTCATCAACAAATAAAAGAGAGTGGATTGGAGAGCAGGTAGGCCTAAGGAATATACTAGCAAAATTGGCATTGGAAAGATGATTTTGAAGTCTAATAGAAAGTTGTTCGATAGCCACCACAAAAAATATGGAGAGTGAACATCTTTGACAGATCTCTCCCAGAAGAGAAAGCAGTAGTAGGTTCGCCATTGACCAGAACAGAAAAAATAGCAGTAAAAATGCAAGCACGAACAAGATTTTTATTGAAATTAGTGAGACCAAAACGATTGACCAGAGCGTCGCTCTCTTCTTTCATGCTCCTCTCCATGCCCTCTCACTGGTGACGACGATCGGGGGCGTCCCTTCCGTCCTACGCCAGGTGTCCAGATCTTCTTCACGGCCCCACGCCCGCCCCCTCTCAGCGTACGTGTGCCCGCGCGGCGAGAGAAAAAAAAAAAACACCCCTTCGCCCACGGATAGGCCGCACGGCTCAGGAAAAAAAAAAAACTAAATTTCCTCCCTCGCTTCCGCCGCCGCGCTCCTCGACCCTTCCGTCCGTCGCCTCCGCCGCCGCGTACAGCCGCCCAGAGGCCTCGCCGGCCTCCTCCCTTGCCTGTCGTTTTCTCCACCTGGTACCTGCCGCGCCTGTCATCTCGGACGACCCACCGCAGGGGCTCTCCTCGGCCGCCGCCGCCCCCATCTGTCGCGGCCGACAGGGCCGCGGCCGCGGCCTCTACCATCTCCGGTGCCCCGCGGCTCTAGCATCGCTTGCCGCCGCCGGCCGCTTCTGTCGCGGCCTGCAGGGCCGCCGTGGCCTCCGATGTGAGGCTAGGGTACGCTTCTTCCTGCTCTGAATTGCCTCTGCTTACTCGTTGCTAACGGTGGTGATCCGCCTTTTCTGCTCTCCCTGTGCTGCTCCGATTATCAATTAATTTAGCTTGAATCAATTAATTTCGCTTTATTATTGCCACGGCAGTTCGTTCATGCTCTGGTGTTCTATTTGTGCTCTTCCTGCTTGGTCCCGTTCCCCTGCTCTTCCATTAGATTCAGGTCCACGAATAGCTACCAATCCCGGGTGTGCACCTACGGCACCACATAGGCACTGTGATAAATATTACAGCAGCATTGTTTCCATCACAAATTTTCGTGTGTACTTCTTCGCTGTTTTGGGTGTTCCTGCTGCTAATATAACTGAGCGGTCATTATGTGCGATCATTAGCTCAATACATGACTCTGATTATCCTAGCCACTGTCTACCATTTGTTCTCCGTGGCTACGTTTCGAAACCTGCAGATTTAGTGATCTTTGTTCCTTCATGTCCTGTTACTTCGATGTGTTGTTTTGGAAGACACTAAAATTCTACTGAGTATCACCATGTGCGCCCACCTCTTGGTGTTCTCTTCCTGCTGTGTGAAACCGAGCATGCAAACCCTAATTTACTATTTATAATCGGATCTGATCTATACATGCATGTATTATGCCTGCCAGCTTTGATTGTTTTGCAAAAATTATTGGTTGTATCCATGTTCTTTACAGGGTCCTGCCCTAGGTGATATAAGTAATAAGTCCCAACCTACTTGATAAGTCTTAACAAGAGTTAGTATGTATATGTGAATGGCTTGTTTAGTACATTAGTATTTGACTTTGTGGTTGCCACAGAAAATCGACCTTTATTTTGATTGTTTTGAACAATGGGAGTATGAACTGATTGAAGGACAATTCCTGCTTACATAGGAGCATATCTTTATTGTGCTTATAGGGTTGGTGAAAACATCCCAGACGAAGTTGTAGCTTGCCCTCATCTATTTGTTAGCTATTTGTGTCTTCAAGGATGCATGGGTGTATGACAGTTTTAACAGTATTGAATTTTTGGATGAGACATTGAAATTCAGTTTGCTCCCCTAATTCTGTGGATTGTTTGAACGATGGGAGGATAGAAGACCATTCTCCGCATAAATAAGTAGGTTTCCTACTAATTTATTAATTTTGTCCACCACATATACATTGCAGGATGGAAATTGATACACCTTTGCAGCTCATATTCACTCCTGTATGTTTCCTGTCTGTGTTCTGTAGGTGTTTCTAATTAGGGATGCGATGGGCTAGTCCGTGAACCTGCATATATGCTTACCCACGAACCTGCATATAGGCTTACCCGTAAATCTGCATGGTTCGCCCACTTGCATCCTTATTTCTAGTATATCATTTGCATGTTTGGTGTTTTCAGGGAACTATCAACATAACATTAACATAGTGGCAGCAATATTTCGTGCTTTAGTTAATTTTGTCAGTGACAATGGTCAGCCACCAGGAAAATTCTACTTTTTGGCTGGGATGTTTGTTTTCTTCCTTTCATCTAAAATAAAGAAACAAAATACACAATGACAGATAATGGTATATCCTATATACTATAAAGTTCCTGAATAACACATGGAAGTCAATATAGTTGTTACATGGTAAGCCTGAAATCCCTTTCACTCTCTTCCCATTTCTTGAGCAATCTTTCCTTAAGATTGTAGCCAATATTTGCCCATGCCTGGATTTTAGTATATTTGATTAGTCATGGATTTCTTGGCACTGATCTGCTGAGATTTCCTTGTCTGGGATTCTAGACTGGATAGGCTTATGGCACAAGATATGGTAAAAAATGACTTCCATGGAGCTTTATTGTTCCTTTTAAGCCCCCTTTGACATGCATAGGAAGGCTACTGCCTAATTTTACAGGGTTACATGCGTTCTATTTCCTCCATGCATTGTTTTCTTTGGTGATACTTTGCATTTAGAATGAATTTTGGTTCAACTGGGAATTGTTTATTTAATGGATAATAAAGTGGTAAAAGTTGCTGCTTTTCGCATCATTTTTGTGTTTGCCCCTGTTTGAATTTCATGTTAGTTGCATCATGTTATCATGTATGTGGCCATGTTCAATGTAGGTCCACCCCTACCCACCACACTCACAAATTGTTGCTCATAGGAAGTTGGATAGGGATGCACCATGTGACTTGGAGTATATGGACAATGCTGAATATAGAACCTCAATAAACCATAGAAAACATGTCTAGTCGTCTGAACATCCAAAAACCTACAAGCCCTTTAATTACCGTTTGCTCTGCCACATCCCATGTGGAGCTCCTGCCTTTCAACTATACTGATGAGTTTTGTTTTGGAATACAAAGCTTTCAGATACCTCAACTGAAGCTTATGCTGATCTTGCGTGGTCAATGTAGAAATGCTTGAGTACTGGGTAAAATTTTCCTCTACCATTGTCAACATAGCTAATTTACAAATAAGACGGAGTAGAGTACTCCCTCTGTTACATAACACTGGACCTTATATAGCATTCTGATGTTGTCCCAAATTAGTTGTCATTCTCATTTCCCAGTGCACCTTTCTCCTTTTACAATACATATTTATCTCTATCTCTTGTTTTTTGTGCATTACACATTTTACCCCCTCCTTAATTCCCGTGCCAGACCTAAAAGGTCATCTACTATGGGAAGGAGGTAGTATGTTTTTCTTATGTGACCTCTTCATAGTTATTTGTTCACAGTAGCACATATTAAGGAGAATAGCTCCATGATGTTTTGATCGTACAAGTTTTATGTCCTGCTTTGAACTATTGCTTTACATAATTTATTTTTCATCCATATTTAGTTTGAATAGTTGCATTTAGATGGACACCTGATTATTAATGTTGAAAGTACAATCCCAACTTTGCTGTACAATATATCTAACTTTATATGTTTGCTTATGTGCAGGCTTCATAAGTATATTGTTGCTTTATTGCTGTAATATTATCGTATGGTTGAGTGCACAATGCCGTCAACCTTACTTGATGGTCTCCCTAACGAAGTTGCTCTCCAGTGCCTTGCACGGGTGCCATTCTTGTTCCATCCAATGCTTCAGTTGGTTTGCCGCTCTTGGCGAGCATCAGTTTGCAGTGGTGAACTTCTCAAAATTCGGAATCAGATTGGTGCGACAGAAGAGCTATTGTGTGTGTTGGCGTTTGAACCAGAAAACATGTGGCAACTTTATGATCCCCTACGAGACAAGTGGATAACTCTCCCTGTCATGCCATCTCAGATTAGGAACATAGCTCGCTTTGGAGTGGCCTCAGTTGCTGGCAAGCTCTATGTAATTGGTGGTGGCAGTGATCGAGTTGATCCGCTTACTGGAGATCACGACAGGATCTTTGCAAGCAATGAGGTTTGGTCTTATGATCCGCTCCACCGAGTATGGTCCCAGAGGGCTCCTATGCTCGTGGCTCGAGCTATGTTTGCTTGCTGTGCATTGGATGGGAAAATAATCGTTGCAGGAGGCTTCACTAACTGCCGCAAATCAATATCAAAGGCTGAGATCTATGACCCTGAAGCTGGCATATGGGAGCCTCTCCTGACCTTCGTCTGGCTCACAGCTCTGCATGTACTGGACTTGTCATCAAGGGTAAGATGCATGTATTGCATAAAGGTCTATCGACAGTGCAGATTCTGGAAGATGGTGGCAGTCATTGGGCTGTTGAGGATTTCTCTTGGCTGCAAGGCCCGATGGCGATGGTTGGTGGAGAGCTGTATGTTCTGAGTAACAGCTGTATTATGAAGCAACGTGGTGAGAATTTCCCTGATAAGATGGTGTCATGCGCATCTGAGTTCCAGAGCAGGATTGGATTCGGGATGATTGGGGTGGGTGACAATATATATTTGGTGGGGGAGTAATTGGACCTGGGCCAAGAAACCAATGCATCAAGCCTCTATCTGATGTTGATATCTTGAGCGTCAGAAGCGAGAGACCAACCTGGAGACCAGGGTCACCGATGACACATTGTCGAGGGAGCATCTGTGGCTGCGCTTTGTTGAGGATTTAGCCTCTTCCCAGTGTGATAATGTGAGTATTCCACCATTGATGATCTGATTGGAGACATCCTAAGTTTTATTTTATTTTCAAAAGGGTTGTTAATTATGCTTTCCCTTTGGATCCCCTGTTGTGTTCTGGGCATGACTCAATGTCGGATTGCCAATGAGATATATACTATATTGACATGAATGGTGTTCGAAACACACTATATACTTCATTTTCATTTTCATTTGGAATTTAATGTTTTGGTGCTGTTTAAATGACACCTTGCTGATCTGAATCGCTTCTGCTGCGAGATTTTTTACCCTGTGTATTGACGGAGTGGCATTAGAGAATACCGTAATAAGGTGCACAATAGTTCTTTGCGAATTTATGTTTGCGCGTTCTGCTGCCCGATCCAGGATGGCAGGGGAGTAACTAAAATATGCATCTCATTGGACAACAACATCAGGTGTTATAGGTCTATCAAAGGGGTGTTTGGGATTGCTCTATAAATTCTGTCCCATAAACTCTACCGCGGGGCAGTTTTATAAAAATCTAGAGTTTGTAGAGTCTCTCTTTAGGTGTTTTTATAATTTCACTCTTTTTTGAGCTGCATGCATGAATTTCACTCTTTTTTGAGCTGCATGCATGAAACTGAAATTGTTTTGCTAAAAACGCGGTAGGGTTTCTCCATCAGCTTCAGGAATTGTATTGAGATGTTTTATGTAAGACGGGGTAAAATAAAAAGTCTAATAATATGCTCTCATATAAATTTAAGGAGAGATGGAGTAAAAAATATTAGCTTCACTCGATTTTATCTAATACATATGGACGCTAGCCAGGGCAGAGCCCATTCTTTTGATACAAACTTCGGCTTTAAGGTCTTCTAATTGATAACTCAAGCTCGACAATATTGTGAGCAACACAGGTTTTTACAAATTCTAGGAGGACCTTTGGGCAAAAGAAACGGTATGTGGCAGCGAATGAACGAGATGATGGGAAAAAGAAACGGTATTGTGGTTTAGCTTTTGTTAAATGAGGTACCAAAACAGCTCTAGCTTTATCGAGAGAGCTGTTCGTGGAGCCAAAGATAAAAAAAGTAGGGCCCTACCAAATCGGACCAAACTATTAAACGAAGCTATGGAACCGTGTAGAGGTTTTTAATTATTCATGTTAGGCATCGGTGTTGTGGAATGACCTCAGGCTAAAACATGACCCCCACCCCCTTCTCTCCTTTGCCTAGAGCAGGCCCTCACCAATAGACTGTGCCACAGAGCTCCCACCACGAGGCTTCTCACATGAAGGTGAGGTCTTGGGGCAACTTCATCGACAAGCCAAACCTCATCGACGCCAAACACCATTGGCTCCACCCCGGTGAGGACGACTAGACCCAAGCTCCACTGCCAGTGGTGTCCGATATATTTGTTCTAAGTTTCCCTTATCCACCCAATCGAAGGTTTAGCTAGCAGGATTTCATACTTACTCAGAGCAAGACCTCGGAGCGTCTTGGTTCACCTTGGCCATCTTGGAGTGTTCACCTTCGCGATGTCAGGGGAGTAGCAGTTGAGTATAAAGAGTCAAAGGTCTAGATTAACCCTAGTGGTCGTAGAAATATTCTCTCATAATGTCCAAGTACTTGTAAATTCACTGTGCCCGCCAGCATGAAGTATAAACACACACGGGGAGGGGGCTGTAGAGATGATGAATTAATAGTTTCATTCGTTTGATACACGGCACGCTCAGTGTTGGTATTTCTAACGTCATTACTAATTAATGAGATTAGAAACACATGGTACTGAAATAACTTGTCATTAGCAACTAGCCACTTATCTATCACCAACATTCCTAAGCATAAATTAGGTTGTCATCCCTAATTATAGAAGCTAAAGATAAATACAGGTTTATTATAAATATCATTCTATTTGACTAGACAGAAATATAGATATAAACTAAGAACAATTCTGCAAGCAGACAGATAATTATACTATTGTAGCATTTTACCTAGAGTACTATCAGGTTGTCGATTTATATTTATACCACTGGGAAGGATTGGATAAACTCTAATCTATTATATTGATAACAACTATATATAATGAATAAGTGATAGTACCAATGTTATTTACTCTACTCATAATAGGCAGAGGTCACAAGATAAATATAGATAAATATAGGTGATAAGTATAATCAAGCATCATAAATAATAGATAAATATCGGAGCATTTTCTAATCATAATCATAGCTAGCCAATAGATAAACTAAGAAATTAATATCTAAGGTAATTCTATAACTACATCAATGTATAACATTAAAGTGCAATTACATCTAGCAATCATTGTTAGATTAATCCTATATCATGATCACATGTAAAGGACATCATCTAGGAAGGATATGAAACAGAGTCATCACCCAATTTCGCGATCGTGCCTGCTTGCCTACATACGGGGGGTGGACTACTGGAGGAACCAACGCAAGCTGTCACCGCTTGAACTACCACATGACCCGGTACATCAGGGTGCACTCGCAGATAAACAGAATATCTAGACATCACGTCTACATATTGTCCATTATCTACCCAATGATCATTTGGATAAACACTATACGAGCAACTACATGAATTCAATAAGATCAAACCAACTATACTAGACATATAATCAAAGTAGACAATGAATATTGCAATTAAGAATATATAAACTATTAAGAATAATGTTTCCCTAATCATAATGAAGAATACAATAAGAAAGACAGAACTAGAATTATACCGAACTCCACGCTCCAGACAGACACCAGGGGCTTCAGATCCCGATGAAGAACTAGTACTCCTCTACTTCTAATCTAACTAAACTAGAACTATGAACTAGAAGGCTCTTGATGAACTAGAAGGCTTCTTGATGCTTGAAGACTTGAGGCCTTGATGAATAATGATGGTGTGCCTCTAGGGAGGGGGTCTATCCTTCTTTTTATAGCCCGGTGGGATAAACGTGCGCCGCAGGATCAAACTGACTTAACCAAGGGTCAGGATGCATCATGGGAGGCGGTGGAGGAAGCTTCCAGAAGACGGAGGCAAACCCTAGTTGGGGGGCGCCGCTCGGCGCCATGGTGGGGCCAGCCGGCCCCACTTGGTGTCCTCTACGGGTCCCGTTGCTTCGGATGTCTTCTAGATCCTTCCCACGTCCCGATAGCGATCGTTGCCTTCGCGGATAAGTTTCGTGATAATTATGCACTCTAATCCCTCTTTTATGCTTTTCTAGAATAATCCCTGGGAAATACAGAATATGTAAAACTCGTGGAAATTATCAGTTAAAACCTTAGATTAGTGTGTATTCATATATCCTTTGATGTCTAAAGTTCTAATAAAAGTTGAAGTTATCCACCATCAACACTCAGCCTCCACCCTTGGCAGTCCCGCACTAGAGTCCCAAGGCAGAGCGAGTTCCCTAAAATTGGCACCATCCATGGAGACCTCATCGTACCACTCAACATCATACCTATGGCACGAAGACCGCAACCTCCCCTATGGATGTGCCCTCCACCTCGACATTCATAGGACTAAGCTAACAGACATGTACATAGAACTAAACAGGAAGAGACGCAGAGTCGAGGAAATCGAAAGGTAAGCACGGGTCAACAACATATGTTAGAAAATAGCTGAAGCACAAGAGGAGCTAAGAATGGTTAACGAGTACCTTGTGAATCACGAAAATCCACACAACCCCCACATGAGCCAAACCTATACATCCACCAACACACACCACCTGTGGGACATGGTCCCTGGGTACCACATGGTCCCCGGGTACCCGGCCCGCAAGGGAAGGTGAAGACCTAGCCTGATTAGGACTCTCTGTATGTCATTCTAGTTGTATTACCTATAATCCAACTAGGACTCCTATATTGTAAACCAACTAGGACTCTTGTCTTCTGGGCTATATAAAGAGAGGTAGAGCTCCCTAGATCGGCACGCTAAAACCCCAGATATCTAGAGAAAACTAGATCAGACGAGACAAGCTCTCAGAGATACATCAATCAACTTCATACAAACACCCAATGCAAAGGCAAATGCCTAACTGGACTAGCTAGGGTATTACGTTTCCGAGCAGCCCAGTATAAATCACTATCTTTGTGTTTATCGCCGAGTTCTGCATACGCCGAAGTCTACCAATCATCGTCTCAGGTAGCCCTGAGACGTGTTGCCAGTTGTAAAACACCGACAGCTGGCTCGCGATTTTCGGCACAATTGCGATCAAGAGTTCGATAGACCTACAACACGCTCTCAACAGCGACCCCGCAGCAACCTCCGTCGTCCTAGGCAACCCCCAACACACACACCGGAAGCGGTCTTCGTTGTCAACTCACCGCGGTTCTCATCATCAAGGCATGCATCTCACGAGGCAGCAGCACAGCACCATGCATGCTTGAGGACGCAAGCCAGCAAATCATTCAAGATCCAACAAGCTCGTACTTTCCATACAAGACTCTGTACAAGCTAATTTCGGCTGGTTTCCGTGCACAGTCTGAGGACATACTCTGTACTAGCTAATTTTGGCTTACATGCATGCACGCACGCACGGGTGCCAATATAATGCCACAAGCTTGCATGCGTGAAGGGAAGGCTTGCATGTTTCGATGCGCGGAGCACCGGATCCAGATTCCACACATCGGGTGCCGACTCTGACTCCCGTCCGAGTCCCATATCGACTCCCATGCGGCTACGAGTTTGGAATTTTCAAATCAAGGTCAAGACAGCTGTGCAGATCGCGGCATCAAGCTTGATTGATCAAGCAATAAACAAGCTGCACCTGACGGCAGAGCCACCCGACGCGTGCGGAAACGAGTCCTACTCCAAGAAGAACCAGTCAAAAGCAAACAAATTAGATACGGAGGCTAATCTGTGTCTCGCAGCCGGGGCGTGCACACGCATCACGCACGCAGCAGCTTCGGTATGAGGACATCACCGGACAATCTCGGGAACAAGCATCGAGCCTGGCAAGAGCATTGGCAACAAGAAGCAGCATCTCATGGAGCAGCTGATCATACACAGCAGCCGGCACGGCCGTGTTCACTCGGCGTGTCCTCCAGCTCAGCTGACATCTCCGTGCTCAAATCCTCCCCCAACCCATTCTACAGCTTCCGATTCGAGAAGCCATTCCTGCTCGCACCACTCCAAGAAACAGAAGCAGCTGACTGCTACAAGATATTGTTTGATCGCACACAGAATCATACAGCTTCTCGTTAGGCAGTCTCATGGCAAATCAAAGCAAAAACCACGTGCAAATTTTCAAGACATGCAAATTAAATATTCAGAGATTGGAATTTGCATGGAGTACGTACATTGTATGCAAGCATACACACTTCCACAAGCAAAAAAGAAGACGACTGTGAATTCAACATGCAAAGATATGCAAGCTAATTGAGGATAATTTAATCTGGTTTGCAACAAGATAGAGCAATCGGTGCATGGTGGCTCACGCCTTCAATTCACGCACTGGTCCTCGCCGACTATTATTATTCAAAGTATTACTCAGACATGAACATGCTTCCGGGTCGAACACCACCTCAAACCGCAGCTGTAGGCCATCAAAACTACTGTCAAGATTCAAGAGAGTTGTCAGCCAGAAAAGATCTGCAAAAGAGCCATCAGCACGCAACGGCTCGCCGCTACAACTCACGATCCCTCTCGCCCCGACTACTTCATTCGGTCGTCGGCAACTCACTTAGAAATCCGACAAAGCACTCGGGGCGACCAAGGCTCGCTCACGCCATGGACAGGTGGTCCTATCTAGGCACCACCGTGTCCCTCGAGAGCATACAGTGGCTCTAGTCACTGCTTCGTGCTACTCAACAACTCGGCACGGAGCAATCGCATTCCACACGCCAATGGCCCATGGGTCACTAGCCGTCAGCTGCTATGCCTAACTACGGATCTGGTCCCAATGAAAAAACTATACATCCAAGACCACTAATGCCCGTCGTACCAGCTGACATATTGCCTCGACAAATTCCTATCAGCAACCGAGTTAAACATAGAGTACTTGGCGCACACGCTGCAAGCTAAGCCATTCCCTCTTGCACACGCTGCAACCTGGACTCATAATTCAACCTCTGGGGAACAAAACCAAGGGATGCTCGAATTAACAAGGATATCCAAAATGGACAACTACTCCGAATGCAGCCTGAGGCTCGTCAAGAGGCCGAGTCGATTATGTCCTTCGTACCTATGAGTACATCTAAGTCAGACTATTCTGACGCTAGCAATACCCTCGTCAAGAGGCCGAGTCGATCACGCCTACTAAGGGTTGACTACTCCGATGCAGCTCTGCGCTCGTCGAGAGGCCGAGTCGATAACACCCTTTATACTATTTAAGTACACTTCATACATAACTACTCTGGCAGACTACTCTGATGGAATCTTGCGCCGATCGAGAGGCCGAGTCGACTACGTCCATTAGGACCGACTCTTCTGATGCAAGCTCCGTGCTCGTCGAGAGGCCAAGTCGACTGTGCCCAAACTAAATGTGTAAAACAGAGCACTCGGACTGACTACTCCGATACAGCTCCACACACATCGAGAGACCAAGTCGATACGTCCATACTATATATTATTGCTTCTAATAGCACTTGCACTGACTTTATGATTTCAGGATCAATGGTGATGCCAGGTCAATTGCGTCCAACTCTTCAAGCTACATTTGACTCAAGCAACTACTACTACTCTGCGTCGGCTTTGCTCCGACGACTGCATTATGCTATCGATCCCAGAAGCATCAGATCCCATGGCATTATGCGAAAACCTGCCACCATTGAAGGCCACTGGCCACGTACACGTCAGGCGTTTCCGCCATAAACCACGTCCATCAGGTTCTGGATTGAACAAGACGCGCCAGCCACGGCTTACTTCAAATATCATGTTCTGGCGAGTAGATACACTTGGAGACGTGCAACCTACAAGACCATGTAAACAAATTATGCACCAGCCGAGTTTATCTGGATGCACTCAAACACTAGTACAGAGAGCATTGGTAGAGGCGGTTCATAGCCCATTTCAACCGCCAAGTAAAAATCAATTTCTAGCTGTCCGTAAAAACGCGAAAAAATAGTAAAAAAAATATTTTTAAAAAGGAAAAAAATATTTTTGAAACCGGGAAGGCACCCGTTCGTCTTAGTCAAAGTCGCAAGTCGCGAATTTTTTCGCGTAAAATCACACGTTATGCAGTTGTGGGAGTCGAACCCATAACTCACTTGAGTCTATATTCCATTTTCGGTTCCTCACATATTATCCAAAACCGATAGTAAATTCAATATTTTGAGGTTTAAACGAATTCAAATGAAAAAGTGTTCAACTACAAAGTTTCATATCTTTTCGAGATCTACAACTTTCATTTAGAGTGTTTCTCCATCCGAGGTTATTTGCAAAAATTGAATTTCAAATTTGGAAATTTCATTCGTAGTTTTCTATAAAAAGATAATTTCAAATGAAAAAATTGTTAACTATAAAGTTTCATAACTTTTCGAGATCTACAACTTTTATTTTGGGAGTTTCTCCATCCCAAAAAGTTTGAAAAACTCAAAATTAATTTCAAACTATTTCTACTTTGGCGGATTTTTTTAAGAAACCGCCGGTAGAAATACGATTTCTTGGCGGTTTTTTAAGAAACCACTAGTAGAAATACACATTTTTACTGGCGGTTGTTTAAGAAAACCGCCAGTAGAAATCGTATTTCTACAACCGCCTGTATAAATAGCGTCAATTTTCTACTTGGCTGTTATCAAGAGAAACCACTAGTAGAAATAAAACACTAGTGTCAAGAGAAATAGTTTGTGTACTAGTGAACCTCACTTCACAGCCAAGCAAAAAGGAGGTGTGCAAAATCACGCAGGATCAAGCTATTGAAAATTCAAAGATATCAATCTTACATATAAGAATGCCTATACATACAGATCATATCCGTAGCAAAAACACGACACTGAACAGCGAGCCATCCAGGCCAGCAGCAAGCAGTTCATCCAATAACTGCCCGAGATTGATAGCAAGCACACTCGAATCTAACGTCAGGAACGGGATCCGAGTGCTCAGCGTGTCAATCAGCTGACTAGTTTCCTTCATCAACATCTCATACAAGCACTCGGACATCACATTACAGTTTGTGTTCTCGACATGCTGATTGCCTCCAACACTTCAGTCCATCTTACTTGGCACTAAGCACGGGGGCTTCATAATTATCTCGACTTACTCGACTAGTCGCACCTGACAGGCTGGTTGGGAACGACTAACCAAGCACTACTACTCGGCAACTTTCCGGTCCGGCTCCATCAAGAATTTCACGGAGAGCAGTCGGTCGACAAGCTGCATCCCATGGACAGCAACCGGCAACTCCCCAGCTTGATCAAGAAATAAACCCGGCCAACCAAGTTAACGTACATGTACTTCTCCGGAAATATACAGCTTCCTGTCTAGCAGCTTCGGTACCTTCAGATTTGCTCAAAACGAAGTTGGCACGTCCAGACTGCAGTATGCAGTTCAACTGCTACTCGTTGGTGACTCAAATGCAAGGTCATTCCATCTATCTACTCAGACACGAAACACCGACAGTCGGTGTTTTGTGAAAGCACCAACTAGTAAAATTATAGATGCGCGTTCATGCCCGGATGGTTCGCTAAGAGGACACAGGGAAGTATATTGGTTCGGGCGAGAGGCCCTACGTCCAGTTCGAAAGGGCTGTGTTACTTAGCAGCAGTTCGTAGTAGGGGTTAGAAACGGTTCGAGAGAGGGAGGGGCTCCCAAGTCTCTGTGATTGAGCGTAGTGCCAATATCGTGGCGTGTGTGATTATGCGGTGAGCGATATGGGGTTGTCTTCTATGATGTAGGCGATGATCTTGAAGGGTGGCTCGCCCTCCCTTTTATAGATGAAGGGAGGGGGTAGCCTTACATGCGCTTGTCGATGCGGGACCAAGACGGTTCCCCATCAGTATGACTCCCGTCAGGACAGACCCACGAGACAGAGATAGAAGGACCGATTCCGAGTAGAAGACGTCCTGTCATAGTTAGACAGATAGAAAGTAACTTCTGTAATAGGAACAGAACTCTCTCTACTAAGTCCGACTAGGATTAGAACCAAAGCTCTGGCTCTTTTCTCTCATAAAAAGGAGCCAGAGCACCCTCTTTGTAACAGGCGACAACAACACACGTTCATACATCAATCAACGCAAAAGGCCAAGGCCGACTGGAGTAGAGCTTTTACTCGACGACGAGGGTTCGAACCAGGATAAACCGAGTGTCTCTTGCGCAACCGCCGAGTTCTAGTATTCACCGAGATCCGAATCAACTGCTACGGGAACCCCGTGGCAGGCTATCGGTGGCTAAACACCGACAGCTGGCGCACCAGGTAGGGGCTTTCGGCGAATTCAACGACAAGAGCTCAGCGGACCTACGCACGATGTTTTTTCCAAAAGGATCGTCCTTCGTCTTCGAAAGCTGGATCTGTGAGGCAGACGATCACGGGGCTCTCCACGGACGGCTTCTTCCAGAACCAGAGCCGGAGATATCTGGAATTTTTTCAAAACTCAAGCTGACGGAAGAAGAAGTTCCAGAACCAAGTACTGAAAACATGTCGAATTCCTTCTACTTCGGCCTCAGCAATACTGCACGGACGTATCAGAACATCATCCAGAGCACGATGGAATCTAACGGCATAACTTCAGAACAAGATAAGTACTCAATCCCTCTCCCCTTTCAATACGGAAGATCATTAGATGAAGAAGGATCTGACTACTCGATTGGAACGCACAAAGAAATCTACATGATTAGGCAACCCCTGGTACCACCAGTTCAACCCGACTACCGATCTTCAGAAGAATCAGAAGCCGATATCCCACCTAATTCAGAAACCAGGGATGGAAAACTGATAGTCAAAGAGCAGCAAGGGAAAGAAGAAACAAGAAGAAAGGGGGAAGAAGGAATCGAGTACAGAAACGCAGGGAAGCATGGCGTAAATATGAAGAAGAACTAGCCAAGTACAATGAAAGAAGAGCTGAAAAAGAAGCCGAAGAAAGACAAGCCACAGCAAGGGCCAGACTTGATCCCATCAACAAGATACAAGAACTAATCAACGAAATCGACGCTATACAACGACCAAGTGAAGAACAAGCCAAGCTCAGGAGCCTACTCAGAACAACTGCACAAAAAATACAAGACGACCGAGTACCTCCTCGTCGAGTTCCATCCGAGCAAACAAGTCAAAGAAGTCGGAGAGTCTCTGCATTCGAGAGGTTATCAGTTCCAAATCAAAGCAGAAGTACTCAACCGCATCACAATTGGGCCGAGAGAACGGGAGAAAATCGCGACACACCCCCTCTCCGAAGCCCTCCCAGATCTATTACAAGATATAACAGCCAGGCAGATTCAGACTACAAACCAGAAAAAGTACCCGACAGATTCCCCTGCTTCGCGGGAAGGTTACTCACTGTCAGGCTGCCTCACAAATTTAAGCCATCAAACCATTCGAAATACGACGGCAAGACAGAACCAATGCAGTGGCTCAGAATCTACTCTCAATCAATAGAATTAGCCGGAGGAGATAACGACATCAAAGCGTTATTCTTTCCAATGGCACTTGAAACTCTACCACTACAAGTGGTTCGACAAATTACGTCTAGGGTCAATCAAAACATGGGGAGACCTTCAAAAAGTCTTCTGCGAAAAAATTTCGCAGGAATACTCATACACCCAATAACACAAGCCGAGTTGAAAGGTTTAAAACAAAATCAAGGAGAAAGTCTCAGGGATTTCTATAGAAGATTTGGAGAACTGAGGGCACAAGTTCATGATATTACCGAAAGAGAAGTAATTGAAGCATTCTCATATGGTCTGAAAGTAAGATGGATATTCCACGATTTTTTGCAAGGAAAATCCACGAACAAATGAAGAATTCAAAAGAACAATCGAAAAGATGATTACAAGAAAAAAAAGACACGGAAAAGATTCCCGGATAACGTAAAACAACCAAGATAGAAGAAACAACTCAGATAGAAGAAACAATTCGGAGAAACAAGACAACTCTGGAAGATGGAACAACTCGGACAACAGACAAGAGTTTTTCAATAAAAAAAGATATTCGGATAATACGGGTGGCCGCCAAAAGAAAGAAATTCTACCCGGCAAAAATTTGAAGAACTCGAGAAGATGAAATGCGTCTACCATCCAACAGAATTCACCCTATGGGAGAATGTTGAATATTCCAAGAAAAATATATGAAGATAGACAGACAAGAAAAAGACGAAAATAGAGAAAAGAAAGAAGAAGATAATAATCCAGCAGACAACGGGTTTCAAAATCCAAGAGCAACAAGAGCGATAATATTCTCAGGAGTCCCAGGGTCTCGAAGCAAGCAAGAAGACAAACCGGCATAGAGAACAATCATGGCAGCAGAACCAGCCGTTCCACGATATTTAAACTGGCCTCAATATCCAATCCAGTTTTTACGAGAGAACCAATGGACAAGCGTCGGAAACGCAGGGCTATATCCACTGGTACTCGGACCAACAATTGCAGCTATAACAGTAACCAAAGTACTCATCGATGGAGGAGCAAGGCTCAACATCATTTTTGCAGATACCTTAAGAAAGATGGGGCCAGAATTTTCAAAAATGATTACACCAACAAGTGTACCTTTCTACGGAATAGTACCCGGAAGGCCAGCAATGCCTCTCGGACAAATAACTCTACCAAGAACATTTGGAACCCCAACAAATTATCGCCTGAGAACTCATCAAATTTGAAGTTGCAGATTTTGAATCATCTTATCATGCAATATTGGGAAGACCAGCGTTGGCGAAATTCCTGGCTATCCCACATTACCCTTACTTACTACTCAATATGCCTGGACCACACGGAGTACTCTCTCTCAAAGGAGACCTAAAATGTGCCTACGAGTGCGATGTACAAGCTATATAGATATCTTCAAAAGTATAAGGAGAAATCAACTCAGCAACAGCTGAAGTAAGAATAGAAGAAATAGAAATTCCCATCAAAAACAAGTCATCCTTACCACAGCAGAAGGAGAAGGAACCAAAAAGATTGATCTAGGGACTGATGATCCATCCAAGACAGCCACTATCAGTGCTCATCTACCTATCAAATAGGAACTCGCGCTCACCAACTTCTTAAGGGACAACAAAGACATATTTGCCTGAAAACCAGCTGATATGCCAGGAATCCCAAGAGAGTTGGCTGAGCACAAAATAGAAGTCAACAAAGGAGCAAGACCAATTAAACAAAGATTACGGCGTTTTTCACCCGACAAGAAAGAAGCAATAAAGAAAGAAATAGCCAAATTACTAGCAGCCGGCTTCATAAGAGAGATCTTACATCCAGAATGGGTAGCCAACCCAGTCCTGGTACATAAAAAGAACACAGATGAATGGCGTATGTGCGTCGACTATACTGACCTCAACAAACACTGTCCAAAAGATCCGTTTGGATTACCAAGGATTGATTAAATAGTGGATTCAACAGCTGGAGCAGCCTTGTTATCTTTTTTGGATTGCTACTCAGGATATCACAAATTGCACTAAAAGAAGAAGACCAAAGCAAGACTTCTTTCATTATCCCATTCGGGGCCTATTGTTACAAGACAATGTCCTTCAGACTAAAGAATAATGCAGGAGCAACCTATCAAAGGGCAATCCAGACTTGTTTGGGAGACCAAATTGGAAAGAACGCGGAAGCATATGTGGATGACATGGTAGTCAAAACAAAGAACCTGGATTCACTAATAGAAGATCTACAACAAACTTTTGACAATCTCAAAAGATGGAAGTGAAAACTCAACCCAAACAAGTGCGTATTTGGCGTATCATCAAGACAACTACTTAGATTTTGGTCGGCCCAGAGAGGAATCGAAGCAAGCACAAAACAGATAAAAGCAATAACCCGATATGGGCCCACCTATAGATATAAAAGATCTACAAAAGTTGACAGGTTGCATGGCCGCTCTTAATAGATTTATTTCAAGACTCGGAGAAAAAGGCTTATCTTTCTTTAAACTACTAAAGAAGACGGACAAATTCACATGGAATGAGGAAGCACAAGAAGCTTTCGATAAACTAAAAGCATACATCACCACATCTCCAAGATTAGTGCCACCGAAGAAAGGAGAAGACCTCATGCTTTACATCACAAAGAACTAATTCAAGTAGTAAGCACCGCCATCGTAGTTGAAAGAAAAGAACAAGGACACGTCTACAAAGTCCAAAGGCCTGTCTACTACATCGGCCGAAGTACTCACAAAGATCAAAAATCAGATATCCTCATGTACAAAAACTACTCTACGCAATCCTCGATAACATCAAGGAAGCTCGGGCACTACTTTGAAGCACACAAAATCATTGTCGTAATGACTTTCCGCCTCGCGATATTCTAAGAAATCGGGACTCAACAGAAGAATCTCAAAATGGGCAAGTAGAACTCGAGAGCACTCAAAATAGAATTCACTCCAAGAAAGGCAATCAAGTCTCGGGCACTAACCGACTTCATCGCGGAATGGATCGAGATACAACAACCCACCCTTTAAGCCATCATAGACCATTGGAAAATATACTTCGATGGATCTCTAAAATTCAGAGGGGCGGGAGCTAGAGTACTACTCATCGCACCAGATGGAAAGCAACTCAAATACGTTTTACAAATTTTATGGCAACCCACCAACAATGAAGCAGAGTATGAAGCTCTCATTCAGGGTCTACAAGTCGCAACATCACTAGGGATCAAAAGACTACTCGTCTATAGAGACTTAGCCGTAGTTGTTAATCAAGTAAATAAAGACTGGGACTGCACCAAAAAGAACATGGATGCTTACTGCGCAGAAATACGGAAACTCGAGAAAAATTTCCAAGGCCTAGAAATTCATCACATACTACGAGACTCAAATGTCGCAAAGAGATGTGCTAGCCAAACTAGGCTCGAGACAGAGCAAAAGTGCCGGTGGGATTTTTGTCAAGGAGCTAACAAAGCCATCAATCAAAAGACCCGGCGAAGCAACACCAGGAAAAACAAGACAAAACAAGAACAAGTCTTGACAATCAACTCAGACAACACAACTTGGATGCAAGTATTTATAGATTACATCAAAGAAAAGAAACTACCGAGAAAAACAAAAACGAAGCAACTCGGATTATCGGAAGAAGCAAAAACTACGCCCTAGTGGGGGACAATCTCTACAAAAGAGCAAAGCATCATCGGGTGTACTTTGTTAAAATGTGTTCCAACGGCGAGAAGGAAAGAAAATATTATCGAAATGCATTCGAGGATGCTGCGAAAATCACGCATCTTCAAGAACACTAGTCGGAAAAACATTCCGATCAGGATTCTATTGGCCAACAGCGCTAAAAAGACGCCGAAGAATTGGTCGGAAATCGCAAAAACTGCGGATGTTTGCAAGACAAGCACATGTTCGACCCACGGTCGATTCGCATACCACCTACGTGGCCATTTTCATCTTTGGGGCCTTGACCAAGTCGGACCATTCAAGAAATCTAAAGGAGGATTCGAATACATCTTCATAGCCATTGATAAATTCACCAAATGGATAGAGTACAAACCTTTGATAAAGTACAGTTCAGCCAAAGCACAATAATTCATCCAAGAAATCATGCACAGATTCAGAATACCAAACAGGATAATCACAGATCTAGGATCACCTTTCACAGCCAATGAATTCAGGAGCTGGGCACAAGACTACGGTTTCAGCATAGACTATGCATCGGCCCGCTCATCCTCAAGCAAACGGACAAGTCAAAAGGGCCAACGGCCTCATACTAGCCGATTTAAAACCAAGATTATATGAAGATCTAAAAGATTATGGATCAAAGTGGATAGACGAGCTACCAAAAGTAGTATAGGGACTAAGAACTCAAATAAGCAGAGCCACAGGCTACTCACCTTTCTTTTTGGTCTACAGATCAGAAGCCGTACTACCAGCAGATTTAATCTGGACATCTCCAAAGATTGAACAATATAATGAAGGAGAGGCAGAAGAAACAAGAAGACTAGAGATCGACAATCTAGAAGAAGTCAGAATCAATGCAACATTACAGTCAGCAAGATATATGCAAGGATTAAGAAGACATTATGACAAAAGTATACAGCCGAGAAGCTTACAAACCGGAGACCTAGTCCTTCGAAGAATCCAGAAACTAGATGGAAGGCATAAACTACTCAGTCCTTGGGAGGGACCCTTCATAATAGCAAAAGTAACGGGACCAGGTTCTTACGAGCTTACGACCGAGGATGGAGCACCAGTAAAGAATTCATGGCACATATCCCAGCTGCGATGATTCTACGCATCAAACTCAAAGGCAATGTACCCCAAATTATCAATAAAATCTCTATTCAGAAGAGACTTATCCTAGCTTCTTTTCAGAACTAGATGAGAGCAAAGATAGCTCGACCTATCCCAACTTCTAGATAACAGAACTCGGATGAGGGCCTACGGTCCAAAATATCCTAGCTTCTTTTCAAAACTAGATGAGAGCAAAAGTAGCTCGACCTATCCCGACTTCTAGATAACAGAACTCGGATGAGGGCCTACAGTCTGAAATATCCTAGCTTCTTTTTAGAACTAGATGAGAGCAAAGGTAGCTCGACCTATCCTGATTTCTAGATAACAGAACTCGGATGAGGGCCTACGGTCCGAAATATCCTAGCTTCTTTTCAGAACTAGATGAGAGCAAAGGTAGCTCGACCTATCCCGACTTGTAGATAACAAAACTTGGATGAGGGCCTATGGTCTGAAATATCCTAGCTTCTTTTCAGAACTAGATGAGAGCAAAGGTAGCTCGACCTCTCCCGACTTCTAGAACACAGAACTCAGATGAGGGCTTACGGTCTAAAATATCCTAGCTTCTTTTCAGAACCAGATGAGAGCAAAAGATAGCTCAACCTATCCCGATTTCTAGAACACAGAACTCGGATGAGGGCCTACGGTCCGAAATGTTCTAGCTTCTTTTCAGAACTAGATGAGATCAAAAATAGCTCGACCTGTCCCGACTTCTAAGATACAGAATTCAGATGAGGGCCTACGGTCCAAAATACCTTAACGTCTCCACAGACGTAGACGAGAGCAAGAAACAAGCTCGATTTATCAAACAAGAACTTGAAGAACTTTCAGAAGAAAGAAAGAACATTACTTTCAACACCATTCGTGAAAACAAATCGGAAAACAAAGAGTTTATACAAAAACGCCTCAATCAAGGCACAAAGTATTACTGCGAAGGATTATCACCTACAACTACAGAATCAACCTCTACAAGCTCAACAAATTGACAAGCCAAATCTAAGACGGCAGCTTCAGCCTGGGTAAGAGCTTGTTCAGCTTCAGGAGTCACCACACCCTCCAAGATCCTATCTAGGGGCATATCTGGATTAATCAACCGAATACGCCCCAAGACACCTTGAACGCCAACCAGGACTCCATCCTTCACCAAACCAACAACCCGGGTGGTCAGCCGAGGAAGAAACTGAACCTAGGTCAAGCCGGCATCTTCAGGCTTCCTCAGCTTGCCAGCAAGCTTCTGGACAGAGCTCCAGAGAACTTCCCACCTCTCCTCCAAAGCCTTCAGCCGGGCTGACAAGTCCTCCACTGACGACTTGGCCTGCAAAAGATCTCGATCAGCGCCACGCCTAATCAACCGGGCTCTGGCAAGGTCTTCTTCAGCATCTTCTTTTACCTTCTCCGACTCGTTACGGAAGGTCTTTACCTCAAGCTTCAAAGCCTCAGTCTCCTCAGAGTACTTCTTCAAAGCTTTAAAAAAAGGCAAAAGAAGTCAGCAAGGGACAATACCAATTAAACAGGGCATAAAGGCAGTCAAGTTACCCTGGAAATCATTATTCAAAATTTTAAGCTTCCTCGAAGTATTCTTCTCAGCTTCCACAATAGCGACTTCTGCTGCTCAACTTCAACAATCTGTGCCCGCAAGGCACTCTCCGATTACTGGCGCCCTTTGCGCTCAGTGTCAAGCTCAGACTTCAAAGAGACCAGCTCTTCCAACAACTTCTTTTGTGACTCAGTCGAGCCAAAAAAGAGATCAGAATCGCTGACAAAACTCTATAAAGCAAAAAGAACCAAGCAATCAGAAAAGGACAATATCCAAAGAAAAAGTAAATTAAGTTCAAAGAGAACTCACCTGGAATCGCTGAGCAAAAGACTGAATTGAGGCCCGAACTGAGCCCCATTCAGACTCAAGTCCTCGTAGATGAGAACTCGGGTCAAACTCTGCCTCCAACTCCTGCACCAACTTCATATCACGAATCATATCCCAAGGAGCGAGGGGAGGAGATAAAGGAGAAGAGCATCCAACCAGATGGGGTGAAGAAGACAAAGGCCGAGCGAGAGGTTCTGCTCTCCCCCCGAAGTGACGACAACTTCCGCAACAGGAAGAGAAGAAGTCGCGGCCGCAGAGGAGGAGGGCACCACGTCTGCCACCACCAGGGCCGACTCTACAGCTGGATGGGGATCAGACGTAGAAGGCACCTAACCCGCAATATCCACACTCGCGGTTTTCTTTGAATCGAAGCCGAAGCGAGGAAGGAATTATAGAAGACGGCCTACAAGAAACAGAAATTATTAAGATAACAAAAAACAGAAGAAGAAAAAGAACTCGGACAGAAGAAATCTATACCGGAGAACTCGCCGAAGAGCAAGAAGAGGCCGGGAAGGAGGAGGCGGCATAACCTCATCCAGGCCTGCCAACAACTCGGCAGAAGAAAGAGTCGGGCCCGGCAAGGACTCCAAGTCAGGGGAAGAAGTAGAAGTTCCCCGGGGGCTGCAGAAAACAATACTAAAAGTCAAGAAAAAGAAGGAAAGTCTATGCCAGAATCGTAAGTAGTCAACAAACTCACCCACGAAGAAGAGGGGAATCATCAACATCTTCAATCTCATCCTCATACAAGAGGACGACATCACCATCTACCAGAAAAGAAGAATCAAGACCGAACACCAAATAAAAGAAGCAGGATAAAACAAAGTAGCTTCTCACCTATCAGAATGTTACCTGAAGGTTGAGGGGTAGAAGAAGTATGAGCTCGTTTCGGCTGCGCTGAAGAAGAATCCCCAGGCGCAGCTCTCTTTCCACTCGAACGAGTAGCTCGGGGAAGCGGCACAGGCTGATAAGGAGCATACTAAAGAGCATGTTCCTTTTCAGAAACCCCGGCAAAACAACTCGGCCCTCAACCACTGCATGGCCAGCTGTGGGAGGAGCCGAAAGAGGAGCTATCTCTCCGTCAACGAAGAGAGAAGCTTCAGCGTTAAAATCTCTGCCAAAAGGCTACAAGAACACAAGCACAAGTCAAAGTTCAAAAGTACTCGAAAACACAAGAACAAATATAGCAAGAAGACTTACAGCAGAGGGAGGATTTCCAGCAGAGTACTCGAACCTGGTCGTCGGGACCACCACTGTACCCTTCAAAATTCTCTTAAGGCGCAGAAACACCTCATCCTCGGACAACTCGGTGGTAGCCACCATCCGAGAGGGATCTTCGGCACCAGAGTACTCAAAGCCAAAATGCTCCCGAGCCTTCAACTACCGTACTCGGCGGTGAAGATAACTAGCTACTATTGCAAAGCGACAAGCCGTTCGCTTCAAGTAGCTAATCCTATCAAAAAGCGGTTGAAGCGAGAGACAACTCGGCAAAGCACTAAGCTATTCTTTCTCCCACCGATCATTAGAAACAAAGCGGAACTCCGAGAGAAGGTTGTAAGTCTTTGCAAAGCAACGCCGACAAGATTGCCGAGATAAAACCACTCGGAACGCCAGTCCTTCACGGACTCAACAAGATCATACTCGAAGAAATGACTCGACTTACGCCCCTGCCGGAATTGGATCCCACATCCACCAAGAGCATGGATGCAATCCGAGCGGGGCTGCGGTTTAAGACGGAAAAGGAAGCGAAACAGATTCAAGGAAGGAGGGATGCCAAGAAAAGTTTCACAAAAATGAACAAAAACAGAAAGATGAAGGATCCCATTGGGAGTGAGATCATGAAGAGACACACAGAAAAAACAAAGGAAATTGTGAAGGAAAGTACACACCGGAAGGCAAAGACCGGTGTGGACGAAGGAAAGAAAAAGAACAATCTCACCTGGCCGAGGAACAGGGACTCGATGCTCACCAGGAACAGACCACCCAGCCAGCTCCCTGGACTGAATCATCCCCAGCTCCTCCAACTCAACCAAGTGCCTCTCCTGGGTAGTCGGAGCAGGGAACGACTTCGCCGTCATCTTCATCGCGGCGTACTCTGGATTTAGCTGCTCGTCAACCTCCTCCTCAAGAACAGGCTTGTCAACAACAGGTTTCTTGCTTGTAGTCTTCTTCCTCCCCATGCAGCGGCTAAAACCACAGGAGCAATGGAAGGTGGAGGAAGCAAGGGCAAACAACCAAGATTGGGGATTTTTTCTAGGGTTTCAAGATACGGAAGACAAAGCGAAGGAGAGGAACAGTTACCCCAAAACCACCAATTTATAAGATGGAAGAAGGGCCTGGCTTAAGGCCCATTCAATGAAACAACGGTAAAAGGCCAATGGATACATGGCGTAATAACGAAAGGCCCAGTAAAATCCGGGATAACGGTTTCTATCCCGTCACTGACCAACGGTAACATTCCCAACCATTACAACGGTAACAAAAACGCAGCACCACTGAAGCCTGTGGTATCAAAAAACAAGTCGGCTCGGAGGCTGACAACCAGGCCTATCAAAAAACAAGTCAGCATGGAGACAGACAACTAGCCGTTATCAAAAAACAAGTCGGCTCGAAGGCAGACTATCAACAGATATAGTTTCAAAGAACTCAGATCCATATAATAATTCATATTCTCATCAAGATACAAGGATACAAGTCTTACAAGACCCATCGAATTCAGAAGAAAACTAAAGCAACAGCTACAAGGAACCCAGTAGAATTCTGCCATAGAAAACAACTATGCAGAACCCCTAGACAACCAAGGTGATAGCCGTCGCCGACCCAGACTACCTCTAAGACAGTCCGGGCCGAGCAGATCCAAAGCAACCTAGATACACCAACACAGTGCATCCAAGATCGCCAAAAGTAGCACTGACTTCTCAAGCATCACATTGAGCCTCTCCGACCACAAGTTGAATCGGACCCCATGTGAACAAGAGGGCTCCAGCTCTGCGTAGGGCGGTTGCAGCTTTGCACCGCAGAGCTAGAGGACAGTGTGGCTCGGTAGCCCTCCCACGCAGAGCATATGTCTGGCAGAGTGGAAAAGAAGAACTAAGACTGCAAAATGGCCCAGCACAAGGCACATCTCAAGACTTCTTCTACCTACCAGAACGAGCCTCCAATCACAATGCTACTCCGGGAATAGTCTGCCTATAATCCCTATCTCAATAATTCTTCTACCCACTAAAAAGACCTTACTAGAAAGAAAAGAAAGAAGCCCGGGGGCTGATCCATCTCACAGACAATCATCCTCACCAGAACAGAAGGCAACAAACTTCAAGACCCTAAAATACCAAGAAGAAAGAAGACCTATTTATAGGACAAGATCGGCGTACATGGACCAAGTTCACCAAGACAGAAAGACACTGACAAGGCTTAAAAGAGGATAGTAAATAGTGCAGTAAAGGAGCATATCCGGAGAATATCCCATCACAGTAAAAGCATATAGCCTTTACTACACCAGCTGCTAACGCCCAGCAATAAAAGAAGACATAAAAGCTGCAGTAAAAGAGCAAACCACCAAAAAAGAGTCACGGGCCCTCGTCCAAACCCTGCACAGAAGAACCCGGACAAAGGCTCGGGGGCTACAATTTCAAAGCCATCATGCTACTCAAGACCCTCCAGCTCTTTGTTCCAAAAAGCAAGAGGCTCGGGGGCTACACTCAATGAGTGCACCTATGGGCGCACGTTAATCAGAAGCCACCACCCGACTACTTTTGAGGAAAAGAATTCAGGCTCGGGGGCTACAATTTCAAAGCCATCATACTAAAGACCCTAAAGCAAGAGGCTCGGGGGCTACACTCATTGAGTGCGCCTATGGGCACACGATAACCAGAAGCCATCATCCGACTACTTTAAAGAAAAAGAACTCGGACAAAGGCTCGGAGGCTACAGGGTATACACCCTCAACTTTTTCCTAAATTTTCCAAGACCCTCCAGCTACTTATAAATAAATAGCAAGAGGCTCGGGGGCTACACTCAATGAGCGCACCTACGGTGCACAACGAAAAGGAGGAGGAAATTCAAGAAAGACCACTTCAAAGCATCACTCAACAAACAAGTCGTTTCTCGAGTTCTACTTAGAAATGCTCGGGGCTTGTCGATGCGGGACCAAGACGGTTCCCCATCAGTATGACTCCCGTCAGGACAGACCCATGAGACAGAGATAGAAGGACCGATTTCAAGTAGAAGACGTCCTGTCCTAGTTAGACAGATAGAAAGTAACTTCTGTAATAGGAACAGAACTCTCTCTACTAAGTCTGACTAGGATTAGAACCAAAGCTCTGGCTCTTTTCTCTCATAAAAAGAAGCCAGAGCACCCTCTTTGTAACAGGCGACAACAACACACTTTCATACATCAATCCAACGCAAAAGGCCAAGGCCGACTGGAGTAGATCTTTTACTCGACGACGAGGGCTCGAACCAGGATAAACCGAGTGTCTCTTGCGCAACCGCCGAGCTCTAGTATTCGCCGAGATTCGAATCAACTGCTACGGGAACCCCGTGGCAGGCTATCGGTGGCTAAACACCGACATCGCTCTGTAGAGGAGGAGTGGGTGTGTCGTGCAAAGAAAGAAAATAAGAAAGAAAAAAGACGGTGGTGGAGTGGCTCGTCTCTCCTCCAGGGGTCGGGGTGTCCTTCTTCCTCGTGCAGCTCACGTCGCCTTGAACTGCTCGCCGGTGTTGTTGTGTCACCGGAGCGCCTGCCCATGCCCTCACAGTGGGCGGAGAGGATGAGTAGTTGATTAGAACCTTCGTCGAATCGGATTAGGCTTAATGGTGTCGTATGGCACAGGCGTGGGTCGTGACAGACGGGTCATCTGGACTGTCATGCCATTAGGGTGGTCAGACGGTGCGCCACGCCCTGCGCTGGCCAGCAGTGCAGTCAAACTATGTTCCATGCCCTGCTGTGGCTTACATTGTGGTCAAACGATCCCCGTCCATGCCCTGCGCGGGGCACTAACGGAGTGGACATTGGCTGTTCTGTCACGCAGGCATCTGGCTATAGTGCCATTGCTCGGGCTTGAAGCGCAAGCCTGGATCAGTTCCGGACAAAGGTGCGCGCGGGGGGTCATGCGAATTGTGACACCCTGGGTTGCGACTCCAAGGGCCCACCCGTTTGGCCGGGTGGTCGTACGAGCCGCACGCTCAGGGGTCGTGGTACGACCCCTCCGCCCGGGGCTGCGCGGCGCGGTCCGTTCATCCGTTCATGGGCCTCCCGCCTCGGCCTAGTTAGGCCTTTTGTCGTGGAGCGGGGCGACGGCCTGCGAGGCCCGGCCTTTCGATGGGCCGAACTAGAGCGCTAATGACGACCTATTTTGGTTGTTCAGCCGGGGGCTTAACAGGTCGGTTGTTTGATCCCCGATAGTAGCCCCCGAGTCCCTGCAGGCATGGTCCCTGTTGGTGATAATTACCGACACACTTTATCCGCCAACTAGTATCCAAAAAGGGAAAATTATCATAGATATATTTACATATACCTTTACTATTGACCTATTTCCACTTGTATTGGAGAATTCATGATTTACAGGAAACATACAAGAAGTAGAGGAAAAGGTCACGAGAATGCGCCTTCCGGCAAGATGTATTTCAATAAAATAAGCAAAGCCCAAAGTCTAAGATGTCAACATGGCCAACAACCCACGGGAGAGAGATCCAGGAGCAGCAAGAGGGCCATGGGCCAAAGCTGGGGCCGAGGGGCCCACCCCTGGTGCGGCCGCACCCCCAGAGAGGTCGGCCCAGCCCATCTTCTGTAGGCAGTTCGTGAAGGCGGTGCTGAGGTTGGTTTGGCCTGGCATTTACTTCCCCTGCCCCTAGAACCGACCATTAGACTAGTATATAAGAGAGGGGCACTCCCTTATTTCACACACAACACACTACACCTCTCTCTTGTACTCTCAAGTGTATCTCTCCACTTATCTCTTTATCCTTAGTAGTAGTAGAGGAGCAACGCTCAACTTGTAAGAGGAGGAGACATCTTGGCTACTTTTGGTATGAATACTATTCTTTTCATTATGCTCTTCTTCTCTTTTTATCAATATAGCAATGTTCTAGAATTAGAGTATAGTTCTTACACTATGATCTTATTGTGTAGACTAGGTAATGGTTTGTATGATAGGATCATAGAACATAGAACTTCTAGTTCATATGCCTTGTTCATGATATGCTTGCCAGTTCATAGTATTCATATCATATTCTTAGCATATAGAGCTCTGTTCTTAACCGTTCATACACTTAGATGATTAAGAGTAGAGTTGTGTGCGGGTTGGTGGTTTATCGTACAATATCCAAGTTCTTTACTTGTTCATCCGTAGGATGAGAGACTCGGGTAGCTATTTTATATGCGGGCATGGTGCTTGGGTATAGGGTAGCCAGTGATTGCACTTCATAGTCCATGGATGAGGGGGTAGGCAGCAGGTGGTGACAGCCCTGTCCGTCCCTCGTAATCCCCCCATGTTGGCACTTCTAACGTCGCTACGAATTAACAAGATTAGAAATGCATGGTATTTAAATTAACTTGTCATTAGCAACTAGCCACTTCTTTATCACTAGCATTCCTAAGCATGAATTAAGTTGTCATCCCTAATTGTAATGCTAAGAAGCAAATATAGATTTACATGTATTATTTAATATGACTAGGCAGAGATATATATATAAACTAGAATAGGTTCTGCAAGCGGATAGATAATTATACCATTGTAGCATTTTACCTAGGAGAGTTCTACCAGGTTGTCGATTTATATTTTATACCACTGGGAAAGCTTTGTTATAAACTCTATCTATTATATTGATAAGAAAGTATATACAATGAATAAGTGATATTACCAATGTCATCTACTCTACTCATAACAAGCAGGGGTCACAAGATAAATATAGATAAATACGGGTGATAGCATAATCAAGTATCATAATTATATAGATAATCATCAGAGCATTGTCTAGTCATAATCATAGTTAGCCAATGGATAACATAAGGAGTCAATTGTCTAAGGTAATTCTATAACTACATTAATGAATAACTCTAATTAGTGCAATTACATCTAGTAATCATCGCTAAGTCAATCCTATATCATGATCACATGTAAGGGGGCATCAACTAGGAAGGATGTGAAACAGAGTCATTATCTAACTTCGGGGCCGTGCCCTGCTGTCCTACACACGGAGGGTGGACTACAGAGGAACCAACGTAGCTGTCACCTACACGGACTACCACACGTCCCGGCATGTCAGGGTGCACTCGCAGACAAACAAGATATCTAGACACCACGTCTACATATTGTCTATCATCTACCCATTGTACACTTGGATAAACGCTATGCGGGCAATTACATGAATTCAATAAGATCAAACTAACTAAACTAGACATATAATCAAAGTAGACAATGACTTGCAATTAAGAACATATGAACTATTAAGAATAATGTTTCCTTAATCTGAATAATGAATACAATAAGAAAGAAAGAACTAGAACTATACCGAACTCCTGCGCTCCAGACAGACGTCGGGGGCTCTAGATCCCGATGAAAAACTAGATCTCCTCTACTTCTAATCTAACTAACTAGAACTATGAACTAGAAGGCTCTTGATGAACTTGAAGGCTTCTTGATGCTTGATGGCTTGAGGCCTTTGATGAATAATGAATTGGCTCTCTCCAGGGGGGTCTATCCACATATTTATAGTCCGGTGGGATGCGCGTGCGCCGCAGGATCAAACTGACTTAACCAAGGGCTGAGATGCATCAGGAGAGGCGGTGGAGGAAGCCTCCAGAAGGAGGGGGCAAACCCTAGCAGGGGGGCGCCGTGGCCCTGTGGTGGTGCCGGCTGGCCCCACCTGATGGCCTCTGGCCCCCCTGTTGCTTCGGGTGTCTTCCAGAGTCTTCCTGAGTCCAATCGTGATATTTCCCATGGCGGATAAATTTCATGTTTATTTTACACTTGAATCCCTCTTTTCAGCTTTTCTGGAATAATCCCTGGAAAATATAGAATATGCAAAACTCGTGGAAATTGTCAGTTAAAACCCTAGAATAGTGTGTTTTCATGTATTCTCTTGTGTCTAAAGTTCTAATGAATATTGACGTTATCCACCGTCAACAACTCCCCCAAGCTTACCTTTTGCCAGTCCCTTGGCAAACAAACTAAGCCTAATTTTTATTATATTTGGATCAGGAGTTGCTACAATGTTGTTAATCTTTTCAAGTACACACGCTTTCAAATAAAGATATTCCTCCGGATTAAGCAGTATATGTTCTAACCTTCAAACTTACCCATTCTACCTTTAATTATAGGGCTTTACAGCTTTTGCATAAGTCTTGAGCAATCAAAAGATAGAACAATCAAGTCAAGCGCTATGTCTCAAATTCTTCGCAGTGCTAATATTCCGGAGTTTTCATAAGTTTTCAAAATAAAACTCAGAGCTTTATTTTATGACGCCCTCAAGTCTCTCAATGTATGTGGTATTTATGGTTCTCCCTTAAGGCATTGATGATGTTATGCCCCCTACAGGTAAGGATATATATATATATATATATATATATATGATAGAGCTCATAGGATCGGCAATAACAAGGGTAGGCATACTTGCAATGCATATATTGTAAAGTCAACTAATGGATCCATAGAGAATCGAGGCATACAATCAAACCAAAATGTGCATGTGTATGGAATATGGTGGATAGGTGTATATATGGTATTTATCGCTAATTCTAATTCTACTTTTGCTCTTTGAAGATAACTCTCTTGAAACTTTTCTCGAAAAAAACATGGGCTATCTTTATTATTTTAAATCAGGGAGGTGGACATCTTTTACCCGTTGCTTAAATTGCTGGGACATTTGTCCATTTTACTTCCTTCTTCTCTCTTTTTTTAGACAATCTTTTGCATGGCCACATGCATCCCTTGAATATAATAACCAATTAGAGAGATACAGTTAGGACTTAGAGCATTAAAGATAGGGGTTTTCCTATGGGGTGTATATTTTTGATGTTTTCTTCCAGTGTAGGAGAGAAATATTTTAGTGATGAACATGGATGGAAAGTATGTGAATGAGTGCGCTTACTCCCGGGGTAGGAATAATGCATATGTGGACTGGAGTGTGTAAGTGATCTTGGTTTTAAAAGCATGACAAGACTCTCATAAGGTATACAACACAGGTTGACTGAACTCAATGCAAAGCAGGCAGCTTAAATGTGAAAAGGCTTCCTATCTTCTAAGAATATTATTTCTGGTTTTGGTAGGAATTCATATTTTGTCATACAAGAGCTCATCATATAGATTTTAAATTTTCAAAATAAACCTCCAGATCTTAGTAATGCTAGGAATACGATAAATAGCGGCTCAACCTTCATGAACCATATCGATCAACCACCTAGACTCAGCGCAAACTTATGCCTCTACAATTCAGGTTCAGAGTAAATTCTCTAATCAAAACAGCAGTGTTTAAAACTCAAGAAGATTTAAGTTTGACAACTAGGTACTTGGCAAGGATGACAACAGAGCAACTATTCATCATCTCCAAAACAAAATTTTTAATTTTCATCAAGTTTTTAATTAACTCTAGTCTAGACTGACCTAAATATACTATAACTAAATATTTATTTGGTTTTTGAATAATTATATATTTTTTATCGTTTTGAATTAATAACCTAACAAAAGACTCTATGACTTTTGTGCACCTTCATGTGCCCATATATTTTTGGTATTTTATGAATATATATAAGGTAAACTTAATAATCGCCTAGGTGTAGTCACACGATAACTAGGGAATGCTCCTCCCCCAAGCTGGATGTTTGTAATACTTGGTGTAGATGTTCTTCAGAGCGAGCTAGCCAATAGCAGACCTGGTGGTTGCCACTGATAGACTCTCTCCTTGTTATAATTTTGTTCCTGCATAAATACACTCCAAACAGAGAAACCAAAACTCGAGGCTCGATTTTCTTAATGGGTTAGCAAATACCAAAGAGTAATTGATCTTCTTTATGAGCAAATTTTTTCATTACCAAGTTTTAGCAGGATTTTACTTTTCTCTCTTTTTTGAATTTTTTCTGTTTATGATGCAGGAATTAAATATGAATGCTATTTTTTATTATTTTTATTTTTATGCCACCACAGTAAATATTCCTACGGGGATCCCATAAGTTTAATTACATGGGGCTTATGAATTTTGTGATGTAATAAATAATGCAATGAATATTTTTTTGTTATTATTGTTTATATTTCAATGTGCCAACACAATTATGCTACTATATATTAAGGTAAAGTAAACTCACTAGTGAACTTAAGTAGATAATTACCATTCTATCCTTATGGCTAGAGTACGGAATTTAAAGTCTACCGACAGGACTTAGACAGAGGAGGATATTTACTTAGTGGGTTCATTGTCTGAGGTCACCTCAGTCAATTCCCCGTCTCGTGGTGGTGCAAAGCACGTGCTTCTTCTTTCTCCTTCCATCTCTTTTCTGTTTCTTCTGCTTCTCTCTCACTCCAGCGTGGTGCTTGTGTGTTCTCTTCTTGCTCCTTGTAGCAGTCTTCATACTTCACAATCTTGTCAGGAAATTCTTCCCAGCTACAGTGAGGCAGGATAGCCTGACTGCGGCCTTGGCATCTTCTCCTGTTGCGTTGCTTCCTGATTTGTTCCTGGTTAACAAGTGTTCTAAATTGACAGCGTACCTTTCCAGTGGGCAAGTTGAAGTGGATCTGTCCGGAACCGATGTAGATGTTTGCGTTGGCGGTGTAGAGAAATGGTCTTCCCGAAAGGATCGGGGATTCATCGTCTCCTGCATATCAAGAACTAGAAAATCTACAGGTATATATTGCCCTTGAATTCTTGCCATGACATCCTTGACCACTCCTTCAGGGAACCTCAGTGATTGATCCGCCATCTGCAACTGAATAAATGTTGGGTATAGAGGTAAATTATCAAATAAATCATCATATACTTGTTTTAACATTACGTTGCAGCATGATTCGGTGTCGCACATGGTGTTGGCGAAGGTGGTGTCTTTGATCGTGCATTCAATAATTGGTATACCTGGATCATCTCTCTTTGTTGGAAATGGCTTGGGTAGCATATGATCATTTTCTGTATTGAGAGTAGTGATTAGTTGAGTAGTTTCTTCAGGTGCATGCTTGATCTCCCTCCATTTTCTATTGCTTCTATTGTTTCTTTTTTTTGGCACTGACTGCTGTAGTTGCTCTTCTTGTTGATGGAATTACTTCGGGGCTGCAAGAGCTTTTAGGACGCGGTTCTTGAATGTGAATCTTTCTTTCTTGTCCTTAATGGATAGGACGATCTTGGCGTACTCCGCATAGATAATGGCTTTTGTTGTGCATAAGAATGGTCTGCCCAAAATTATGGGTGCCTTCTCATCTACTCCTGTCTCCATGACCACGAAATCAACTGGGACATATGATTGTCCCACTCTAATGACAACTTCTTCTAATACTCCCTCAGGGTAGCAAATGGACTAATCTGCAAGCTGCAAACGCATATTTGTGTACAACAGGGGATCATTTAATATTTTCTTATAGATTACCTTGGGCATAATGTTGACACTAGCGCCGAAATCGCAGATAGCCTCTAGGAAGCTATGACATCCTATAGCGATAGGAATGACAGGCCTTCCAGGGTCTCCCATCTTCTCAGGTAGAGAGTGGTCAATCCACTGTACATCTGCAGGCTCAATATGGTATTGGGTTGCATTGTGAATATCAACAAGATTAGCAGTTTCTAAATCTTCCGGTTGGCCTGGAATCTTACCTTTCTCGAATGGAGGAACAGCAGCAGCTAGTTGAGCTAATTGTGATTCTAACATTTTATTAAAGCTGTGCTGATTCTTTATAGCAGAAGCAAAGGTGTCCAATCTAGTATTTATGTTTTCTAATGCTTTATCATTTGAAACTATCTTTCTAGTCATTTGATCTAACAATTTAGATTGATTAGCAACTAAATCTCTTAAAGGTGGAAGATTGTAATTACTAAAATTATTACCTTGGTTGTTACCTTGGTAATTACCTTGTCGAGGTTGCTGATTCCACACTTGGTTTTGTTGAGGACGGTAGTAGGTGTTGTTATTGATGAAGTTCACATCCTCTTGCAGTGTAGGGCAGCTGATAGCCGAGTGCCCGTAGTCTTCATATTCTTCACATGTCATATGAGAATCATTGATGTGCATGACTTCCTTCTTCTCTATATCGAGCTTCTTCATAATGAGGTCTAGCTTGGCGGTGACCATGTCGGTTTCCTTGAGATGATGGAATCCTCCTCCTTTCTTCGGGCCGAGTAACGTTCTTCATTACGGCTTGAATTTGAGGCCATCTTCTCAACGAGTGCTTTAGCATCGAGAGCTTAAGTGACAGGAAAGCTCCCCCAGCTGCAGCATCAATAGACTCACGGGTGCTAGAGACAAGCCCGTGGTAGAAAGTCTGCGTTAATAGCCTCTCCTCTATCCCATGATGAGGACAGTCTTCTATGTAGTTCTGTAATCTTTCCCATGCTTCAGTGAATGATTCATCTTGTTGTTGATGGAAACTTGCAATTTTCCCACGCAGACATTCGTCTTGGCAGTAGGAAAGAATTTTCGTAGGAAAGCGGTTGAGCATAGGTCCCATGTAGTGTTCTTGTCTTTGTTGATGTAGAACCACTGCTTAGCTTTCCCCAATAATGAGAACGGGAAAAGGCGGAGTAAAATAGCATCTCTTGGTACTCCTCTGATCGTGAAGGTGCTGCAGATTTTTAGGAAGTGTTGTAGGTGTGCACTTGTATCTTCATGAGCTTTTCCACAGAATAGGCTGGCTTGAACCGTGGTGATGAGAGCAGGCTTGAGCTCGAATCCATTCTCCCCAGTGTTGTTTGGCTGGTCGATCCGGATGTTCTTTGTTGTTGGGGGAGAACTCACGCAGTGTCTTCTCAGCCATGTCTTCAAACACAGGAGCTAGGTTTTCTCCTAATTGCTCTTCTGTTTGTTCTTCTACTTGTTCTTCAAATTCTTCTTCCAATGTTGGAGCTGGCTCCTCCGAAGAGCTAGCTTGAGCAGCAGCGGGTGTTCTTGATGGTGACTCGAATTTATCCCTCGCTTCTACAAACTTCTTCTTTCCAAGGAGTTTCTCTGGATCGTCAGTGAAGTTCTTTGGAAGAGAAAAACCATTCATTCATCACCCTGCATAAGATAAGCAAATGATAACAACGAAGGGTGTACCTGTTTGAGTTAGAGATCGATTGGTAATATGACTTTATCCATGTTGTATATATGTTTATCACTATTTCCTAAGTTTATTGTGCCTTCCCCGGCAACGGCGCCAAAAATGCTTGTTCGCACTTCTAACGTCGCTACGAATTAACGAGATTAGAAATGCATGGTCTTTAAATTAACTTGTCATTACCAACTAGCCACTTCTTTATCACTAGCATTCCTAAGCATGAATTAAGTTGTCATCCCTAATTGTAATGCTAAGAAGCAAATATAGATTTACATGTATTATTTAATATGACTAGGCAGAGATATGTATATAAACTAGAATAGGTTACGCAAGCGGATAGATAATTATACCATTATAGCATTTTACCTAGGAGAGTTCTACAGGGGTTATCGATTTATATTTATACCACTGGGAAAGCTTTGTTATAAACTCTATCTATTATATTGATAAGAAAGTATATACAATGAATAAGTGATATTACCAATGTCATCTACTCTACTCATAACAGGCAGAGGTCACAAGATAAATATAGATAAATACGGGTGATAGCATAATCAAGTATCATAATTATATAGATAATCATCAGAGCATTGTCTAGTCATAATCATAGTTAGCCAATGGATAACATAAGGAGTCAATTGTCTAAGGTAATTCTATAACTACATCAATGAATAACTCTAATTAGTGCAATTATATCTAGTAATCATCGCTAAGTCAATCCTATATCATGATCACATGTAACAGGGCATCAACTAGGAAGGATGTGAAACAGAGTCTTTATCCAACTTCGCGACCGTGCCCTACTGTCCTACACACGGAGGGTGGACTACAGAGGAACCAACGTAGCTGTCACCTACGCGAACTACCACACGTCCCGGCATGTCAGGGTGCACTCGCAGACAAACAAGATATCTAGACACCACGTCTACATATTGTCTATCATCTACCCATTGTACACTTGGATAAACGCTATGCGAGCAATTACATGAATTCAATAAGATCAAACTAACTAAACTAGACATATAATCAAAGTAGACAATGGCTATTGCAATTAAGAACATATGAACTATTAAGAATAATGTCTTCTTAATCTGAATAATGAATACAATAAGAAAGAAAGAACTAGAACTATACCGAACTCCTGCGCTCCCATGCACGGGGGCTCCAGATCCCGATGAAGAACTAGATCTCCTCTACTTCTAATCTAACTAACTAGAACTATGAACTAGAAGGCTCTTGATGAACTTGAAGGCTTCTTGATGCTTGATGGCTTGAGGCCTTTGATGAATAATGAATTGGCTCTCTCCGGGGGGTCTACCCACATATTTATAGTCCGGTGGGATCTTGGCGTGCGCCGTAGGATCAAACCGACTTAACCAAGGGCCGAGATGCATTAGGAGAGGCGGTGGAGGAAGCTTCCAGAAGGAGAGGGCAAACCCTAGCGGGGGCGGCGCCCCTGGGGTGGGGGCTGCCCGGCCCCCCTGGCGGCCCCCCGGCCCCCTATTGCTTCGGGTGTCTTCCAGAGTCTTCCAGAGTCCAATCGTGATATTTTCCATGGCGGATAAGTTTTGGGTTTATTTTACACTTGAATCCCTCTTTTCAGCTTTTCTGGAATAATCCCTGAAAAATATAGAATATGCAAAACTCGTGGAAATTGTCAGTTAAAACCCTAGACTAGTGTGTTTTCATGTATTCTCTTGTGTCTAAAGTTCTAATGAATGTTGACGTTATCCACCGTCAACACCCCACGTTCGGCTATGCTGTAGGAGTCTAAATTACCACCCATCTCGCTGGCAGACCAGCGGCTGGTGGTCTTCCGATCCATCGCAAATACAGCTCTATCTCTGACTCATGTATTTGTATGACTAACCACTATCTAGACATTAGCTGTATTAGGACCATTGCTCCTGTAAGATATTCTTTTATTCTTGATTCTTTTATTCTTTATGCTTCATTCATCTTTCCCACTTGAGAGACATCTATCTGTGTGTGTCCACTATCATGAAAACAATATTGTTTACCCCTGTTATGAACATTGGTCTATTTTTCATACAACGTATAGTATTCATGGTTATGGTTTCATACTAAAATCCACACTAGCCTTCCTTTGGGAAAATATAAATACGACACCTAGGATTTCTCCGGGTTGAAATGCTACAACGGTAATTCCGTGCGCTTGCGGATTAACATCCAAAACTGCAAAGGCTTACCGGATCACTATTATCTCTCTACTGTAGTTAGGAATATAGTTTTAGCACTAGTGTCAAGGAATGCTGAAAGTGCGCCGTATAGCATCTCCGAGGCACTAGCAGCTAAGGCTATAGTCCTAATGTTATTAGGGATATAACTCTCATGATAGAGGTAAGAATAGTCTTGGTATGTCACGGTGCCCGTGCCAGGCTATTCTGAAACTATCATTAGAGGAGTATCACTGGTAGCAGTAAAGGGAATAACTGGTGAGGTGTGTCTCAGTGCCATAGCTGATCTAGTGATATGGTAGCTGAGGTACACCACTCCAAGCATTTCTACTCATTGCCGGGGATAGATTTCACCTCTATTCTCAGTAATGATGTTAAGAAATATCAACTGTATTTCTGGTGTTATCGCCAGGGCACCAAACCTGGTGATACGCTAGAAAATGCCAACAAGCATTTCTGGTGCCGTTGCCGGGGAAGGCTAGGAAAGATTTTATATGAAAACATAAACTTGGATAATATATACTTGTGTAAAAGTAGCCTTTGTTCATACAAGATAACCTTTTCTTGTTTTTTCCTGTTGTGGATGAAAACAGATAGTGTATGACTGGGTTCGCTCTGCCGAAAAACTTCACCAGCAATCCAGAGGCTATCTTGAAAAAGATTTGGTCTCGTACCGTTTCTTCTTCAAGTACTCCACCGACAACCGAACCAGTCACTTCCACACCCGAGGTCACTGCTATGGCCGGAAAGTCACTCCGCGAGTACTCTGTCCCCAATGTTGCCAACGTGCCCACTGGGCCCGCTGTCAACCTTGGTGATAAGAACTTTGAACTTCGCACCGGTCTTATCACTATGGTGCAGGCAAGCACATTCTGTGGCTTGCCGAGTGAGGACGCCAACGCTCATCTCTAATAATTCCTAGAACTGTGCGACACCATCGTCATAAAAGACGTCGCACCGGAGGCTATCCGCCTCCGCCTGTTTCCCTTCTCCCTCACGGGGAAGGTGAAACAGTGGTTCTACAAGGACCGGGAAGCTGTTGACACCTGGACCAAGTGCTCAGCAGCGTTCCTCGCGAAGTTCTTCTCTCCGGGCAAAACAACTACCCTAAGAGGAAAGATCACATCGTTCCAGCAAATCAGCTTAGAGAACATCCCCGAAGCATAGGACAGGCTGCAAGACTACATTCAAGCCTGCCCACACCATGGGATGGAAGATTGGATGATCCTGCAAACCTTCTATGAGGGGTTAATCCCCATGTCAAAGGGCCATGTGGACGCTGCAGCTGGAGGAGCATTCCTCTCCCTCACCATCACTGGGGCAAAAGCCCTGATCGAGAAAATCCTGTCCAATCAAGGATGGGGGAGGAAAGGTCCCAGTCACAAAAACAAAAAGGCATGCATACTATCAAGGAGGCAGATATGCTTGTCGCAAAAATGGACCTACTGCTCAAAAGACTGGACGAAAGAGCCCACGACAAAGATGCCATGAAGAAGGGCTACGTCCAAGCTATAGACTCACACATGACGTGTGAGGTCTGTGGCAATGTTGGCCATTCGAGAAATGACTGCGCCGAAACCCGTGAGGAAGCTGCCTACATCAACAACAACAGCAACGAGTATCGTCAATAAAATAATGGCGGATGGAACAATCAACCCCATCAACAAGGAGGTAATTCGAACTTTAATTCCAATTATAGTTCGAATCAACCTTCCTTGAAAGATTTGGTATTAGGCCAATCAGAAATAAATAAAAATTTGAATAAAAAGTTGTCTTACAGTGATAAAATCTTTGAAAATCTAAACACAAAAATAGAAAATCTCTCCTCTGCTGTTAAAAATCACAATAAGATGCTAGAAACCCAATTAGCTCAAATTACTGTTGCTTTACCTTCAATAATGAGGAGGGACCGGGACAAACTGAAACACCCCTCAAATCTATCAAAATGGTCAACACAAGGCCTGCTAAGCCTTCCGTCCATAACAGGTATCTTCTGGACCCTCCATTCATCACCAAGAAAGAAGACCCAGGCCAGCCAACAATCGAGTGCTCAATTGGCCCAATGGTTTTTCGAAACATGCATACTGTGACCTTGGGGCCAGTGTGAACATCATGTCAAAGGTGACATGACAACCTGATCGGTGGGCCCTTACAACCCATAGACTTCAAATTGTAAATGGCGGACCAGTCAATACGGGCTGCAGAGGGAATGGCCGAAGACATCCTAGTGCGCATCCAGGACGATTATATACCCACTGACTTCGTTGTCCTTGACATGGGGGAAGATAATGGCGTACCACTCCTCCTGGGGAGACCATTCCTCAACACCACCAACGCCATTATCTATATGGGGTCAGGACAGATTCACTTTCAGTTCCCTGGCTGGAGAGTGAAATACCCATTTAACGGATACACTCAGAAACCTACGGAGTCAAAAAGAGTTTCCAAACCCCCATCAAACCCACCAACCAGCAAAAATCAAACAAAGAAAGGAAAGAAGACATGTAAGTCAAAGCCCACAACAAGAGGCCAGCTTGATCACCGACCCAAACAAGAGCAAAGCAAGATGATTAAGATCAAATATGGGCCAAATCCTCAGGGCATAAAGGAAGTAGAGATCAACCCTCTACCAGGGGGTGGCCTCCCAAAGAAAACCAAGAGCAAGGGGAGGCAAGATGTCAAGCCAACCCCAATCAAAAATAAAACTAAACCCACACCATCACCAAAGACAGATCAAAAAGTGTGGAAATTCAAGGAAGCCCCAAAACCACCCTCCCCACCAGCACCAAAACTCACCACCACACCATCAAGGAAAACCAAGAAGGTGTGGCGACCAAAGGTGCCAGCATTCGTGCCTTCTTCTCCAAGCACGAATATACCATCCACTTCAGAAACCAAAGACAAGGAGAAGAGTCCTGCTCTCCAGACTCAGAATGGAGAGCCCTCTACCAAAAGGTAATTTGGTAAGTTATCTTCACTAACATATAGGTTTAAAGCCAGCTTGGGGGAGGACCCCCACTCAGGTATCACTGTATTTGCATGTTTAATTCTTGAATATTTCCTTTTCCTGCATATGCATACTTAAAAAAATGAATAAAAAATAAATAAATTCCACTCCAAATATGTGAAATATGCTATGCATAGTTTTTTCTTGTTGAAATGATGAATAGTTGCTCTGTTTTATGATTCATCTGTGCCTAGCTTATGACTTAGTCTTCTCCCAAGGTTTAAGTTCATTGGTTTTGAAATATTCATTCTAGAAACTTGAAAACTTACTTGATCTAGTCTAGGGGTGGTAGGAAGCTTGATTTGGTAAGACTAAGAATTTGTTACAATCTTACTCTGAGAAAAGCTTGAATACTGGAGTCTTAAAAATTAAATAAAAACCAGAGTCCTTTGATATGACCTAAATTAGATTGCTTTGTTATGCACCCATGATCGGAATTCACATATACAATGAAAATCAATTTTTGTTCTCTATATTTTGATCCTCTCTTAGAAGTCAAAAGAGAGTGTGGGCTATTAAAATGAAAAGATGCCATGCCAAAGAAGCATGAGCCAATAAAAGATGCCATACCAAAAAGGTATGTGCCAAAAAAAGAGAGAATAAAACAAGGGGTGCAAAGACACCCGTCCGAGCGAAAAAAAGGGTACAAAAAGGTACTCACCAGAGAGATAGCCCCCACTTCTCAGAAAGACAGAAAAGAGATAGTCATGCATAGGAGTTCAAAAAAAAAAGAAAATAAACTTCCTTTCCGATCAAAGTGTATAGCTCAGTAATTTGCTAGGGTCTAATCATTTGACTTTGCTCTTCATACAAAAATACAAACTCTTGGAAAAAGCAATTCAAAAAGAGTAGAATGTATACAAAACCTATGTCTACCTCTCTTGCTAAAATACCAACCTAAAGACAAAGTGATAGCTATAAGCCCCACAAGTAACAAGTAAAAGGATGAGTATGAAAACCAACCTATTTAGATCAAGGAAGAAAACTTTGTTATAATCCTGGCACTTGTGAAACATAATCGGCATTGTAGCAACTACTGATCAACAACCAAGTTCTTAGCTTTGACTCGAGGACGAGCAAAGGGTAAGCTTGGGGGATTTTGTTGGCGATAATTACCGATAGACTTTATCCGCCAACTAGTATCCAAAAAGGGAAAATTATCATAGATATATTCACATATACCTTTACTATTGACCTATTTCTACTTGCATTGGAGAATTCATGATTTATAGGAAACATACAAGAAATAGAGAAAAAGGTCACGAGAATGCGCCTTCCGGCAAGGCGTATTTCAACAAAATAAGCAAAACCCAAAGCCCAAGATGTCAACTGGGCCAACAACCCAGGGAAGAGAGGTCCAGGAGCAGCAAGAGGGCCATGGGCCAAAGCTAGGGCCGAGGGGGCCCACCCCTGGTGCGGCCGTACCAGGGTGCGGGCGTACCCCCAGAGAGGCCGGCCCAGCCCATCTTCTGCAGGCGGTTCGTGAAGGCGGTGCGGAGGTTGGTTTGGCCCGGCATTTACTTCCCCTGCCCCTAGAACCGACCATTAGACTAGTATATAAGAGAGGAGGCACTCCCTCATTTCACACACAACACACTACACCTCTCACTTGTACTCTCAAGTGTATCTCTCCACTTTTCTCTTTATCCTTAGTAGTAGTAGAGGAGTAAGGCTCAACTTGTAAGAGGAGGAGACATCTTGGCTACTTTTGGTATGAATACTATTCTTTCCATTATGCTCTTCTTCTCTTTTTATCAATATAGCAATGTTTTAGAATTAGAGTATAGTTCTTACACTATGATCTTATTGTGTAGACTAGGTAATGGTTTGTATGATAGGATCATAGAACATAGAACTTCTAGTTCGTATGCCTTATTCATGATATGCTTGCTAGTTCATAGTATTCATATCATGTTCTTAGCATATGGAGCTCTATTCTTAACCGTTCATACACTTAGATGATTAAGAGTAGAGTTGTGTGCGGGTTGGTGGTTCATCGCACAACATCCAAGTTCTTTACTTGTTCATCCGTAGGGTGAGAGACTCGGGGGGCTTGGGTAGCTATTTTATATGCGGGCATGGTGCTCGGGTATAGGGTAGCCGGTGATTGCACTTCATAGTCCACAGATGAGGGGGTAGGCCGCAGGTATTAGGACCATTGCTCCTGTAGAATATTCTTTTATTCTTGATTCTTTTATTCTTTATGCTTCATTCATCTTTCCCACTTGAGAGACATCTATCTGTGTGTGTGTGTCCACTATCATGAAAACTGTATTGTTTACCCCTGTTATGAACATTGGTCTATTTTTCATACAACGTATAGTATTCATGGTTATGGTTTTATACTCAAATCCACACTAGCCTTCCTTTAGGAAAATATAAATACGACACCTAGGATTTCTCCAGGTTGAAATGCTACAACGATAATTCCGTGCGCTTGCGGATAACATCCAAAACTGCAAAGGCTTACTGGATCACCATTAAATCTCTCTACTGTAGTTAGGAATATAGTTTTAGCACTGGTGTCAAGGAATGCTGAAAGTGCGCCGTATAGCATCTTCGAGGCACTAGCAGCTAAGGCTATAGTCCTAATGTTATTAGGCATATAACTCTCCTGATAGAGGTAAGAATAGTCTTGATATGCCACGGTGCCCGTGTCAGGCTATTCTGAAACTATCATTGGAGGAGTATCACTGGTAGCAGTAAAGGGGATAACTAGTGAGGTGTGTCTCAGTGCCATGGCTGATCTAGTGATATGGTAGCTGAGGTACACCACCCCAAGCATTTCTTACTCATTGCCGGAGATAGATTTCACCTCTATTCTCAGTAATGATATTAAGAAATGTCAACTGCATTTCTGGTGTTATCGCTAGGGCACCAAACCTGGTGATACGCTAAGAAATGCCTACAAGCATTTCAGGCACCGTTGCTGTTGACGGTTCTTAACTGACATCATATACGGCCAACATTTACACAAAAGAGAGATGAAACACCACCATAACTAGAATATAGGGTCTATACACTAACAATTTCTATAGCTTTGGTGAGTGTACTTATTTTGCAGGACAAACATGAAAAGATATCAAAGATGGGCCAAAAGCATATAAAAATCCAGAAACCGGCCCAAGAACAAAGGCAAATACAAAGGAACCCATCTCCACTGCATGATTGGGCCGAGCACCACACAAGGCAGGCATCTAGGCCCAACCAGCAACCGACCAGAGAAAGGCGGTAGCTAGGCGAGCCTCCCCTGGTGCGCCCGCACCAGGGTGCGGCCACACCCCCAGCACCGCCTCTCGGGCCCACCATTCTCTGGCGGTTCACTCAGGCGGTTCCAAGGTCGGTTCCATATGGTGTTAATGCTGTCCAGGCCAAAACCGACCTCCAGCAACTATAAAAGGACCCCCTCACCTCCTCTCAAAGACACACAATCCAAGTGGAGAAGAAGAAGAGAGCCAAGCTCAAATTCCGTCCTAGCCTAGCTAGTTTAGTGTAGGGAGTGAGAGAGGAAAAGAAGAGAAGGTTCGGGCGTGTCTGCCATCTCTTGTCTCGGATTCGGCTTCTCCGGGTTGAGGAGGCGGAGTGCCGGACGTGTCGGCTCCCCCTCGACGTGTACCTCTACAGCCATATACTGTTTGGAGTATAAGGTCCGTGTTCTACTACGGTGGTCAGTCTCTATTTCGTATTCTCTTGCATATTACATTCTTGCCGGTTCGTTGTTCGTTACTTGCCTTAGTAGCGGATATTCTAGTAGAGGACTCCTGATAAAGACGGATGTTCCTGGCCAACGCTAGAATAGTAATCGATAACATAGACGTGGTGTCTAAGTTATAGGTTACCCTCGTTTGCCTCACACTCCACGGGTGAGGGGTAGGTGTTAGGTGGTGACAGCCCTAACATCCTTCGTATTCCCACACGTTCGGGTGTGGCGTAGAGCTGTTAGCCAGCATCACTTAGCAGACTAGGTGCGATCCGGTGCCCAAAGCAAGAGTGTAGTAAGTAAGATTATCTTCGAGTAGAGAATCTAAACCGTAGGAAAACCTCACTACCCAGGATCTCTTTTCTTCAACCCACCAGGGCGGACTAAGCTAGTTGACTAGACACAACCGTTCTTCGTGAAATTACGATACCCTGTCTATCACCGAGTGAAGTGCTACGACGGTAATTCCGTGCGCTTGCGGATTTGGCTGCTTTTGCTATGAAATACCAACAAGCATTTCTGGCGCCGTTGCCGGGGAACGGTTGTCGTTTTAGCCTTTGAACCTAGTCCACCCGTGTACCCTTTATTAGATCCTTTCTGAAAAAAATATATATATATTATGGAGAATATTTCAATTCAAAACTTTTCTGCTCCTAAGGGCGAGTTCGTAGAGCCACCACAATCATCAAAACCATTCACAGCCACGAACTATGAGCTTCGTCCTGGCTTCATAGCCATGGTTCAGGAACAAACCTTCTCAGGGTTAGATTACGAAAACCCTTACCACCATTTGTGGGTGTTTGAGCAACTCTGTGCATGCCTAACCATAGCAGGCATGTCACAAGAAACCTTGCGGTGGAAATTGTTTCCCTTTTCTCTAAATGAGAGAGCAAAACAATGGTACACCCAAAACGTAGGAAAAGTATCAGGGGATTGGGAGGAATTAAGGAACAAATTTTGTCTTATGTTCTTCCCGATATCCCGGATAGCTGCCCTGCCACAAGAAATACTCAACTTCCGACAAAACGAGAAGGAAACCTTAGGTGCAGCCTGGGACTGATTCCTAATCCTATCATGATCAGGCCCTGACCTATCTATATCCAACCATGTGCTGTTACAGCATTTTTAGTTAAGGCTTAGAAAGGAAGCTGCCCTACACCTGGATATAGCTGCCGGAGGTTCGTTCACACACCTAACAACAATAGAGGGGGAAACACTCCTAACCCGGATAGCCGTAAATACCCCTCCGCCAGAACCCCTCCTAGTGCAAGCTGAACCATGCCAAGAGGAAGTCTCTTCAGCTAAAGCCGAAACACTACCACTCCCAGAGAGACCCTCAGCCGAACATAAGAATCCAGAGGAAGGTTTTCAACCTTCGGATCTTCCGTTTTTCGAGGATGCCCTCTTTGAAAATCTGGGCAATACCTCGAAATACTTGTGCCACCGGAAGCCCTTAACACCCAAGAAACCGATTAGCACCCTTGACCAAGAGACCCTTAAAACTTCCATCAAGGATCTGTGCGTTGCAATGAACAGGGAATGGACTGAGGAAGTGGAGTTAGCTTCCGAAGACATTCGGATATGCTGTCCCTCCTCGGTAATCCAAACCAAGGTCGGTAAAACATGGGTGAACACCCTATATAATCCCACTGTTGGAGCAAACCCGATGTCCGCATCATTCATTCAGCTTTTTTTCGAAGGAAAACGCTTGCTCCAACAAGCATTTACTTCGAAGTGAGCCAAACACAAGACTGAAAGGACTAGGGGTACTATCTAATATTCTGTTGCTTCACAACAATGTCAAAATACCCTTAGACTTTCATGTCTTCAATTTCTAGGATTTCAATATCCTGATAGGGCATCCCCTAGAGAGATTCTTTCTAGAGTCACCAAACTCTAGGGAGATTAATGTAAAGTTAGGGAAGGATAAGTTTGCCATATCGTTTTCACATACCAACCCTTTGATGGCAAACAACCCTCCTGATCCTAATATGCCTATGGAGGTTAAATTGGTAATACCCTTTGATTCACCAGAATCATCCTTAGAAAAAGAGGCCAAATTCTTTACTGAAGAAAAGGATGATCTGGATGAGACCATAGACCTTCCTCAAAAGGAAGCCCCGATAAAACCCCCAGTCAAGCTAAAACCCCTACCTACCGGCTTGCACTATGCTTTCCTGAATGGCAACAAAGAAACTCCTATTATCATTAGTGATAAGCTTAGTGAAGAGGAGACAGTCAAACTCATCGCCATCCTAGAAAAGCATAGGTCTGTCTTTGGGTATTCCTTGCAAGACTTGAAGGGGATTAGCCCGACCCTCTGTACCCATCGCATCCCGATAGACCCCTCTAGCACACCTACTCGGGAACCCCAGCGAAGATTAAACAATGCGACGTACCACATAGTGAGTGGGTCAGCCCGGTCCAAGTGGTTCCAAAGAAAGGCGGTATGACGGTAGTAGAAAATAGTAAAAACGAGTTAATACCGCAATGCACCGTCACAGGGTGGAGGATGTGCATAGATTACCGAAAACTCAACACGGCCACAAAGAAAGACCACTTCCCACTACCCTTCATTGATGAAATGTTGGAACGGTTGGCGAAACACTCTTTCTTTTGTTTTCTAGACGGGTATTCTGGCTATCATCAAATTCTCATCCACCCTGACGATCAAAGCAAGACAACTTTTATTTGCCCGTATGGAACTTATGCTTATCGACGTATGTCATTTGGGTTGTGTAATGCACCCGCATCTTTCTAACGGTGCATGATGTCAATTTTCTCTGACATGATCGAAGAAATCATGGAGGTTTTCATGGATGACTTTTCAGTCTATGGGAAAACTTTCGATCATTGTCTAGAAAATTTAGACAAAGTCTTGCAACGATGTCAAGAAAAGGGCCTTGTTTTAAACTAGGAAAAATGCCATTTCATGGTCTGTGAAGGCATCGTCTTAGGACACCTAGTGTTGGAACGGGGATTGAGGTAGATAAAGCAAAGATCGAGGTAATCGAGCAATTACCACCCCCAGTGAACATAAAAGGGATCCGTAGCTTTTTAGGGCATGCAGGTTTTTATAGGAGGTTTATTAAAGACTTCTCACAAATTTCTAGACCCCTAACCAACCTGTTAGCCAAAGATGGTCCCTTTGAGTTCACCGATGAGTGCTTAGCTGCTTTCCACACCCTTAAGAAAGCCCTCATCTCAGCTCCAATCATCCAACCCCTTGATTGGACGCTGCCATTTGAAATCATGTGTGACGCTAGCGACTACACGGTTGGCGCAGTCCTAGGACAAACCAAAGATAGAAAGCATCACGCCATCGCCTATGCTAGCAAGACTTTAACAGGAGCACAGCTTAATTACGCCACAACAAAGAAAGAACTCCTCGCCGTAGTCTTTGCTATCAAAAAGTTTTGCTCTTACTTAGTTGGGTCTAAAATAATTGTTCATACCGATCATGCTGCTCTTAAATACTTGTTAACTAAGAAAGAAGCGAAACCTAGGCTAATCAGATGGATTCTCCTACTCCAAGAATTTAACATAGAAATCAAAGATAAAAAGGGAGTAGAAAATACTGTTGCCGACCATTTGTCGCGTATGCAAGTCACTAACATGCAGGACCCACCGATCATTGACTTCCTACGCGATGACATGCTGCTCAAAGTAGATGATGTCAACCCGTGGTACGCAAACATCATCAATTACATGGTCACTGGCTACATACCACCAGGGGAGAACAAAAGAAAGTTACAAGTCGAGAGCAGAAGGCACCTCTGGGATGAACCCTACTTGTACCGGGTCTGTGCGGATGGGTTGCTAAGAAGGTGTGTGCCAACTGCCGAAGGGATGCAAATTATCGACAAATGCTACGCAGCACCATACGGAGGACATTACGGAGTTTTCCGCACACAGGCAAAAATCTGGCAGTGCGGGTTCTTCTGGCCATCAATGTATAAGGACACTAAAGAGTTCATCAGAAGATGCCGGAAATGTCAGTTCCAAGGCAGCATCACCTCTCGCAATGCGATGCCCCTACACTATAACCTTCAACTAGAGATATTTGATGTATGGGGTATCGACTTCATGGGGCCATTCCCAAAATCCTATGAGTGCGAGTATATCCTTGTGGCAGTTGATTATGTCTCCAAGTGGGTAGAAGCAATGGCATGCAGATCAGCAGACGCCAAGCATACAAGGAAAATGTTCCATAAAGTGATCTTTCCCCGATTTGGAACACCTTAGATGGTGATAAGTGACGGAGGATCACACTTCATAGACCGAAGCTTCAGAAACTTCCTTAAAGAGCTTGGTGCACAGCACAACATTGCAACACCCTACCATCCATAGACCAGCGAACAGGCAGAAACATCCAACAAACAAATCAAGAACATCCTGCAGAAGACTGTCAATGAATTGGGGAGGGGATGGAAAAACAAATTACCAGATGCACTCTGGGCATACCGAACAGCCTATAAGACCCCCATTGGCATGTCACCATTCTAACTCGTATACGGAAAAACTTGCCATTTGCCAGTAGAGCTAGAACATAGATCCTACTGGGCAATCAAGAGTTGGAATATGGATGTCAAGCTAGCCGGCAGAAATAGGCAAAAACAAATAGCCGAGCTAGAAGAATGGCGGGAGAAGGCATACCACAGTGCCAGAATATACAAGGAAAGAACCAAGAGGCACGACCACCGAATCAAGCCCAAAGACTTCAAACAAGGAGACAAGGTGCTCCTATTTAACTCAAAGGTAAAACTCTTCGGTGTAGGGAAATTACACAGTAAATGGAAGGGACCATATACCGTCATCAACATCTCGCTACATGGAGCAATCACTATCCAAGATGACGAAGGTAACATTTTTAAAATCAATGGTCAACGCTTAAAATTTTTCCTAGAACCTTCTCCCAGTGATAATCAAGAAATAGATAGGATAGATTTAATTTTCTCACTATAATATCCTATAATAATAATAAAAAGTGAGTGTACAAAGTTTAAATTAATAATTACCAAAATACCCTCACTAGTTTAAACATGATTCTCCTACTGATTTTCCAAACTCATAAATTATTGTCATGTTTATAGTTCAATTTGCACAAAATCCAAAATAATTTCAAAATACATAAAAAAGAGAATATCTTATCTATCCCGGCCATCAACAAATTGCAATAATGAAAAATCCCCAGCATATTTGAATTTCAAACTTAGCACTCTTTTTGGCTGGCCGAAAAGGGCGTCGAGGGGGGCGTGCTAGGGGTGCGGGCGCACCGTGGTGCGGGCGCACCGCCCCTGGCCCCTCTCGTCCCCAATCTTTGCCCAATCGGCCTTGATGAGCTGAGTGATGGCACTCATGGTGGTGCTCGGCCATTGCACGGCCAGAGCAGTATATAAGGACCCTCTAGGCCTCTCCATCTCTCCACACAACCTCAAGCATCTCTCTCTCTCACATCTACACTTGAGCTTGTTTTCTCTCTCCAACAATGGCATATGAACATGCTCTTGTCCTCTTCCATGACACCTACACTGATCTTAGCCTAGAGAGTGTGAAAGGGCCAGCCTATGTGCCCCCGGAGAGTCCATTCGTGAGAGAGGAGGCAAAAGCCATAGTGGCGGCACCACTGGCCCTCATGCCCCCAGCTAGTGATGCTAGTAGCATGGCTAGCACTGGGAGCAATGTGGCCAAACGAGGTTTGGGCACCACCCGAACACGGATCGCCAAGAAGCTCGGCGTACGGGTGGACAAGACGGCCAAGCGAACAACTGCCGGCATCCTAGGACCAAGGCCAACGACATCAACAAGGGCCGAGCCTAGCCGTCCTAGGGAGACTAGGAATGTTTCTGTTGTACCGCCTTCGGGCATCTCTAGAGGTCCGGATAGCCCGGCTGTCTGCCGTAGTTACACAGTAGTAGGCGTTCCCAAGGCAGGGGCGGTTTTGCTAAGTGGCTCATGCGCAAGGACAAGGGTCCTATGCCAGCCCCCAACGGCCAGGCCTCAGGCTCCAAAGGAAAGGAGCCGTCCGAGGATCCTTCCCTCCCTCTCAGGTTCAAGAGAGCGAGGAATCTCCGGATCCACAGGCAGGCCGTTCTTAGCGATCTCGAGTCGGAAACTTCGACTCGGGCCTCTGCTGCTGTCCCGCTCAGCACCTCGGTCCTCTCACTAAGGTATCTTGTGAGGAAGCTGCACGGGGACCATGCACTAGCACAGCTCAAGATCACCGAGCTGCAGGACGAACTAGACACCACTAGGTTCGCCTTGAGCCAGAGGATCGAAAAGTTGCTAGGGCAGCGGGAGTGCTTTCAGCACTGCAGTGATCATCAGTCACTCCCGCACCAATAAGTTAGGCACAAATTTACTTTTCAGTATTTTCTTCCTAATATTTTATTTTCATCAATTGTAATATGTGCCTAATTTCTTTTGATAATTCCAAAGTATATTGTCTACACTTTTTTTTGTCTTCCACTCTTGAGTACAAAATAAAAAAAATTAAAAGCTAGGCAAAGTGTGGGGGAGGAGCGTTCATCTCTCAAAGGTATGAAATTAATAATTCTCACCCTTCCCCTTGTACATGATATGCTTACATTTTATTTACAAGAGAAACCTGATCTATGAACTTCATTTAAATACATCTTTTTTTCCTGCTAGTAACTTAAATTAGTACAAATGACAAATGATAATATGACCTTTGCTCTACTCTATGCAAAAAGACTTGGGATTTATAAATAAAAAATAATAATAATGATAAACTAGCATTTTTTTCTCTTGGTAGACCTTGGTCACATAGGAAGTTTACCAATTATGAATTTCTCGCTAATTTTCTTTGACTTAATGAGAGAAAAGTATAATGCCTACTGATCGGGATTCACATAAAAAGTAAAAATGTACACTCTGTTGCATGATTTGTTAAAAACTCAGATGCCAAAAGAGAATGTGGGCTATAACGAAGAAAAGATGCCATGCCAAAGAAGCATGAGCCAGAAAAGATGCTATCCCAAAAAGGTATGTGCCAAAAAAAACAAAACGAGAGTAAAACAAGGGGTGCAAAGACATCCGACTGAGCGAAAAAATGGGTGCAAAAGTACCCGCCAGAGAGATAGCCCACATTTCTCAAAGAAGCAGAAGAGGGAAAGAGCATGTACAGGAGGTATACAAATAAAAGCTTCATAAAATACTTTCTGATCTAAAGGTATGGTACTTTCCCCATGAAGTCTAGAAGTTAGCAGAATAACATAAAAGGAAAAAGTCTCCCATGAAACTAAGGATATCATAGGAAAAAGCAAAGTTTTATCATCTTTTCAAAAAAATATATATACAAAAACCCAAGTCCTTAAGCAGAAGTAGAGTAAGGGAAGTAAAATCAAAGTCATTGTTACTATTCAAGTTATCTAGGAGAAAATGTGATGGACTTTGAGATTCATGGACTCAGCTGGAATCTTGAAATAAAACTGTATAGCTATCAATTACAAAGAGAACCTATCTACCTTAGTCACAAGCTTCACTCGAGGACGAGTAAAGGACTAAGTATGGGGGAGTTTGTTGACGGTTCTTAACTCACATCATATACCGCCAACATTTACACAAAAGAGAGATGAAACACCACCATAACTAGAATATAGGGTCTATACACTAACAATTTCTATAGATTTGGTGAGTGTACTTGTTTTGCAGGACAAACATGAAAAGATATCAAAGATGGGCCAAAAGCATATAAAAATCCAGAAACCGGCCCAAGAACAAAGGCAAATACAAAGGAATCCATCTCTAGCTGCATGACTGGGCTGAGCACCACACAAGGCTGGCATCTAGGCCCAACCAGCAACCGGCCAGAGAAAGGCGGTGGCCAGGCGAGCCTCCCCTGGTGCGCCCGCACCAGGGTGCGGCTGCACCCCCAGCACCGCCTCTCGGGCCCACCTTTCTCTGGCGGTTCACTCAAGCGGTTCCAAGGTCGGTTCCATATGGTGTTAATGCTGTCCAGGCCAAAACTGACCTCCAGCAACTATAAAAGGACCCCTCACCTCCTCTCAAAGACACACAATCCAAGTGGAGAAGAAGAAGAGAGCCAAGCTCAAATTCCATCCTAGCCTAGCTAGTTTAGTGTAGGGAGTGAGAGAGGGAAAGAAGAGAAGGTTCGGGCGTGTCTGTCTTCTCATGTCTCGGATCCGGCTTCTTCGGGTTGAGGAGGCGGAGTGCCGGACGTGTCGGCTCCCCCTCGACGTGTACCTCTACGGCCATATACTGCTTGGAGTATAAGGTCCGTGTTCTACTACGGTGGTGAGTCTCTATTTCATATTCTCTTGCATATTAGATTCTTGCGGGTTCGTTGTTCGTTACTTGCCTTAGTAGCGGATATTCTAGTAGAGGACTCCTGATAAAGACGGATGTTCCTGGCCAACGCTAGAATAGTAATCGATAACGTAGACGTGGTGTCTAAGTTATAGGTTACCCTCGTTTGCCTCACACTCCACGGGTGAGGGATAGGTGTTAGGTGGTGACAACCCTAACATCCTTCGTATTCCCCCACGTTCGGGTGTGGCGTAGAGCTGTTAGCCGGCATCACTTAGCAGTCTAGGTGCGGTCTGGTGCCCGAAGCAAGAGTGTAGTAAGTAAGATTATCTTCGAGTAGAGAATCTAAACCGTAGGAAAACCTCACTACCCAGGATCTCTTTTCTTCAACCCACCAGGGCGGACTAAGCTACTTGACTAGACACAACCGTTCTTCGTGAAATTACGATACCCTGTCTATCACCGGGTGAAGTGCTACGACGGTAATTCCGTGTGCTTGTGGATTTGGCTGCTTTCGCTAAGAAATACCAATAGTTGCCAAGGAAGGCTAGGACACATTTTATATGAAAACATAAACTTGGATATTATACTTGTGTAAAAGTAGCCTTTGTTCATACAGGATAACCTTTTCTTGTTTTCTCCTGTTGTGGATGAAAACAGATAGTGTATGGCTGGGTTCGCTTTGCTGGAACACTTCACCAGCAATCTAGAGGCTATCTTGAAAAAGACTCAGTCTCGTACTATTTCTTCTTCAAGTACTCCACCGACAACCGAACCAGTCACTTCTGCACCCGAGGTCACTGCAACGGCCGAAAAGTCACTCCGCGAGTACTCTGTCCCTAATGTTGCCAACGTGCCCACTAGGCCCGCTGTCAACCTTGGTTATCGCCAGGGCACCAAACCTGGTGATACGCTAAGAAATGCCAATAGTCCCATGCCTGCAGGGACTTATAGTCGAAGGGTCGCTCCGATTCCTCCGGTGGGTGCGCGCGAGCGCTCCCGTCGAGTGTAGCCCCCGAGTCTCTGGGACGTGGGTCATGTCCACAGAGACTGAAGCATGCATTTCAGGGTAATGGTATTCGCATGTCGGTCTCGGCTCATCGTGGGATGGTTCATCCGTCGTAATGATGGCGTTGCAGAACTGTCGCGCGGCCGATGGGACACGACGGTCAGACGGGCTTCAGAGCCCGCGCCCGGACTTATCTGGGGAAGGCATGAGTGCGGCACTGTGGTTTCGAGCGCAGCACCGGAGTTAATGCACAAGGTGGCGGGCGGACGACGCGCTAGGCGGGAAGACGGAGGGTTTTCCCGCCGTTCAGTCGCAGTGACCCTTAGGGCCTCCGTGCCCCCTATAAAGCGGTCAAGGTGCTCGACCTCTCCCCGCACCTGTTTCTGCCTTCTACCTTACTGTCTTCTTGCTTCCTGCCTTCTTGCCTCCTGCCTTCTTGCCTCCTTCTTTGTCCTTGCTTTCCCACCTCGCTGGCGGCATCATGGAGGGAGGAGGTTCTTCGAGGAGGCCATGCTCAGAGGTGGCGGACGCGTCAAGTGTTCGGAATGTGCGCAGCCGGGGAGGTGACCGGGCCGTCGAAGGTGGCGGACGGTGGCTTCGCATCTGCCGCATTTCCTCCGGCGGTCGCGTTCCTATCCCTCCTCTGGCAGGGGCCCCTACGGTGCCCTCTGCCCCTCCCCTCTCTCTGGAGGACACCCTCGAGCGCATCTCCACCCTCGAGGTAGTCATCAGGGGGCTGTAGCGGGACAATGCGCAGCCCACCGGCAGCGCGAGGAGGCAGACCATCGCTACGCCAATGAGGGTTTTTTCACCCCTTTCTTCGCCGTTCCTGGCTTTTCCCTGTTCTTATTTCTTCGCATCTTGTAGAGTCGCTAGTGGAGATCGAGGCCACGGAGGTCGCTGGCGCAGCCTGCCGCCGACCTCGTCCACGCCCTCGCCGGTGATGTTCGCGAGCGCCGGATGGCACAAGGCCGGCATCCGTGTCTCCGCGGAGCGCGCGGTTCGGCGGGGCACGGTTGTCGCCCTGGCCATGGCGGAGGCGCACAACGGGGCTGAATCCTAAGAGGCAGTGGAAGAAGCTTCCAGAAGATGAATGTGAGTGGGCTCTGGGGGGTGCCGGGTGGCCCTTTGGCCCATGCCGGCCGGCCTGGGCCCAGCTTCGTTTGTGTGTCATCTTGCTCCTTTTAGGGCCCAATGGCGCATGTTTCGATCTGGAGTTGATATCTTTTGATTCTGGGCTTCAAATATAGCAAATGATATGTCTATTTCGATCGTCTCGACAAGCCCATCACAATGGTGCAGTATAATTCCTTAGATGAGATACTTTTATTTGATGAAAAACTGTAAACACCTGCAAAACAAGTGAGAACACCAAAACTCGTGGAACTCGTTAGAATCAAAACCTACAACTATGCTTTGCAATTCATTTTATATCAATTTATGCAAAAGTTGATGGTTATATTTGGTACTTAACGACCATCAACAACACTCCCAAGCTTACCCTTTGCCAGTCCTTGAGCAAAGTCTAATTACTAATAAACTTGGATCAAGAGTTGCTACAATGCTTTCACTCCTTAAAGGTGCACATGCTTTCAAACAGAAATTCTCCTCCGGATTAGACAAAATGGCTTTCATTTTCAAGGTTACCCATATTACCTATGACCATGGGGCTTTTTAGCTATCACCCAAGTCTTGAGCCATTGAAGGATAGAACAACAAAGTCAAGCACTATGTCTCAAATTCTTCACTCAACCAATATTCCAGAATTTTTATAAGTTTTCAAAATAAAACTCAGAGCTTAATTGCATGACACCCTCAAATCCCTTGATATATAGTATTTTTGGATCTCACTGAGTCATTATAATGTTATGCCCTCCTACAACTAAGGATTATAGTGGAGCTCATAGAAGTGGCATAAACAAGGATGAGCATACTTGTAATGCATATATTGTAAAGTCAAACAATGGATCCAAAGAGAGTCAACTCATATAATCAAACCAAGTTGTGCATGTGTATGGAAAATGGTGGATAGGTGTATATATGGTGGCTAATTCTATTTTACTTTTGCTCTTTAGGGATAAATCTCTCTCTAGAAACTTCAAAACATTCATAGGAAAATATAGGCTATCTTTATTCTCTTTTTTTTCTTTTTCTCTTTTGGGGGAGATGGGCATTGGTGTACCCATTGTTTTAATTGCTTGGACACATGTCCATTTTTTTACTCCCTTCTCTCTTTTTTTAAAACTCTTGCTTTTGCATAGCCATATGCATCCTTTGAATAATAATTTGGAGAGATAACAATAAAGAACTTTGAACATCTAACAGGGGTTTGTCCTATGGGGTTTGTTTTTGGGTGTTCACTCCCAGTGTAGGAGAAAACATTTTCAAAGTGGACCTGGATGAAAATGGAAAATGGTTGCACTTACTCCCAGTGTAGGAATAATGCATATGTAAGTGGAGTGTGTGTGTGTGATCTTGATTTTAAAAGCATAACAAGGCTCTCTAAGGTATACAACAAAGGTTGACTAAACTCAATGCAAAACAAGCAGCATAAATGAGCAAAGGCTTCCTATTCTAAATGTATGTCATATATGGCTTTGGTAGGAATTCAAACTTTGTCATACAAGAGCTCATCATGTAAGGTTTTGAATTTTTAAAAGATAAATCTCGAGAACTTAGTATCGCTAGGAATAAGATAAACAGCAGACTTAACTTCCTTATATCATATCCCTCAATCACCTAGACTCAGATCAAGCTTATATCTCCACAAGTTTCAGGTTTAGAGTAAATTCTTATATCAAAGCAATCATATCCAAAACTCGGGAGAATTTAAGGTTGAAAACTAGGCACTTGAAAGGAATTACGGCAGAGCAACTATTCATCATTTCCAATTCAAAAGTATATTGTTCTCCAATTTTATTTGACTCCTAACAACCTAGATAAAGCATACTCTATGATCACACCTTAATAAAATATATTTATTTGGTTTTAATTGTTATTCATCTTTTTATTTTAACTACTAGACTCACAAAAGACTCTACAGACATGGACCTTCATATGCCTATATATTTTTGGTATTTTATGACTATAAGACAGACTTGATAATCGCTTAGGTATAATTACCTGATAACTAGGGGATGCCCTCCCCCAAGCTAGATGTTTGCTAAGGTGATTGTTGAATGATCTTTAGAGTAAGCATACCAGTAGTAGTCCACTGATTGGGCTCACTCCTTAGTCATACTATTGTCCTGCAAAATATACACTCCGACAAGAAAACTAAAACTCGAGGCTCGAATTATGACAAGGGGTTAGCGGTCAGCCAAATAAGTAAATGATTATTCTTATGAGCTAGTATAGACTTTTTAATTTTAGTAGGATGCTTGTTTCACTTTTTTTAGGATTTTCTATTTTATAATGCAAAAAAGATAATTCCAATGCTATATGTTTTTTTTTTATTTTTAGGCCACTATAGTAAGCACTCCTATAGCTTTTTTACACTGCAAAGGTTTTATACGGGGCTTCAAGTTTTTAAGATGCATGAATGCAATCTAATGAATGCCTAATTACTTTGTTGTTTTCTATTTAATGTTAACGCAGAAAAGTAAGTATGGTAAAATAAAAATAATTAATGCAATGCAAGAAAATAAATATAGATAAGATAACTACCAATGTTACCTTTCAGCGAAGGTTTAGGTTTTTAAGTCCTCCGAATTGGACTTATTCTTCTCCACTCTTGTTCTTTTATTGAGTGCATCTGTCGGTTTTGGAGATGGAGATAATGATGGTTGCACCTCTTGTGATGATGATTCTGATAGTGGTGTCACTTTTTGTTCTTTGCTTGGCCAATAGGTTGAAGTAGAGCATTAGTAGTGGGATCTAGCAAAGCATCTTGCTCAGTGTGCATGTTAAGCGGGTTCAGAACTTTCACTTGTGAAGTGTTAGAAAATATTCCTTTCACACTTTGAAGTGTATCCTGCTTTCAAACTAAGGTAGAGATCAAGTGCTTGGGCTCTATTGGTGGAAAAACACCAACAGAACTAAATCTATCTCTTTATTTATTCTTCTCTAACCTTAGGCACATTTAATAAGACAAAGTTAGTGTTGCATATTTGTTTACTTATAACATGAATTGTAAGATCAGAAGATTTAGCAAAAATATTGCATTCAAGTTCATATGGCAGAAAATGTTCAAATTGCTCAACCAATAGAAGGATTGTCTATCTCTTCATAATTATAACTATCATCTTCTAAAGATAAAATATAATGTTTTAGCTCATTTGGTTAAGATTGGGAGATTAAGAGAACGATGCCATAAATAATCTTAAAGAACAAATCATGTTAAGTTAATCAGGTTAATCAATTAAAGTTGTAACTCTAACATGTTTGTAACTTCATTTATGTATATATCAAGATCAGGAGGAAAATAATGACCACTTACCTTAGGTCGTGACCTTCATTCTTAGAGTATGACACCTAGTGACGATAGATGTCTTTCAGTGGTCCTTTCCTTCTTGCATCTTGAGTTATTCATGATCATCTTGTCTCCTCCATTGTACTCCTTTTTTTATCTTTTACCATCTTTTTTGGTTCTTTGATCTTATCACTCTCTTTTTTACTTCACTCGTTCTTATGCCTGCAACAGATTAGTGGACAACACATACCCGAAGGAATATACAATCTTGAAAAATAGGTTGTTTGTCCAGAATTTTATCGTGTTTCGTCTAATGGAAATATAGTGTTGAGATTATTTTATCATAGACCATGTTCCACACAGGCATGGCTCAAGGAAAAAATACTTGCACTAGAAGATAAAATGAATGAATCATTGATACTTATAGTTCTTCCATCCATGCTGAAAGAGCTATGTCTTTCTCTACAAAGTTATTGAAGTTTGTTATATGCCTTGCTTCATCTCCTATTCGAATCAATCTCATGACTTACCTAGACTGAATTGAAAGATTCCTGCAGGGGTTAGTCCAATAAAATATTCCAATGTCTACTACAATAATTTCTAGTTCAATAACCAAACCAAACTCTATGTCTAGTTTAATTAAGGAAGGCATTTTAACCTAAGCACATTTAAAAAGCCATTAGAATTACCCATATGTAGTATTTCTAAACCAAAACTTACCATGGCAGACAAAGATAACATGAAAGCACTTATAGAGATTTTATTCAGACAGAGATAAAAGAGCATCATTATTATGCAACATTTTGAGCATGAATTAAAAAGGTAGAGACAACCAATATTAGCAACATGATCTAATATTTTTTAAATAAGCCCATTCCCCCAAGCTTGAAGTTTGCAAAGCAAATTTAAGTTTAGATGGATATAATTCAATGTTGCATGATGATTGGTTGGACATACCTAGTGCTGGCGTCAATCATTTTCTTACTTCAAACCAAGAATGGTTAGTGACAAAAATATCCAAAGGAATATTTTGATAATTATAACTCTATACTCAATTCATAAGGGTATTACAGCAAAAGGTGCAAACTCATGTTATCTCAAGATTACAACGAGATCTACTATATTTATGATAAACATATGCATCTACAACCATCCTTTTAATGATTTTATAAATACGTAGAATGAGGGGGTTGAAAATCTCGTGTGTGGCAATATTAGAGAGACCAAGTAATCCTAGAGATTTCTCATATGAGCATGGATTCGAGGAGATGTCTATGAAGTAGGTTTCATGCTCATTAATGTTATCTCCCTTTTTAAGCTCCAAGGGTGTTTCTTCATGAGTATCTATAGGCAAAGATATTTTCTCCTTTATTTCATGCCAATGATATTCATTTGACGCTTTATTGTCCAAGACTTCCCATAGATTGGTATCTCTAAGGTGAGTCTCATCAAAGGTCTCCTCTAAAATTAGATGGGTTAGGTCAGGGCTAGATTCTATTATTGAGGTTTCTTTCTTGTCCATCCATTCTATACACTCCTGCCTTTTTAGTGGCACTTCTTGGTTATTCTCGAGTCCTTCATGATTCATATGCTCTAGGTGTCTTAGTGGATCTTGAGTGTGAGAGGACTCTTCGAGGCCAAAGATGAATGAGATATCTAACGTAGGCATAGAAGGAGAAAAGATAAGATTGTCTTTAAAATGGTTTGGCTCTCCTTCTATGGCATCACTAGTCATACCATCCTTGGATGTTTCCCAATAAGGACGCTTCCTAAGAGGTTTCTTTTGAAAAGAATTTGAATTATATTCACTAGAAGGTCTCTTATAGGATTGGAAGTCTAAACTTTTTCCAATATTACAAAGATCATCCTTAACAAAAGAGATTTCCAAGGGTTAAATTTCTTCTTCCCTTGTAGAATTTTGAAGTATGGATGGCTTGGGACTGATAGCTAAATTTTGGGATTGAACAATATGTGAGTTAGCTATCGAAACTTCCTCTTTTTGGTCGGAAGATGATTCCTTCTCTTTCTCGGGGAGTTCATTATGAATGCTAGGGCAGGGAGTCCTTCCACTAATTTTATCAACTATAGACCGTGCTTTACTAGCGGACAAATCAAGGAAAGATCCTCTAGAACATATATTAAGGGATTCCTTACCACCCTTACTAAGACCCAAATAAAAATATTGAATAAGCACTGAGTCTAGAATAGAAAGGTGTGGCCCAATAGTAAGGAGGTCATTAATGCGATCCCATGATGCTTCAAGAGATTCTCCTTCTAGTTGCCTAAAAGTAAGAACCTCTCCTCGAAGGCTAGCTATTCTAGAGATGGGAAAGAATTTAGAGAGAAAATTAAAGCATAGCACTTCCCAATCTCCTTGCACTCTTCCTACGGTTTGGTTGTACCAATGTTTAGCTTTTCCAGTCAAAGAGAACGGAAAAAGCTTCCATTGTAAAGTCTTATTAGACATGCCATCAATACGAAAATAAGCACATATAAGTAAAAACTCTCGTTGGTGTGAGTAGGGGTTTTCATCACCTTCTCCCGAGAAGGATTGTTTTCGAATCAAATCTACCCAAGACAGGAGCAGCTCATAACTAGATGCCAAGATAGGCTCTGAAGATTCAGGTGGTCTAACGCTTATGCTCATGAGTTTATCATATTGATTGATAGGAATGTCACTCATGCTAAACTAAAAGGTAAAACAAAAGGACAGAAAAAGACGAAAAGTAAAAAGAAAGAAAGATGAAAGGTAAAAGGGTAAAGGATAAAACAAAAATAAAAGACAAAAAGTGAAGCTAGGTTCATAGTTAAGTCAGCAACCGTTTCCCCGGCAACGGCGCCAAAAAATGCTTGTTGGTATTAATTAAATGCACACAAGAAAATATAAATATCCACAAGCGCACGAGATATAATACCGTTGTAGCACTTCACCCAGAGGTTTTAACGTATCCACAAGAAAACATGTGATTAACTACGGTTTAACTCAACTAGAGGTGACTAAAGATGAAAGTAGAAAGAGAAAGATTATACTAAGATAGACACTAAGCTAAGATTTGTTGTGGTTGATAATAGCGATCTATGTTGATGATAATAGCAATCTATGTTGATGATAATAGGAGTATAGAGAGGATAACTATAGTTCTCTTCTTCTAACTTTGGGTAAACTATGTCTTCTACTATTCAACTTTGGAACATTATTCAGAGCAGATTGAGTACAGAAAACTCGCCCTACTCTGATAATCGTGTCCTACCAAACCTATCAACGGGAGGTGGACTACAGAGGACTCAATAGGTCTGTCACACCTATGATCTACCACCGATCTGGAAGATTAGGGGGCATTCATGATTAACCCTAGTCTAAGCACCACGCCTACACTATGATTAATACTCTACTCCACCTAGGATAGGAATAAAGTACTCAAAAGAGTTGCAAACAAGATGAACAATATAAACAAAGTAAACTTTAGATCAAAAGATGATTACCAGAGAAATGTTGATGACAAACTCATGAAGAACTTGAATCCGCTGAAGTACAAGTCGTAGAGGGAGCACCGACAGGCCAACACCTCCTCCGGACTCTTCCCTCCCTCTCTATCTCACTATTATCTATAAGTCTAGATCCTAGAGAGGTTGATCCATTCGAGGGACCCCTCTCAGAGATTACAAATGAATTAGGGTTTCAAGAGGGGGGTCTGGCCCTGTATTTATAGCCCGGTAGGAGAAACGACGATCGTTGAATCAAACCGACTTAAGGTACGGTGGAGATGCATCCTAAGAGGCGGTGGAAGAAGTTTCTAGAAGACGAACATGAGCGGGCTCTGGGGGTGCCGAGCGGCCCTTTGGCTCATGTCGGCTGGCCTGGGCCCAAATCCATTTGGGCCCAGCTTCGTTTGTGTGTCATCTTGCTCCTTTTAGGGCCCAATGGCGCATGTTTCGATCTGGAGTTGATATCTTTTGATTCTGGTCTTCAAATATGGCAAATGATATGTCCGTTTCGATTGTCTCGACGAGCCCGTCACAATGGTGTAGTATAATTCCTTAGATGAGATACTTTTACTTAATGAAAAACTGCAAACACCTGCAAAACAAGTGAGAACACCAAAACTCGTGGAACTCGTTAGAATCAAAACGTACAACTATGCTTTGCAATTTATTTTATGTCAATTTATGCAAAAGTTGACGATTATATTTGGTACTTAATGATCGTCAACATGGGTCATGTCCACAGAGACTGAAGCGTGCGTTTCAGGGTAATGGTATTCACGTGTCGGTCTCGGCTCGTCGTGGGATGGTTCGTTCGTCGTAATGATGGCGTTGCTGAACTGTCGCGCGGCCGATGGGACACGATGGTCAGACGGGCTTCGGAGCCCGCACCCAAACTTATCTAGGGGAGGCATGAGTGCGGCATTGTGGTTTCGATCCCAGCACCGGAGTTAATGCGGTAGGTGGCGGGCGGATGACGCGTCGAGCGGGAAGGCGGAGGGTTTTCCCGCCATTCAGTCGCAGCGACCCTTGGGGCCTCCGCGCCCCCTATAAAAGGGGTCGAGGTGCTCGACCTCTCCCCGCCCCTGTTTCTGCCTTCTACTTTACTGTCTTCTTGCTTCCCACCTTCTTGCCTCCTGCCTTCTTACCTCCTTCTTTGTCCTTGCTTTCCCACCTCGCCGCCGGCATCATGGAGGGAGGAGTTCTTCGAGGAGGCCATGCTCGGAGGCGGTGGATGCGTCAAGTGTTCGGAATGTGGGCGGCCGGGGAGGTGATCGGGCCGTCGAAGGTGGCGGACGGTGGCTTCGCATCTGCCGCATTTCCTCCGATGGTCACGTTCCTGTCCCTCCTCTGGCCAGCCCCTGAGGTGCCCTCTGTCCCTCCCCTCTCTCTGGAGGATGCCCTCGAGCGCCTCTCCACCCTCGAGGTAGTCGTCTGGGAGCTGGAGCGGGAAAATGCCGCAGCCCACCGGCAGCGCGAGGAGGCGGACCATCGCTACGCCAGTGAGGGCTTTTTCACCACTTTCTTCGCTATTCCTAGCTTTCCCCTATTCTTATTTCTTCGCATCTTGCAGAGTCACTGGTGGAGATCGAGGCCCTGGAGGTCGCTGGCGCAGCCGTCGCTGACCTCGTCCACGCCCTTGCCGGTGACATTCGCGAGCGCCATCAGATGGCATAGGCCGACATCCGTGTCTCCATAGAGCGCGCGGTTCGACGGGGCGCGGTTGTCGCCCTGGCCATGGCGGAGGCGCACAGCGGGGCCAATCTCACAGACATCGCCGGATTCCCCGCTGGCGAGGCCCTGGAGGACTACGCCTTCCTCCTCCCGGCAACGAGGGGACGGCGGAGGCTGCGCTGGAGCTCTCCTCGGTAGACCAGATTGCTTAGGGCAGCGGCCTTGCTCCATTTTCTACATAAACCGTGTAATGTAGAGAGGGGAAAAATAAAAAAAGTCCTTTGTTAGTTCGCACTTCCTTCCTTATGTTCGCATCTACTTTATTCTACATAATCACAGATCAAAAGATATCACAAAAAATAAAATCAAACATAAAGAAGTACGTGAGCGTAGAATAGACCATTTATGAGAGCGACCCCCCGTACGTCGGGGGTCACACCAGTTCATTCGTTTCGGGTGCGCGCGTTCCCCGAGGGCATGGGTGTGGACCGGACTTATTTGCCCTCAGGGTTATTGGGTTAGTTAGTTCAGACATTTCTGCCCTCGAGCCCCCAGTGCTCTCACAAGTGTGAGGGCCCAGTCTGGGGGTCGAGTCTTCTCCCCACACGATCCTTTAGTGGGGTCGGAGGAGGTGGACAATGCCGCGCCATCCCTCGGTTGTGTCGAAGCACGGTGTCCGGTGAGTTACTTGCGGGTAGTTCAAGTGAGGCCCAGGTTTCTGGCCTTTGCAGTGCGCGGTGTGACCAGCCTCATAAATCCAGGTAGCTGATTCGTGCTTTTCCCGAAGCGTCCGTGGGTTCATGGGCCGGTGCCTTTTTCACAAAAATTTCTAAATCAAAGATCGATCTTGGACTCGAACACGGCCCAAGAAAGCCCTAGTCACTTCACGTGCTCAGAAAATTAGGCCGCTAGCGGGCTTCTTTCTCGGATCGTCCCTTACTCTGGTGGCCTAGGGCGGCTATGATCCCTTCGTGGGCAAGCCTACGAACCCCGGTCATTTTTTTGGACCTTGTTATTTATGGTTATACCGATTCAATTACATAAGCAAAGTACAGACCCGTAATACAGACTTAAAATAGGAATTAACTTTATAGAAGGCGAGTAAGTCAAGATTACCGTAACACACGCGAGATTTTAGCTAGAGGAGCGGGTTTGTTGGACTACCGATTGTGGCCGGGATCACAGCCAAGTGAGTTTGTAGCCGCCGTCGTCGTCGTCACTGCCGTAGTCATAGAGAAGGTAGTCGCAGAGGCTGAGGAAGTGGTACAGCGCCTCTGGATCCTAGAGCTCGTCATCGTCTTTCGGGATGTCGTCGGTGCTGACTGGGCGGTCCTTGGCGCTTTTCCTCGCGTTGGAGCTGATGGTTGTTTTCGTGGCGTTGGATGCGGGCGTATCCGGAGTCGCTCGCGCGTCGCAAGTGGGGGATTGGAGCTCCTCTCTGGGCTGCGGTTGTCGGTGATGGGCGTCCTGGTTCCTGTGGTGGATCCTCCTCCTGTGTCGCGTGTTGGAGCGGACTGGCCTGAGGTGGACGGAGTCACCGGGTCAGTTGGGCTCGTTGGTGCAGAGATGCAAGTTGGTGAACGACGCGGAGACAGCGTTGACGTCGACGTTGGGGGGTAGGAGGACCACGTCATGGCCCATCCCCATGCTGATGAAATCTAGGTTCCCAAATTGGATGTGGGTGCCTAGGGGGAGTTGTAAGTTGTCAAAGTTGGCCATCCGAAACTGGGGTTTGAAGGAGAAAAGCGCAAGGCCCCTACCTGGCGCACTAACTATCGGTGTTTCATAAAAGCACCAACTAGTAAATTTATAGATGCGCGTTTATGCCGGATGGTTCGCTAAGAGGACACAGGGAAGTATACTGGTTCAGGCGAGGGGCCATACGTCCAGTTCAAAAGGGCTGTGCTACTTAGCGGCAGTTCGTAGTATGGGTTACAAATGGTTCGAGAGAGAGAGGGGCTCCCAAGTCTCTGTGATTGAGCGTAGTGCCAATATCGTGGCGTGTGTGATTATGCGGTGAGCGATATAGGGTTGTCTTCTATGATGTAGGCGATGATCTTGAAGGGTAGCTCGCCCTCCCTTTTATAGATGAAGGGAGGAGATAGGCTTACATGTGCTCTGTAGAGGAGGAGTGGGCGTGTCGTGCAAAGAAAGAAAAGAAGAAAAAAAAAGGACGGTGGTGGAGTGGCTCGTCTCTCCTCCTGAGGTCGGGGCGTTCTTCTTCCTCGTGCAGCTCACGTCGTCTTGAACTACTCGCCGGTGTTGTCATGTCACTGGAGTGCCTGCCCATGCCCTCACAGTGGGCGGAGAGGATGAACAGTTGATTAGAACCATCGTTGTATCGGGTTAGGCTTAATGGTGTCATACGACACAGGCGTGGGTCATGACAGACGGGTCGCCCGGATTGTCATGCCATTAGGGCGGTCAGACGGTGCGCCATGTCCTGTGCTGGCCAACAGTGCAGTCAAACTACGTTCCATGCCCTGCTCTGGCTTACAGTGTGGTCAAACGATCCCCGTCCATGCCCTGCATGGGGCACTGGTGGAGTGGATATTGGTTGTTCTATCACGCAAGCATCGGGCTATAGCGCCGTCGCCTGGGCTTGAGGCGCAAGCCTGGATCACTTCCGGACAAAGGTGCGCGTGGGGGTCGTGCGAATCGGGACACCCTGGGTTGCGACTCCGAGGGCCCACCCGTTCAGCCGGGGGGTCATACGAGCCGCGTGCCCGGGGGTCGTGGTTCGACTCCTCCGCCCAGGGCTGCGCGACGCGGTCCGTTCGTGGGCCTCCCGCCTCGGCCTAGTTGAGCCTTTTGTTGTGGGCGGGCGGCGATCTGCTTGTGCCCGGCCTTTCGATGGGCCAAACTAGAGCGCTAATGACGGCCTATTTTGATTGTTCAGCTGGGGGCTTAACAGGCTGGTTGTTTGGCCCCCGACACCGACCCTTTTCCCTCGGCCTTCATATTGGTTTAGTCAGCTCCAATCTGACTAGGCTTGGGGGCTAGATTTCCAAAGGAGTAAAATTCACCGCCAGCCCCTAAACTTGGCTGGCGGTGTCATCCCGGTCCATCAACTTATAAACTGTTAACTTTATGTCTCTAAACTTAGTCGGCAGGTGTCATTACGGTCCCTGAACTTGTATGGTGATCACCGCTAGTTCTTAAACTTGGTTGACGGTGTCATCTAGATCCCCAAACTTGGTTTCAAGTTTTATCCGAGTCAAAATAGGATAATCCAAAAATTTTATTTAAAAAACAATTCATAATTTTATCATATGGACTCAAATAAAGAGAATCTTTATATCAAAATTGTAGCTCTTGATGTGATCTACAACTTTACAGTTGAAACATTTTCAAATTAAAAACAGTTTAGAGTCCCAAAATATTATTGTATATTTATTGATTTTGAAATTTCAATTTAAAATTCTTAAAAATCTTAGATTTTGATATGGTCTGTATATAAAAGTTATAGTTCCAAGACGATTTACAACTTTGTAGTTGTAGTTGATAATCTTTTATTTGAAGTCATTTAGTGTTCTAAAATATTATATTTAAAAATTTTTAAAATTTAAATTTCAAAATCTGTAAACTTACAACTATATTCTAGGATCCTAAACAACTTCAAAGAAAATACTTTCCAAATATACTATGGTATTGAGGACTATAACTTTATATAGATCTTGTCAATATCCAAGATTATTTGATAATTTTAATTTTCAAAATTCATAAACAATAAACAATATTTTTGGATCCTAAACAGTTTTAATTTAAGAAAATTTTAACTATAAAGTTTTAGATCACGTCGAGGGCTACAATTTTATTATAAATTTTATCTTCATTCGAGTTAATATGAAAAGGTAGTGAATTATTTTTAAAATAAAGTTTTTAGATTATTCTATTTTGACTCGAATAAGACTCAAAACTAAGTCTATGGACCTAGATGACATTGTCGACTAAGTTTTGTGATTAGGGTGATCACCTTAAAGTTCAGTGGTCCGGAATGACACTACCAACCAAGTTTAGGGACTCACAGTTAACACTTTTCAAGTTCATGGACCGAGATGACACCGGCTACCAAGTTTAGGGGCCGACGGTGAATTTTTACTCTTTCCAAAATGGATGACTACATCTACAAGTATTCAACCACTAGGCGACAAGCGAACATTGATCCTTGTCTTTAGGAGGTGACTCGACTGCACCCTTGAGGACGTCTATGTTGGCACTTCTAACGTCGCTATGAATTAACGAGATTAGAAATGCATGGTATTAAATTAACTTGTCATTAGCAACTAGCCACTTCTTTATCACTAGCATTCCTAAGTATGAATTATGTTGTCATCCCTAATTATAATGCTAAGGAGCAAATATAGATTTACATGTATTATTCAATATGACTAGGCAGAAATATGAATACAAACTAAAATAGATTCTACAAGCGGACAGATAATTATACCATTGTAGCATTTTACCTAGGGAGTTCTACCAGTTTGTCGATTTATATTTATACCACTAGAAAAGCTTGTCATAAACTCTATATTGATAAGAAAGTATATACAACGAATAAGTGATATTACCAATGTCATCTACTCTACTCATAACAGTGAGAGAGGTCACAAGATAAATATAGATAAATACGGGTGATAGCATAATCAAGTATCATAATTATATAGATAATCATCGAGCATTGTCTAGTCATAATCATAGTTAGCCAATGGATAAACTAAGGAGATAACTGTCTAAGGTAATTCTATAACTACATCAATGAATAACTCTAATTAGTGCAATTACATCTAGTAATCATCGCTAAGTCAACCCTATATCATGATCACATATAAGGGGCATCAACTAGGAAGGATGTGAAACAGAGTCATTATCCAACTTCGCGACCGTGCCCTGGGTCCCTACGTACGGAGGGTGGACTATAGAGGAACCAACGTAGCTGTCACCTACGCGGACTACCACACGTCCTGGCATGCCAGGGTGCACTCGCAGACAAACAAGATATCTAGACACCACATCTACATATTGTCTATCATCTAACCATTGTATACTTGGGTAAACGCTATACGAGCAATTACATGAATTCAATAAGATCAAACTAACTAAACTAGATATATAATCAAAGTAGGCAATGACTATTGCAATTAAGAACATATAAACTATTAAGAATAATGTCTCCCTAATCTGAACAATGAATACAATAAGAAAGAAAGAACTAGAACTATACCGAACCTGCGTTCATGCATGACACCGGGGGCTCCAGATCCCGATGAAGAACTAGATCTCCTCTACTTCTAATCTAACTAACTAGAACTATGAACTAGAAGGCTCTTGATGAACTTGAAGGCTTCTTGATGCTTGATGGCTTGAGGCCTTGATGAATAATGAATTGGCTCTCTCCGGGGGGTCTACCCATATATTTATAGTCCGGTGGGATGAACGTGCGCCGCAGATCAAACCGACTTAACCAAGGGCCGAGATGCATCGAGAGGCGGTGGAGGAAGCTTCGAGGGGGGGGCCTGGGAACCCTAGATGGGCGCCGCCCGGCGCCATGGTGGGGCCGGCCGGCCCCACTTGGCGGCCTTCTGGCCCCCGGTTGCTTCGGGTGTCTTCTAGATCCTTCCTATGTCCCAATGTTGATCTTTCCCGTGGCGGATAAGTTTCGTGATTAATATGCACTTTAATCCCTCTTTTTAGCTTTTCTAGAAAAGTCCTGGAAAATATAGAATATGCAAAACTCTAGGAAATTGTCAGTTAAAACCCTAGACTACTGTGTATTCGTGTATCTTCTCGTGTCTAAAGTTCTAATGAATGTTGACGTTATCCACCGTCAACAACTCCCCCAAGCTTACCTTTTTGCCAGTCCCTTGGCAAACAAACTAAGCCTAATTTTTATTATATTTGGATCAGGAGTTGCTACAATATTGTTATACTTTCCAAGTACACATGCTTTCAAACACAGATCTTCCTTCGGATTAAACAGTACATGTTCTAACCTTCAAACTTATTCATTTTACCCTAATTATAGGGCTTCACAGTTCTTGCATAAGTCTTGAGCAATCAAAAGATAGATAAATCAGGTCAAGTGCTATGTCTCAAATTCTTCACAGTGCTAATATTCCGGAGTTTTTCATAGGTTTTCAAAATAAAACTCAGAGCTTCATTGTATGACACCCTCAAGTCTCTCAATGTATGTGGTATTTATGGTTCTCTCTTAAGGCATTTATGATGTTATATGCCTCCTACAGCTAAAGATATATATGGTAGAGCTCATAGGATTGACAATAACAAGGATAGGCATACTTGCAATGCATATATTGTAAAGTCAACTAATGGATCCACAGAGAATCGAGGCATACAATCAAACCAAGATATGCATGTGTATGGAATATGGTGGATAGATATATATATATGGTATTTTTGGCTAATTCTAATTCTACTTTTGCTCTTTTAAAATAACTCTCTTAAAACTTTTCTCAAGAAAAACATGGGCCATCTTTATTATTTTAAACCAGGGAGGCGGACATCTTTTACCCATTGCTTTGTTTGCTGGGACTTTTGTCCATTTACTCCCCTCTTTTCTCTCTCTTTTTTTATTGCATGGCCACATGCGTCCCTTGAATATAATAACCAATTAGAGAGATACAGTCAGGACTTAGAGCATTAAAGACAGGGGTTTTCCTATAGGGCGTATATTTTTAGTGTTTTCTCCCAGTGTAGGAGATAAATATTTTTGTGATGAACATGGATGGAGAATATATAAATGATTGCGCTTACTCCCAAGGTAGGAATAATGCATATGTGGACTGGAGTGTGTGAGTGATCTTGGTTTTAAAAGCATGACAAGACTCTCATAAGGCATACAACACAGGTTGACTGCACTCAATGCAAACCAGGCAGATTAAATGTGAAAAGGCTTCCTATCTTCTAAGAATATTATTTCTGGCTTTAGTAGGAATTCATATTTTGTCATACAAGAGCTCATCATGTAGATTTTAAATTTTCAAAATAAGCCTCCTATTGATGGTCATTAAACACCAAATATAATCATCAACTATTGCATGAAATACTATAAAATAGATTACAAAGCATAGTTGTAGGTTTTGATTCTAACGAGTTCCACGAGTTTTGGTGTTCTCACTTGTGTTGCAGGAGTATGCAATTTTTCACCAAATAAAAGTATCTCAAATAAGGAATTGGACTGCACCATTGCGACGGGCTCGTCGAGACGATCGAAACAGACATATCATTTGCTATATTTGGAGCCCAGAATCAAGAGATATCAACTCCAGATCGAAACATGCGCCATTGGGCCCTAAAAGGAGCAGGAAAACACACAAATGACGCTGGGCCCAAGTGGGCTTGGGCCCAGGCCGGCCGGCATCTCCTCCCAGGCCGGCCGGCCTCCCCCTACAGCCTCTCACGCCCATCTTCTGGAAGCTTCTTCCACCGCCTTCAAGGATGCATCTTGACCGTACCTTAAGTCGGTTTGATCAAAGGGCTCACGTTTCTCCCACCGGGCTATAAATACAGGGCCAGACCCCTCTCCTTGGGGGCACCACATTATTATGGAGATGTAGAGGCGTCCCTCGAATAGATGACCTCTCACCTCTAGAGAATTAGGGCTAGACTTTCCAATGTAGTAGATTAGTTCTAGTTGAGAGTTAGGGAGAGCGGAGCTACGCGCCGGTTCTAGAAGAGTCTTTAGAGTCTTGGTATGTTTTTGTATTTATTCTTTGTAAGACTTATGCTTTAATATATTTATCTTCTCTATTTACTTTATGTCTTTCATATTATGTTTAGTATAGTTGTTATATCTTAGCTTGGGATCTCCGCTCGTATTGAGTGCTCTAGTTATCATATGTGATTAGAGTAATAATCTTTAGTTTAGACATGGTGTCTAGGCTAGGGTTTACCTGAGGTTGCACTCAATCCCACGGTTAGTTGTGGTAGCCCTAGAGGTGACAGCTCTATTAGGCCTTCGTATTCCACCACGTTCGGGTTGATGTTTCGTAGAGCTGTTGGCAGCCTTCCCCAACTACCTTCTTCCCAGTCTTATTCGAGAGTTGGAAAGGTACTGCTGCTCCAAAGTGCTATTGTGTGATTGCTATATCTACCCATAAATCAGTTATTATAGAACCCAAGTAATAGAGAAGTGTTTAGGAACCTTGAACTCTCCCGTTGTCCTCTCACTTTAGCTATCTACTCTTTTATCATAGAATTCTCCTGTGTGCCTGTGTTATTTACGCATAACTCCTATCATTTATCATTTACCTCCTACTCTAGTCTAGTTGGTGTACTAAGTTAGTAGATACATGATGGTGAACTGTCAATGTCTTTATCCATTGTTTCCCAGTGGTAAAATCTAAATAACGATACCTGGAATACTCCCGGTAAAATGCTACAATGGTTTTCTGTGCACTTGCGGAATCCTTCATATTTTAGTTGTGCATAAGAAATACCAACAAGCATTTTTAGCGCCGTTGCCGGGGAAACAATTGGCGTAAAGATTTTGATATTGATCTTGATATCTACTAATCTAGTTTGCCACTAGCTTTAGTAGGATTACCCTTGTTTTGTTGAGTTGTGGAATAAGCAGGATATCAACTATTTCAATCTTCGGGCGAAATTCCATAAGAACAAGACATGGGAGATATTAAAGAACTCAGGCTGCCTGAACATCCATGATCCATCAACAATGGAGCCCTGCCATCTCACAGGTATGTGTAAATATATATATTATTCTAACCGTGTGTAGATTAGAGAAGAAAAGTCATCATTACATGAATTACATGAATTCAAAGTTCATCATATGTGATGAACACGGACACTGCACAACTCACAAATTCCACTGTGAGTCATGGTAAGTATGATTAAGAAAGGTGAGAAAGTATTGCTTATAGACTTTAAATTTGATGAGTTATCTTGTTGCATTCCACAGCATGTTTAGTTTCTTGCACACATGTATGTCACTTGCATCTCTACTTAAAAATGAAAAAAAAATATTCTCACCATACATGATCATGCTTTCATCTCTTTAAGTAAATCTCTATATGCTCTCATGCTACCTTGTTTGCTATAGTATGCTTAGGTTTGGAGTATCTTCATACACCTTTTAAATAAAGCATGGTGCTTAGTTTAGGAGTGGTGATTTTAATTCCAAAGGCTTTTAAATTAAGTGTGGTGCTTAGGTTAAAATGTCTTTCTAAATTAAATTAGACGTGGTGTCTAGGTTGATTTATGAACCAAAAAAGTACGCTCTAGTAGACACTAGATATTTTTTTGGACTAACCCCTGCAGAAAACTCTTAAATTCAATTAGGGTAAGTCAGAGATGAACTTACATCACGAGATGAATCAAGGCATGTAATAAAGTCTAATAACTTTGCACAAAAGGAAGACACATCTCATTCTCCATGAAAGAGCTGAAAGAAAGAATAAATGTCTATTCATGGTTCGAAACGAAAAGGAAGGAGAACAAGTGTATAAAAAGGGCCGAGATGGACCTTCTGCACTTCACCATGATAGTGGACCAATCACCCTGCAAGACATAAGGTACATTTATCCAAGCCTCATGCAACTTTAAACTGCATTCAACATCTTATACTATGTTGTTAATTGTCTTAATTATCCTTACCTTATGTCATGCTTAATTTGCTAAAACTTAAAACAAATAAAATACTCTTTTGGTTCACCTACATATTCTTGGTTCTATTTGAATAAATATCTTTAGTCTTTTGAACTTTCTTACTCTATTATAAGTATGCTTCAGAATATTACTTAAATATTATAACATCAAAGCATATTTGTATAAGAATTTGGTTGTATATATAGACTATCCTCTTCTCTATAAAAATGTTTAAATCATATTAGGAGACTTTATAGAATCAAATCAAGGTTAGAGGTATTCTTCAAAATTATATCTTTGCTTTAACCCTGTTGGAAAATTTGAAATAATGGTGAATCATTTAAAACACGGGCTACAAGTTAATCTTTAACTCCTTGGAAACACTATCCATACTTTAAATAAATAGTATATTCGTTCGGTTATGTGTTGTCTACTAATCCCTTGCAGAGAAGAAATAATAAGAGAAGCAGAAGTCTAGAAGAGTGAGAAAGGATTACAACATATGAGACAAGATGCTAATAAACAACTCAAGATGCAAGAAAGAAAATGACCATTGAGATTCAATCTATCCTTTACCACATGGTGTCATCATCTTAAAGGTAAGTGGTCATTATTCCCTCTTGATCTTAGAAGTACACATCATAGCACCATTCTCATGATCTCAATCTTAACCAAATGAGCTCAAATATGATATATCTTGTTTTTAGAAGATGATAGTCATCATGTTAATCTTGATAACTTATAAAGATGAACAATCCTTCCATAGGTTAAGTAACTCCACTCCTTTATCTAATAAACTTAAATGCCATATTTATACTTTTGATCTTCTCACTCATATTATAAATGAACAATGTAAAAAGACATCAATCTTATTGTGCCCAAGGTTAGAGAATGAACAAATTTCTGGTTCTGTTGGTGTTTTCCCACCAATAGAGCCCATGCACTTGATCTCTACCTTGTCTTTATGAGTAGAACATACTTCAAGCAAAGTGTGGGGAGATTCCCCAAATTCTACAAGTGGAAGCTTTCAACCAATGACAATAATGCACATGAGAGTGGCTTCGAGATACTAACAAAAAGAAAGGAAGAAGGTGGCACCACCATTGGAAGCGCCACTAGTGGAGACACCACCTCAATCCTCATCCTTAGGAGCAAACCAAAGTATTCAATTAATGAACTACTGCAAGGAGGAGTCCAGTTCGGAGGACTCAAAACATCGAACTCTCGCCGTGAGATAACATCGGTAGTTATCCATATCTATTTTCTTGCATTGCATGATTTTATTCTCTTTAGCATATTTACTTTTCTACATTAGTATTGCATAGAAAACATTAAAAATAAATAGGTATGCATTAGGCTGCATTCATGCATCTTAAAAAAAACCTTAAAGCCCCATGTAAAACTCCTGTGGTATAAAAACTATTGGAGTGCTCACTGTGGTGGCCTAACAAATAAAAAAATATATTATGCATATTTCCTTTCTGCATATAAATCCAAAAAAAAACCAAAAATATTAATTCAGCATCCTACTGCAATACTGCTATCATTTAAAACCTCCACAACACCCAATCCTCTAAAAATGGCTAATCATTAACTTTTTATCCTAATACCATTCCACGAGTTTTGGTGTGTTGTGAGAGCTTTCTGCAGGATGACTCCGAGAGCCAGCTCACCTAGGTATCTTTATCTTTATCACTCGAAGTACACCTTCTTGATACACAACTAACCCTTGTGTAAAGGAAGTAACTTTCTGGGCGATGAGATTGAAGTATTCCTGGCAACACTTGCTCTTATAAGCATGAGCTCCTCTGTGAGGACCACTCAGCTTCAACGTTCAGCCATAACAACATCTAGCTTGGGGGAGAGCATCCCCTAGTTATCAGGTAAGTATACCTATGCGATTATCGAGTCTATCTTATAGTCATAAAATACCAAAAATATGTGGGTACATGAAGGTCCACGTCTGTAGAGTCTTTTGTGAGTCCATTAGTTAAAAAGAAATAAAAAGATGAATAATCATTGAAAGAAAATAAAGATACTTTAGCTATTTATTAAGGTGTGATCATAATTCTATCGAGTTTAAAAGTCAACTGAAGAACAATAAAATTTTATCTTAAAGATGATGAATAGTTGCTCTGTCGTAATTCCTTTTAAGTGCCTAGTTTTCAACCTTAAATTCTCCCGAGTTTTGGATATGACTGCTTTGATATAAGAATTTACTCTGAACCTAAAACTTATGGAGGCATATGCTTGAGCTAAGTCTAGGTAGTTGAAGGATATGATATAAAAAAGTTTGAGTTGCTATTTATCTTATTCCTAGCAATATCAAGTTCTGGAGACTTGTCTTATAAAAATAGAAAACCTTACATGATGAGCTCTTGTATGATAAAGTTTGAATTCCTACCAAAGCCATATATGATATACATTTAGAATAGGAAAACTTTTATTCATTCATGATGCTTGCTTTGCATTGAGTTCGGTCAACCTTTATTGTATACCTTATGAGAGTCTTGTCATGCTTTTAAAATCAAGATCACTTACACACTCCACCTACATAAGCATTGCTCCTACTCTAGGAGTAAGCGCAATCATTTTCTACTTTCATTTAGATCCATCTTAAAAAATGTTTTTCTCCTACACTGGGAGTCAAACACCCAAAAATATACCCCATAGGACAACCCCTGTTTAAATGCTCCAAGTTCCTATCATTATCTCTCTAATCATTTATTGTATTCCAAGGATACATGTGGCTATGCAAAAAGAAAAGTTATTAAAAATAAGAGAGAGTTAAAAAGCTCGCATCCCTAAAAAAAAAAAGAAGAAGAAAAAAAAAAAAAAAAAAAAAAAAAAAAAAATAAAGATAGCTCATGTTTTCCTGCGAAAGTTCTAAGTCCAAGAGAGAGAGATTTATTTTTAAAGAGCAAAAGTAGAATTAGGTTTAGCCACCATATATTCACCTATCCACCATATTCCATACACATGCACATCTTAGTTTGATTGTATGACTTTACTCTTTTTGGATCCATTGTTTGACTTTACAATATATGCATTGCAAGTATGTTCATCCTTGTTTTAATGCCACTCCTATGAGCTCCACTATAATCCTTAGTTCTAGGAAGGCATGACATCATTAATATCTCAGTGAGATCCACAAATACCACATATAATAAGAGACTTGAGGGTGTCATACAATTAAGCTCTGAGTTTTATTTCAAAAATTTACAAAAACTCCAGACTATTGGTTAAGTGAAGAATTTGAGACATAGTGCTTGACTTGATTATTTTATCTTTCAATTACTCAAGACCCACGCGAAAGTAAAAAAGCACCATAGTTAAAGGTAAAATGGGTAAGTTTGAAAATTAGAGCAGTTTTGTCTAATCCAGAGGAGAATTTCTGTTTGAAAGCATGTGTACTTTTGAGGAGTGAAAGCATTGTAGCAACTCCCGATTCAAGTTTAGTAGTTAGGCTTTGCTAAGGGACTAGCAAAGGGTAAGCTTGGGGAGCTTGTTGACAGTCATTAAACACCAAATATAATCATCAACTATTGCATGAAATAATATAAAATAGATTACAAAGCATAGTTGTAGGTTTTGATTCTAACGAGTTCCATGAGTTTTGGTGTTCTCACTTGTGTTGTAGGAGTATGCAATTTTCCATCAAATAAAAGTATCTCAAATAAGGAATTGGACTACACCATTGCGACGGGCTCGTCGAGACGATCGAAACAGACATATCATTTGCTATATTTCGAGCCCAGAATCAAGAAATATCAACTCTAGATCGAAACATGCGCCATTGGGCCCTAAAAGGAGCTGAAAAACACACAAACGAAGCTGGGCCCAAGTGGGCTTGGGCCCAGGCCGGCCGGCCTCCCCCTATGGCCTCTCACGCCCATCTTCTGGAAGCTTCTTCCACAGCCTTCAAGGATGCATCTTGACCGTACCTTAAGTCGGTTTGATTAAAGAGCTCACGTTTCTCCCACCGGGCTATAAATATAGGGCCAGACCCCCCTCCCTGGGGGCACCACATTATTATGGAGATGTAGAGGCGTCCCTCGAATGGATGACCTCTCACCTCTAGAGAATTAGGGCTAGATTTTCTAATGTAGTAGATTAGTTCTAGTTGAGAGTTAGGGAGAGCGGAGCTACGCGCCGGTTCTAGAAGAGTCTTCAGAGTCTTGGTATGTCTTTGTATTTATTCTTTGTAAGACTTATGCTTTAATATATTTATCTTCTCTATTTACTTTATGCCTTTCATATTATGTTTAGTATAGTTGTTATATCCTAGCATGGGATCTCCGCTCGTATTGAGTGCTCTGGTTATCATATGTGATTAGAGTAGTAATCTTTAGTGTAGACATGGTGTCTAGGCTAGGGTTTACCTAAGGTTGCACTCAATCCCATGGTTAGTTGCGGTAGCCCCAGAGGTGACAGCTCTGTTAGGCCTTCATATTCCACCACTTTCGGGTTGATGTTTCGTAGAGCTGTTGGCAGCCTTCCCCAACTACCTTCTTCCCAGTCTTATTCGAGAGTTGGAAAGGTACTGCTGCTCCAAAGTGCTATTGTGTGATTGCTATATCTACCCATGAATCAGTTATTATAGAACCCTAGTAATAGAGAAGTGTTTAGGAACCTTGAACTCTCCCGTTGTCCTCTCACTTTAGCTATCTACTCTTTTATCATAGAATTCTCCTGTGTGCCTGTGTCATTTACGCATAACTCCTATCATTTATCATTTACCTCCTACTCTAGTCTAGTTGGTGTACTAAGTTAGTAGATACATGATGGTGAACTATCAATATCTTTATCCATTGTTTCCCAAGTGGTAAAATATAAATAACGATACCGGGGAATACTCCCGGTAAAATGCTACAATGGTTTATTGTGCACTTGCGAAATCCTTCATATTTTAGTTATGCATAAGAAATACCAACACCTCCAGATCTTAGTAATGCTAGGAATAAGATAAATAGCGGCTCAAACTTCATAAATCATATCGATCAACCACCTAGACTCAGCGCAAACTTATGCCTCCACACTTCGGGTTTAGAGTAAATTCTTCAATTAAAACAGCGGTGTTTAAAACTCGGGAAGATTTAAGTTTGGCAACTAGGTACTTGGCAAGGATGACAACAGAGTAACTATTCATCATCTCCAAAATAAATTTTAATGTTCATCAAGTTTTTAATTAGCTCTAGCCTAGACTCTTTTTTTTTAAATGTACTCTAATATATATAACTAAATATTTATTTAGTTTTGTATCTTTTTATGTTTCGAATTAATAACCTCTATGACTTTCGTGGATCTTCATGTGCCCACATATTTTTGGTATTTTATGACTATATAAAGTAAATTTAATAATCACCTAGGTGTAGTCACCTGATAACTAGGGGATGCTCCTCCCCCAAGCTGGATGTTTGTAATACTTAGGGTAGATGTACTTGAGTGAGCTAGTCAAGAGTGCACTGGTGGTTGCCACCGATAGACTCTCTTCTTGTCATAATATTGTTCCTGCATAAATATATTCCAAACAGAGAAACCAAAACTCGAGGCTCGAATTTAATAATGGGTTAGCGATTAGCCAAAGAGTAATTGATTTTCTTCATGAGCAGATTTATGTTGTCGATTTTAGCAGGATTTTATATTTTCTCTTTTTTGAATTTTCTGTTTATGATGCAGGAATTAAATATGAATGCTATTTTTATTTTTATTTTTATGCCACCACAGTAAATATTCCTACGGGGGGAACCATAAGTTTAATTACATGGGGCTTATGAATTTGTGATGCAATAAATAATGAAGTAAATATTTTTTTGTTATTATATATATATTTTTATATTTTAATATGCAATCATAATTATGCTACTATATATTAAAGTAAACTTACTAGTGAGCTTAATAGATAACTACCATTCTAACCTTATGGCTAGGGTACGGAATTTAAAGTCTACCGATAGGACTTAGACAGAGGAGAATAATTACTTAGTGGGTTCATTGCCTGAGGTCACCTCAGTCAATTCCCCGTCTCGTGGTGGTGCAGCACATGCTTCTTCTTTCTCCTTCCATCTCTTTTCTGTTTCTTCTGCTTCTCTCTTCTCTAGCTCCAGCTCTTCAACTTTGTTTTCCTTCTCCACTTTTCTAGATGTGCTAGGATCTCTTCTTTTTCTGCCTTGGCGATTTGGTCCATTCTTTTCGACTTCCGCTTCCCACTCACTCCAGCGTGGTGCTTGTGTGTTCTCTTCTTGCTCCTTGTAGCAGTCTTCATACTTCACAATCTTGCTAGAAAATTCTTCCCAGCTACAGTGAGGCTGGACAGCCTGACGGCAGCCTTGGCGTCTTCTCCTATCGCGTTGCTTTCTGATCTGTTCCTAGTTAACAAGTGTTCTAAATTGACAGCGTACCTTTCCAGTGGGCAAGTTGAAGTGGATTTGTCCGGACCCGATGTAGATGTTCGCGTTGGCGGTGTAGAGAAATGGTCTTCCCAGAAGGATTGGGGATTCATCGTCTCCCTGCATATCAAGAACTAGAAAATCTGCAGGTATATATTATCCTTGAATTTTTACCATGACATCCTTGACCACTCCTTCAGGAAACTTTAGTGATTGATCCACCATCTGCAACTGGATAAATGTCGGGTATAGAGGTAAATTATCAAATAAATCATTATATACCTGTTTTGACATCACGTTGCAGCCTGATCCGGTGTCGCAGATGGTGTTGGCGAAGGTGGTGTCTTTGATTGTGCATTCAATAATTGGTATACCTGGATCACCTCTCTTTGTTGGAAATGGCTTGGGTAGCATATGATCATTTTCTGTATTAAGAGCAGTAATTAGTTGAGTAGTTTCTTCAGATGCATGCTTGATCTCCCTCCATCTTCTATTTCTTCTATTGTTTCTTTTCTTCAAAGACCGATTCTTTGTAGTTGCTCTTCTTGTTGATGGAATTGCTTCGGGGCTGCGGGGAGCTTTCAGGACGCGGTTCTTGAACGTGAATCTTTCTTTCTTGTCCTTAATGGATAGGACGATCTTGGCGTACTCCGCATAGATGATGGCTTTTGTTGTGCACAAGAATGGCCTGCCCAAAATTATGGGTGCCTTCTCATCTACTCCTGTCTTCATGACCACGAAATCAACTGGGACGTATGATTGTCCCACTCTGATGATAACTTCTTCTAGTACTCTCTCAGGGTAGCAAATGGATTGATCTGCAAGCTGCAAGCGCATGTTTGTGTACAACAGGGGATCATTTAATATTTTCTCATAAATTACCTTGGGCATAATGTTGACACTAGCGCCGAAATCACAGATAGCCTCTGAAAAGCTGTGACACCCTATAGCGATAGGAATGACAGGCCTTCCAGGGTCTCCTATCTTCTCAGGTAGAGAGTGGTCAATCCACTGTACATCTGCAGGCTCAATATGATATTGGGTTGCATTATGAATATCAACAAGGTTAGCCGTTTCTAAATCTTTCGGTTGGCCTGGAATCTTACCTTTCTCGAATGGAGGAACAGCAGCAGCTAATTGAGCTAATTGTGATTCTAACATTTTATTAAAGTCGTGGCCGATTCTTTATAGCAGAAGCAAAGGTGTCTAATCTAGTATTTATGTTTTCTAATGCTTTATCATTTGAAGCTATCTTTCTAGTCATTTGATCTAACACTTTAGATTGATTAGCAACTACATCTCTTAAAGGTGGAAGATTGTAATTATTAAAATTATTACCTTGGTTGTTACCTTGGTAATTACCTTGTCGAGGTTGCTGATTCCACCCTTGGTTTTGTTGAGGACGATAGTAGGTGTTGTTGTTGATGAAGTTCATATCCTTTTGCAGTGTAGGGCAGCTGATAGCCGAGTGCCCATAGTCTCCACATTCTTCACATGTCATATGGGAATCATTAATATGCATGACTTACTTCTTCTCTATATCGAGCTTCTTCATAATGAGGTCTAACTTGGCAGTGACCATATCAGTTTCCTTGAGATGATGGATTCCTCCTCCTTTCTTGTGGGGTTGAGTACGTTCTTCATTACAGCTTGAATTTGAGACCATCTTCTCAATAAGTGCTTTAGCATCTGAGAGCTTAAGTGACAGGAAAGCTCCCCCAGCTGCAGCATCAATAGACTCACGGGTGCTAGAGACAAGCCCGTGGTAGAAAGTCTGCATCAATAGCCACTCCTCTATCCCATGATGAGGACAGTCTTCTATGTAGTTCTGGAATCTTTCCCATGCTTTAGTGAATGATTCGTCATGTTGTTGTTGAAAACTTGCAATTTTTCCACGCAGAGCATTCATCTTGGTGGTAGGAAAGAATTTTGCCAGGAAAGCAGTTGAGCACAGGTCCCATGTAGTGTTCTTGTCTTTGTTGATGTAGAACCAGTGCTTAGCTTTCCCCAATAATGAGAATGGGAAAAGACGGAGTAAAACAGCATCTCTTGGTACTCCTCTGATCGTGAAGGTGCTGCAGATTTTTAGAAAGTGTTGTAGGTGTGCACTTGCATCTTCATGAGCTTTTCCACAGAATTGGCTAGCTTGAACCATGGTGATGAGAGCAGGCTTGAGCTCGAATCCATTCTCTCCAATGTTGACTACTGGTCCAGTCTGGATGTTTGCTGTTGTTGGGGCAGAAAACTCACGCTGATGTCTTCTCGACCATGTCTTTAAACACGGGAGCTAGGTTTTGTCCTAATTGCTCTTTCTGTTTGTTCTTCTACTTGTTCTTCAAATTCTTCTTCCAATGTCGGAGCTGGCTCCTCCGAAGAGCTAGCTTGAGCAGCAACGGGTGTTCTTGATGGTGACTCGAATTTGTCCCTTGCTTCTATAAACTTCTTCTTTCTAAGGAGTTTCTCTGGATCGTCAGTGAAGTTCTTTGGAAGAGAAAAACCATTCATTCATCACCCTGCATAAGATAAACAAATGATAACAACGAAGGGTGTACCTGTTTGAGTTAGAGATCGATTGGTAATATGACTTTATCTATTTTGTATATATGTTATCAATATTTCCTAAGTTTATTGTGCCTTCCCCGGCAACAGCGCCAAAAATGCTTGTTGGCACTTCTAACGTCGCTATGAATTAACGAGATTAGAAATACATGGTATTAAATTAACTTGTCATTAGCAACTAGCCGCTTCTTTATCACTAGCATTCCTAAGCATGAATTAAGTTGTCATCCTTAATTATAATGCTAAGGAGCAAATATAGATTTACATGTATTATTCAATATGACTAGGCAGAGATATGAATATAAACTAAAATAGATTCTGCAAGCGGACAGATAATTATACCATTGTAGCATTTTACCTCGGGAGTTCTACCAGGTTGTCGATTTATATTTATACCACTGGGAAAGCTTGTTATAAACTCTATCTATTATATTGATAAGAAAGTATATACAATGAATAAGTGATATTACCAATGTCATCTACTCTACTCATGACAAAAGTGAGAGGTCACAAGATAAATATAGATAAATACGGGTGATAGCATAATCAAGTATCATAATTATATAGATAATCATCAGAGCATTGTCTAGTCATAATCATAGTTAGCCAATGGATAAACTAAGGAGATAACTGTCTCAGGTAATTCTATAACTACATCAATGAATAACTCTAATTAGTGCAATTACATCTAGTAATCATCGCTAAGTCAACCATATATCATGATCACATATAAGGGGCATCAACTAGGAAGGATGTGAAACAGAGTCATTATCCAACTTCGCGACCGTGCCCTGCTGTCCTACGTACGGAGGGTGGACTACAGAGGAACCAACGTAGCTGTCACCTACGCGGACTACCACACGTCCCGGCATGTCAGGGTGCACTCGCAGACAAACAAGATATCTAGACACCACGTCTACATATTGTCTATCATCTACCCATTGTACACTTGGGTAAATGCTATACGAGCAATTACATGAATTCAATAAGATCAAACTAACTAAACTAGACATATAATCAAAGTAGACAATGACTATTGCAATTAAGAACATATGAACTATTAAGAATAATGTCTCCCTAATCTGAACAATGAATACAATAAGAAAGAAAGAACTAGAACTATACCGAACTCCCCGTGCCTGCATGCACGCCGGGGCTCCAGATCCCGATGAAGAACTAGATCTCCTCTACTTCTAATCTAACTAACTAGAACTATGAACTAGAAGGCTCTTGATGAACTTGAAGGCTTCTTGATGCTAGATGGCTTGAGGCCTTGATGAATAATGAATTGGCTCTCTCCAGGGGGGTCTACCCATATATTTATAGTCCGGTGGGATGAACGTGCGCCGCAGGATCAAACCGACTTAACCAAGGGCCAAGATGCATCGGGAGAGGCGGTGGAGGAAGCTTCTAGAAGGGAGGCCCGGGAACCCTAGATGGGGCCGCCCGGGCGCCATGGGTGGGGCCGGCCAGCCCCCCCCGGGCGGCCTCCCCGGCCCCGGTTTTTCGGTGTCTTCTAGATCCTTCCCACGTCCCAATGTTGATCTTTCCCATGGCGGATAAGTTTCGTGATTAATATGCACTTTAATCTCTCTTTTCAGCTTTTCTGGAAAAGTCCTGGAAAATATAGAATATGCAAAACTCGTGGAAATTGTCGGTTAAAACCCTAGACTAGTGTGTATTCGTGTATCTTCTCGTGTCTAAAGTTCTAATGAATGTTGACGTTATCCACCGTCAACAGTCTACAAGATCTTAGAGCAGTCGGCTTTAGGCTCGAGTGTTGTGGGACTTATATTCTTAGCGGATGCATTCAATTTTCTTTATAAAAAAATTAGAGCAATTTTAGACAAGACTATCTAGCTCTTTATGCTAAATAGCAAGGGGCTCGGGGCTACACTACACCCAATCGATGTGCTTTTTAGAAAGCGCATACCATTCAAAGACTTCAAGGGGACTATATGGCTTGTCTCGAAAGCACTTGGATGTTGCTTGATCTTACTCGGCCAAGACCAAAGGCTTAAGATGACGTCACCGATCGACCATGAAAAGCTTAGAGGCTTGTGGGACATGGTCCTCGGGTACCCGACCCGCAAGGAAAGGCGAAGACCTAGCCCGATTAGAACTCTATGTCATTCTAGTTATATTACCTGTAATCGAACTAGGACTCCTATATTGTAAACCTACTAGAACTCTTGCCTCCTGGACTATATAAAGAGAGGTAGAGCTCCCTAGATCGGCATGCTAAAACCCTAGATATCTAGACAGAACTAGATATAGACAAGACAAGCTCTCGGATGTACATCAATCAGCTTCGTACAGATACCTAATGCAAAGGCAAATGCCTAACTGGATTAGGATATTACGCTTCCGAGTGGCCTAAACCAGTATAAACCATTGTTTTTATGTTTACCGTCGAGTTCTGCATACGCCACAGCCGTTGAACCCACTAGCTCACTTGCCTTACGACCTAAATTTTCTAGGAAAAATAATTCAATTATACAAAAATACCTGTCCGTGTATTGATTTGTCAATCTAAAGATGGAAGTATGAGAAAAAAAGTAGGCCAAGGTTCTCAATGCAAATGTATAGAATAGAAAGAAAATATAGAAGTGGTGAGGAGATTTATATATATTTTAGGATTTTCAATGCAAAATAGATTTATGTATTGATGAGGATGTGACACCTTCGGATACAACAAGGATTATAAGGTGAGCTCGTTCAATAAATTTTGGTGCAACTCACTTAGTTCCACATGTGCATGTATTTATTTGCTCGTAGGTACAAATAATTCTCAAAGTGTAGGGCAATCAAGATTCGTCAGTGACCCGATAGTACCTCGTTAGGAAGGCCGTAACTCAACCATCCGGAGTTTGATTGAGGTCAATGAGTACTTGATGAAAAGCTTATTTGATAAGTTTTTAAATAGATCAGGTCCTATCTCAATATCACGTTGGCAAGGCCTCTAAATCATCGAGACATTCTTTCCCTGTTGCTGCCAGGAGCTACATCATTGTCATGTGCTTGTTATTCACACATGGGACCCTGGCCCAAGTCGGAACACGTCCCAAGAAGATGGAGAATACACCAAGGAAGCCCTTGGACGTCCCCCTCCTTGGCCACCACCTTAGGGGCCAGCAAGGGCGTTCAAGCCAAGTCGGAGGCCCAATCCAACTCGAGTTCGCGCCAGCCTCAGCCTTCAGGACCAGCCAGCAGTAATATGGCTGCCCAGGATGCATCCGGACTTTATTTTTTATGGTTCAAGTATGGATGGAAAGATAATTTTATAAGCTAACCAATGGCTTTGGTTTGAGGTCCAAATTCTATTGGAGTCAACGGGAATCGTTAAAACAAGTAAGCGTCCAGAATCTTTTAGATCGTTGTGTTGCTGTCTTTTGGGCCATCGGGCCGTGTAAAGTATAGGCCCATGAGGAGGACGTGAATGAGAGTGCTTGCACATCCCTAAGACCATATAATCAGTAGCCGTCGCCTACGTTAGGGTTTGGGTTTTGCCAATCTTTCACGGTACAAAATTCACAAGAAAATGAATTTCTCTAATTTTATATAAATAAAAAAAGAGCCCAAACAATTAATTCCTTTATACTCCTTTATGCAGCACACGTAATCAGCAGGGGACAAGGAGTATAATGCAGCTCGTACACCAATATAGCTCTTATTAATTTAATTTCGCAGCCAGCCCAATATGTTAGCAGCTTGCTAGTAATTGAATAAGCAACGATCGGGTGACACAGTATATTAACCAAACTCGACAAGATCGACCAGCTCAATTTATTGAATCACAGAAAATAGCCGCAGCTTAAATCACCCAGATAGAAATCCACAAGACAGAACAGTTGCTAACTCTTGATTAATTCAAACAAGCAATGATAATAATTAAGGGATCAGCTTACACAGATGCAACCCGATCATCAAATAATTTTCCACCCGCGGCCACGACGAACAACAATCAGAAGAGAGGGAACTCCAAGAATTCCAAGCGACGCACCCGAACTATAGCAGCTCGATCACGCACTCCATGCAAATCCACGAAGGATCCGAATCAATCACCCCAACCAACTAGGGTTCTCGAGCGGCGGCTCGATGAGAGATAAACTGCACAAAATAAAATCCAATCTAATCTATACATGGCTGACTAGCAGCACCTTATACGCACGCAGGCGCAGGACACCGAGACCCAGGTCGGACTCGACCATTACCATGCTAAACGTGAGCTAAAACATGCGTGACACCTTAACGTGCTAAATTACACATACTATAATATAAAAAAATAATATAATATGTGGGCCAAAGGAATAATCACGTTAGGTTTCCTTGATGAGCTGCTTGCCTCCTCAAATTAGCATCTCTTTTATGCAAAGTTGCACCAATAAAAATAATATTTGAGGATAGGCTGGCACTGCTGAATTTCCCTTCATTCACGCTATATTTCTCATCGAAAGGAATACCTCCAAGTTGAAGACCAAATGATTTCAAAGAGTTACGAGGTATCATATTTGTGATAGCACAAGAATTTTCTGCCGGTATATTTTGAGGAGCCATGGGCTCATCATCCTCCCTTCCTTGATTCAATGCCGTCCTCGGCTTTGCCATGATCTCAACTGGTTTCTTTCCTTCTGTCTTGCTGTGGTTGTGTTGCCCAAAATTATATAGAGAGCCAAACTGTGTATGAGATTTACGTAAAACAGCCTTGCAAATTAAATACTATCTGAAGCTTTACCTAGCGAATTATTCATCATAATTGATTCTCCCTTACTAGGGACTTCACAATTACTAGGTGCAATATTAAATTCCTTGCATGAATCCTCAGCTGCAATATTTTGAGAAGCCACTGGTTCATCATTCTTCTCTTCTTGAAACAAAGCTATCCCCAGCTTTGACAAGTATTTAACATCTTCTATCTTGTCCTCACTCTCTGGTGCAATATTGGAAGCTTTGATTATAGTCTCGGATGGCATAATAACAAAATCATCTTTAATGCTGTAAGCGGAACCATCAGAAGAATTACCCCCAGAATTCCAAATAATTTCAGAGTTAGTTTCAGAAATAGTAGATATCTCTATTGGAATGTTACTGGTGACATCACTAGTAATTTTTGGAGACTCAGCAGTGACACTAGCTGTAATCATTGGAGGAGGAATTGTCACACGACAAGAAGCATCTACAGAAGTGCTAGCAGCTCGTGAGCAATAATTTTAGAACTCATTGTCATGTCATTCCCTCCCACTTGAAACAAAGCCATCCTTGGCTTTGGGACAATTTCAGCTGCTTTTTTCTTCACTTTGGAAGGAGCAAATACCTCAGCCTTGATAGCACTCTCCAGCATTGGTTTGAGCACATGATGAACTCCCTTGTGCACAAATGAATAAGTATTGGAACGACCATGGTGAATAGCATCCAGATCAAATTGCTATGGCTGACCCAATAATAAATGACATGCAGTAATCGGTGCAATATCACAGTCCACAGTATCAACATAATTTCCAATGGAGAATTTCATTCATGTCTTATGAGTAATTTTGAGTGTACCACTTTGATTCATCCATTGGATATAACGCGGGGTTGGAAGCTTCCATGTAGACAAAGATAAAGCATGCACAACATCTGAACTAATGGCATTTGTGAAACTACCACCATCAATAATTACTTTGCATACCTTATCTTGAATTTTGCATTCTGACTAAAATATATTAGAGCGTTGCCCCTTCACATTAGTAGCAGTACCATCCTGCTTTACTTCTTGAGCCATCATAGATAAGCCACTGGCTGCATCATCTATGGCAATAGTTTCAAGTACAGACTCAATATCACAAGAAGAATCACTAGCATGCAGCCCTGAAGCCAAAGAAATAGCAGCACTGTGATCTATAGAGATATGCTTAGGCACGCCAGCCTTTACAAACAACATGGAATCATTGTTCTTTGCATCCATGGAACAACCAACCTGAGCTCCTTTCTGTTCCGCTATAGCAGCTCCTTTCATCATATAACTAGCTGCACCAAGAGCTTTCTTCTCATACAACTTAGGAGAAGGAAAAAAATTTATCATTCATAGCCTTGCCATATCAAGCAACAGAACTCAATGTCTTCTTGTAGGAATTATCGACAGTTGTCCGGTCAAATATTTCTGCATGCATAGGCTTGCCAGAAGGAGCACTAAAACTCAACTTCTTATGAGAATTAATATCAACAGCTAGCCGGTTGAAGCAGGAAGGTACTTATCTCCGGCAACATCAGCAGCCCATGAGGAGCGAATAACTGGCTCGTTGGCTAGAGATTTTTTACCATGAGCAGCAGCTACCTTCGTCTTGGACTCAAGCAGAGGAGCCAATCGGCGTCGTAGCATGGCTTTCATATCATTCCATGTCTGACAAGGGTCTTCACCTCTCATGATGTGTGATTTGTGTAATTCTCGCCACCACACAGATAGATTATCAGAAAATGTCTTCTTAGCAAAAATAGCTGCATGCGTGGCATGAGTCCACGACCCCGCAAAAAATCCTCCATAGCATCTTCCCAACCATAGTAATAGCAATTCTCAATTATTAAATAAAGTGTGGGCACACACTTAATTTCCTTGTTAGCAAGACTATAACCAGCCATTGAATAAACTCAAATGCACCGTGAACAACCTGGAAGCTGATACCACTTGATAAGGACACGCCTACGCTGCCTAATATTTGTCCCAATCTTTTACGGTACAAAATTCACAAGAAAATAAATTTCTCTGATTTTATATAAATAAAAAAAGAGCCCAAACAATTAATTCCTTTATACCCCTTTATGCAGCACACGTAATCAGCAGGGGACAAGGAGTATAATGCAGCTCGTACACCAATATACCTCTTATCTATAACTCCTATAATCCTAACCCACACTAAGGAATTCTCTAGCTTCTGATTGGTTCAATCCTGAAAAGTGATGTTATGTGATGTCATCAAATCCGCTACACCCACTAAGTCTCATTTATCTCCCACTAGCTATTTCTTTTGAAATAGAAAAAAAACTCTTAGCAACCTAAACCAATATCGTAATTAAAATCCAATTGCACTATGGTGTTCCTCACAATAAACTCTTCGAAACAAGACCCCCACATGAATATATTTCGATAACTTTTTTACAAATTTAAACCATTTTATAAACCTAGCAAAACTGCACATCACATGGATTGTATGTGGTCCTTCGAAACACGTATAATTTTATAAAGGAAAAGTCCTAGAATTTTAAGGAGGGGGATGACCCTCAGGTATAGTAGGGGTGGGGGTTCGGGTAGATTTGGGTGATGTCCAATTCAAATAATCTATACCATGTATATGAATGGATACGACTTCCTCAATTGACCTACTACATCCATACATATGTATCTATTAATTTATAGTTTCGACCATTATAAACTTCTTACATTTCTACTTCATACCCGCAGCAACGCCGCTGGGCATCCTACTAGTTAATTTAATTTGGCAGCCACGGAACAGTGAGAGCCCAATATGTTAGCAGCTTGCAAGTAATTGAATAAGCAACGATCGGGTGACACAGTATATTAACCAAACTCGACAAAATCGACCAGCTCAATTTATTGAATCACAGAAAATAGCCGCAGCTTAAATCACCCAGATAGAAATCCACAAGATTGAACAGTTGCTAACTCTTGATTAATTCAAACAAGCAATGATAATAATTAAGGGATCAGCTTACACAGATGCAACCCGATCAGCAAATAATCTTCCACCCGCGGCCATGACGAACCACGATCAGAAGAGAGGGAACTCCAAAAATTCCAAGCGACGCACCCGAACTGTAGCAGCTCGATCACGCACTCCACGCAAATCCACGAAGGATCCGAATCAATCACCCCAACCAACTAGGGTTCTCAAGTGGCGGCTCGACGAGAGATAAACTCTATAAAATAAAATCCAATCTAATCTATACATGGCTGACTAGCAGCACTTTATGCGCACGCAGGTGCAGGACACCGAGACCTAGGTCGGACTCGACCATGACCATGCTAAACGTGAGCTAAAACATGCGTGACACCTTAACGTGCTAAACTACACATACTATAATATAGAAATAATATAATATGTGGGCCAAAGGAATAATCACGTTAGGTTTCCTTGATGAGATGCTTGCCTCCTCAAATTAGCATCTCTTTTATGCAAAGTTGCACCAATAAAAATAATATTTGAGGATAGGCCGGCACTGCTGAATTTCCCTTCATTCACGCTATATTTCTCATCGAAAGGAATACCTCCAAATTGAAGACCAAATGATTTAAGAGTTACGAGGTATCATATTTGTGATAGCACAAGAATTTTCTACCGGTATAGTTTGAGGAGCCATGGGCTCATCATGTATTTTATAAGAACCAGATTTTAAAAACAGTTTGATGAACCAATAAATATGCTCTCAATATTTGGAAAACTCATTGGTCTACTAATTATTATTATTTCGGAAACTATTCGAGATGCTCGGAATATTTGCTCCCAATTGAGAAATGTTGACATATACAAACACACGTAGAGCAACTCCAACAGTTTGCTAAAAGCACTTGGCATCCTAAAATTTTTACCAAAACCACAAAAAACAGCCTCCAACAAGTTGGCAAAACTACTTGGCATTTTTGTGAGCTTGGCAAAATTCCCCCTTCACTTGCCAAATATGCCAAGTCCTCCATCGCTTGGCATCACGTGCATCCCAATTTGCCAACTAGTTTTGCCAACTTGTTAGAGGCTCAATTTTGTGATTTTGGCAAAAGTCCTAGGATGACAAGTTCTTTTGTCAAGCCCAAATAGCAAACTGTTGGAGAAGGTCTCTTTTTTCACTTGGCATTTGGTTTTGAGACTTGGCAAAACTATAAATTTGCCAAGTGAGTTTTAGCAAACTGTTGGAGTACCACGATTCCACGTACGAATATATGATTCATCCATATTTACTGCTCTCGCATCACGGCCGCGCCTTGCCGTTGCCGTCGGTGACGTTGGATACTGGAAGCTCCACAACAGCTGCCTCCGGTGACGGGAGCCGCGCACGCGAGCCACGGCTGAACACCTCCTCGATCTCCTCCAGTGGCCGGCCCTGCGTCTCCGGGCAAAGGAAGTAGAAGAACGTGGCCGCCAGCACGGCGAGCCCCGCGAACAGGAAGAAGGCACCGCCGATGGTCACCGCCTTGTACAGCGAGACGAAGGTCATGGAGACGCCGGCGTTCATGACGCGGTTGATGGCCACGCCGACGCTGGCGCCCTGCGCACGCAGCCGGAGCGGGTACACCTCGGAGCTGTAGGCCCACGTGATGGGCCCCACGCCGACGGAGAAGGACGCTATGAAGGTGAACACGGTCGCGATGGACATCGCCACAGCCCACGTCGGCGACTGGCGCGGCGCCGAGCGCTCCACGACGGTGAGGCCAAGACCGAGGCAGGCAAGCGAGGCGATGATGCCCGCCAGGCTGGAGAGGTAGAGCGGCCTCCGCCCGATGCGGTCCACTAGCAGGATGGCTGTCATGATGAACACCGTCTTGGTGACGCCCACGCCAATGGTCGCTGCCAGGATCTCGCTGCGGGTGGCGATGCCGGCCGCCTTAAAGATGCGAGGGCTGTACAGGACCACGGCCTCGATCCCCGTGAGGTGCTGGAAGAAGTGGACTCCGAAGGCCGCGACGAGGATACGTCGGACGGGGGGCGTCGGGTGGAGGAACATCTCCTTCCACACGCCCTTGCCGACGACTCTTGTAGGGTGAGGGTGAGGGTCTGCGTCCTCTGCCACTGCCAGCCCCGCCGCGGTCTTGATCTCGGCGAGCCGCACCTCAGCCTCGCCCGCAGTGTCTGACACGCGCCGGAGCACGGCGAGGGCCTGCTCGATGCGGCCCTGCATGACGAGCCACCGCGGCGACTCCGGCATCGCGAGCACGCTGACTGCGAGCACGGCGCTCGGCAGCGCGCCGAGCCCCAGCATGGCGCGCCAGCCGTAGACCAGCGGCAGCTTGGCTAGCAGGTAGTTGGCCACGTAGCCAATCAGGATGCCGAAGCTGATGCAGATCTCGGGCAGCGAGGTGACGGAGCCGCGGATCTGGGCGGACGAAATCTCAGCCGCGTAGACGGGCGCGATCATGAGCGCGTATCCGACGCCGACGCCGGCCACGCAGCGTCCTGCCAGGAGTACACCGAAGCTTGGCGAGAGGCCCATGAGGACTGACCCCGCCAGCAAGATGCAGGCCGCGAGGGAGATGGTGCGGCGGCGGCCGATCCAGTCGGAGACGCGGCCGGCGGTGAGGGAGCCGACAAGGGCGCAGATGTTGAGGATGCCGGCGAGGACCTGGACCTGCGTGTCGTTGGTCTTGAGGTCCTCCTTGATGAACAGCATCGCGCCGCTCATGACGCCCGTGTCTGCAATATATATTCATATACACAGAATGTTTTTGCCGTAAAACGGTGGATCGGATCGGAGGAGCTCAAGTTGTTGATAAGATCAGTTGATGCATGCATGCATGTTCATTACCATAGCCCATGAGGATGGAGATGATGGAACCAATAATGGAGCACGCCACGGCGTACTTGTTCTTTCCGCCATGGCCATCCCGACGTTGCTTCTCTTCTTCTCCCATGGCTTCTCCTGGCTTGTACTACGTACTTCACGATGCAGCTCCAAGAGTGAAGCGGCTCCCAGTCCACTTATATCGGCTCCTGCCGGTTGCCTCTGCCTGCAGGCGGCAGGTCATACCAGAGGAAACATTACACATGTGTGTAGGTCAAAAATAGGAGTGAACCTACCAAATGGTTACAGCAACCCATCATCAATCAATGTAGCTGAACGCATGCGCACTATCGTCGACCAGTGCAGTGGTAGGCACGGGCACGAAGAGAAGTTCAACTCGTGCTGCAACAGAGAACCTCATGCAGTCCCTGTATTCAAGGGTAAAATGATGGGAAGCTTATATCGAAATGGATGGGAAACCTGGCCCCACATGCCATTGCAAAATTAAAATCAATGTCATATATATATATAGTTGGGATTATGACACTAGATTGTTTCGCGGCCTATTATGAGCTGGGCTACTAATATAATTTGCATTGCTCACATTCTTATTATGATGACCCCTGAACACAAGATTAACTGAGAACGAGTGCTGAAAATATCTCCTAGTCTGGCCAGTGGCAAAACAAGCTAGTGCAAGGTACGTATACGTCACCGCCCAACAATTGAGTAGCACACTATACTGAGTTCTTCTCTCATCGCAGGAACAGGGACAGCCATACACACACCACAGAGATAACGCATAATGTATGGCCATGACGCACTTCGGCTGTGCGCCTGTGCCCCAAGCTGCCACCGAGTGCTACAAACTGACAACTCACGCACGCATGCCATATATATGGCTTTTGTTCTCTGTCTGGTAGCGGTAGAGTGCTTATCCGATCCACGCTGAAGGCCGAGTTTGAGAGCGAAGTTACACACGATACCTTGGTTTTGAAATAATGGTTGAAGCCTTGAATGAAACATCGACAACTTTAAAATGGTCTATTACAAACGTATTTTTTGCATGCGGCTGTCAGAACAGCTTGCCGTCATGTAACTTTTGGATTTTTACCGTTATAGCATTCATATTATATTGTAGATGTCGTCACTATGTAATGGTGCAAACACAAGGTTTATGCTTGTGGTTCAGTTGTGATGATGAGTGATTGATTCAACTGCTAGCATCTCGGATGGGGTGCTACTGACGGTGGTGAAAGCCATGAGTTTCACATGTGCCTTGGCTTGTGTTGTGCAGGTGTCGAGCATGGAGGCGGTGGCTGACGGCGAGGTGAAGGTCAAGTGATGGCGGGCTGCGCCGAATGGACTGGGAGCGGTGAAAGGGCGGACGCATCGAGACTTGGACTGAGGGACCCGGAATCGCCGGACGGGATCGCGTTGCTGGCACTTGGCTTCGACAAGTGCAAGGACATGGGTCGATTTGTTGGTTTGGGCCTCAAAACCAACGGAGGCGGGTTTCGGTGGTTTGGGTCTCAAAACCACCCGGCGGGTTTCTGAGTTGAGCCTCAAAACCCTGGCGGAGGTCCCGAGGCGGACGGCCGGCACGTGGCGGCATCGGCGAGTTCGCGTCGAGGCGAAGCTACCGGTGAGAAGGCGCGGTGGCCGTCGGATCAAAATATCTATCCGGCTCGGTGGAGTTGTACTACAATGTCCTTGGGCTAGGTAGTACGCTCGGTATCATGTAAGGGCAAAACTGGAATTTGAAATAAGCCCCGGTCGATAAGTATGGTGAGGGGAGCTCTCTTACCCCTTCACCTCTTCATTTGCTCATTTTCCTCATTTTCTAGGTTTTCTCCCTCTAGTGTGCTTGAGTGTGAGAGGTCCACTAATTCCATCAATTAGTGTGTAAGAACTCAGTTTACTCATGGGAAAGGAGGTCCCGAATCCTCCTTGTCTTCTCGTGGGGTTAGATTGATGTGTTGATTCGCGTTTTGATTGTTGTTCATCGCGTTCTTCGTTTCTCTTCTTCTACCCCTCTTGTTCCCGAGTTGATTTCTTGAGTTGTGATCCATCTTAGCGCATGCCACTTGTTTCTACTTGATCCTTGCTGTGAGAAGATCCTCTCCACCGAAGGATTTCATTCGATTCCTCACGAGCACATAGATCGAGTCGACTCAAGGTGCAAGGGCGTTTTTAGTGGTGTTCTCCGTTTCCCTTCGATTTCTCGTTGATTGGCTCCAATTTGGGCGATGACCTCTTAGAGGTAGCTCCCCTACTGCCTTGTGATCATGCTCACCAAGTTTCGTGACAGTTGGTGAAGATTTGGGCCACAAATCGAAAGATCGAAGTGAGGAGGCAATTTTCGAGGCGTTTTTCTTGTTTCGGGTCGCGCCAATCGGAAGTTCTGATCATCCACCGGAAGTTCTGGTCCAAGTTTTGTTTTGGTTTTGCGTTGTTTTTGCTTGGGGGCGCTTTGATCGAAAGTTCTGGTTCCCGACCGGAAGTTCTGGTCCCCGACCGGAAGTTACGGTTGTCGACAGAAGTTCTAGTGGAGGCTGACAAGAAATTCCGGTGAAACTTCCAGTCCCTGACTGGAAATTCTGGTCCAACTTTCGGTCCCTCACCGGAAGTTCCGGTCTAACTTCTACTCCACGCAGTTTTCGCTGTTTCTTCTCATTTCTTCGAGGGCTTGTCTTTGGTCTTTCTCGATAGTCCCCTTTGTGCCTCTAGGATATCTCCTAAGGTACCCAGCCACCCATTGGCTCGTGGATTTATCGGCCGCGTGTGAGTTCATTTTGGGGGGTTAAATTTGGGACACTTGGTCAAAAGTTTCGAAAGAAATTTTAGGCTCCCATTCACCCCCTCTGGTCGCCACTCTCGGTCCTTTAATTGGTATCAGAGCCGGTTAAGGATCATTCCACCCTAACCGGTTCATGATCCGCTAGAAGGCGACATGGAGCGCGGTTCGAGCAAGCCGCCGTTTTTCGATGGATCGAATTACCCTTACTGGAAGATACGCATGTCGGCGTATATCCAGAGTCTTGGGTCACGAGTTTAGGAAATTTGTGAGGATCCGAATTATGTTGTTCTTCCCACTCGTGTTGGTCAAGAGCAAATGGAGTAACACGATGCTAATAGCAAAGCTCGTAATGCTCTCTTTTCGAGTCTCTCTCCATCTGAGTTTGAGCGAGTTTCTCACTATACTACCGCTCGAGATATCTGGGTGAAGCTTCAGAGCTATCACGAGGGGACTCCCCAAGTTAAGACCAGACTCTTCGAAACATACAAGCGTGAGTATAAGAACTTCACTCAGTTGGATGGTGAGACCATCGATTCGATGTTTTCTCGCTTTCAGTCGATTGTGAACAAGATGCGAGCAAACAGGGCTCAGCTACCCTATGATGATCATGAGAGGGCTCTCAAGTTACTACACGCCCTGGATCGAGGGTTTGGGATTTGAAGTTTCAGGCCTTGGTTGAGTCACCCAACTACGCCACTCTCACGGTGGATGAGCTGTTCAGCAAGCTCAAGTCGAGTGAGATCGACAACCAGACCCATGCCAAGATCCGTAACCCCTCTGCTCCGACTATGGCGCTGGTGTCAGGTAAAGGTATCTCTAGTTTTTCCGCTAACCCCTCCTCTGCGATGTTTGCCTTGTCTTCCTTGATCACAGTGACAGAGGAGCAGTTGGATGTGCTCGGAGATGATGAGCTGGCTCTCGTCATCAGCCGGTTCTCGCGGTTTCACAACAACTGCTTGAATCACTGGTGGGGTGGACCGAAGGATGGATGCTACGGATGCGGCGACCCCAACCACTTCGTCGCCAACTGTCCCAAGTGGAACAAGCACTCCTTCGGCAAGTCCACCTCTGACAAGCACAAGGAGAAGCGCGAGTACACCTCCTGCAAGCACAAGTCCAAAGTAGACTTTGATAAGGAAGCGATGAAGCGCAAGTTCGTGAAGAAGTTCAAAGCAAGAGAGCGCGCCTTCCTCGCCTCCCTCAGCGACCTCGACTCCGACGACGAGCATGCTTCCTCTTCTTCGAGCGATGATGAGTCCGAGAAGAAGGTCGAGGACAAGCTGAACGGACTCTGCTTCCTCGCCGACTCCACCCACGGAGGCTTCTGCACCATGGCACTTGGTGATGAGGTGGAGGGCGGCAAGGACGATGCTCCTAGCGACGACGACGACATATCTAAGGTGTCACCTTCCGTCGATGCTCTTATCGCTGAGGTTGATGACTTAACTGCTACTTTGCTTCGTCAAGATAAGTTGCTTAAGCATTCTGCTAGTGATAGAAAAGAGTATAAGGCTAAGCTAGAAGATGCGCTTAAGGAGCTTGAGCTAGTTAAGAACACTCCCATAGTGTCTGACGAGCCAGAGTGTGAGTTTTGTAGCGTTTACATGACTGATCTTGCTAGTCTGCAGTCCAAGTACGCTGAGTTGGTTGATGAATTTGATAGTGTGTGTGCTTCACCTATCTTGTTGGGTGCGTGCAAGTCTTGCTTAGACTTGCAATCTGAGTTGGCAGAGAAGAATGCCAAGCTTGCCTTACTTGAGAAGGCCAACTCAGATAGCACTAGTATGGCTAAGTGTGCACTTTGTGAGGGTTTAGAGCTAGAGATTGCCAATTGCCGGCATAACAAGGTGCGTACCGAGGAGGAAAACATATACCTTCGGACCACCTTGAGTTGGGTGTCTTGCAGTGAGCCGTAACTTGGCATGATGGTCAACCAATTCAGAAGGGGAATTGGTGGACCGGGATTAGGCTTTGCTTCAGGTGGGAAGGGTGATAATCTTTATGGCAAAGTTGATGAGTGTAGTGGTGTGCTCCCGAGTAAAAAACCTACCACTACTCCCAAGCTTCTTAAAATCACACCACCTAAGCCACTTGTGCCTCCCACCAAGAATGGAGTGTTTGAAGAACCTCTAAAAGCTCCACCTCAGAAACAAGTGTGGATTCCAAAACCGAACCATCTAAGGAACCCACTTGACACACTCCCTTCCATCTCTGAGGAACCCCTTCCTAAAGCCAAGCCACCTCTAAGAGTGAACCATACCCACAAAAAAATGAGCCAAACACCTAAAAGAGAGGTGTATCATTATGAGTATTGTCATAGGGATGGTCACTTGGTTGAGTTTTGCTTTAGGAGAAAGAGAGATAAGAAGCGTGAGTATGAGTTGAACAATCGGAATATGTACCGTCCTCCCCATGGTGTACATGTACCGCCTGTTCAGAGGCGCACTACTAGGCCTAGAGGTGCAATGCCTCAAGGTGCTAGGCCTTAGGCTGCGAGACCACGTGGTGGCCGTGCACGGCGAGGTTCGGGTCGTGGTCAATATAACTATGAACCTCGTGGCGGTGTTTTTGTGTCCCACAGCTCTAGCGGACCACGTTTTCCCTCTCGTGGTGATCGCTTTCCTCAAATGGGACATGGCATGGTTGGTGTTTTTCCTAACACTTTTTCAGGGCAAATGATGCATCACTGGTATCCTTCTCAGTTTACTAACCCCAGTGGTGTGCCATTTGCTCATCCTATATCTTTCTATTGATGTAGGATGAAGGCTTGAAGAACACATGGCTCATTGATTCCGGTGTTCGCGCCACATGACTGGAAGTTTAAAATGGTTCTCCAGCCTTGACCCTGTGCAACATAAGGAGTACATCACATTCGGGGATAATAGCAAAGGTAAAGTGGTCTCTCGTGGAACCATTCGGGTTAACGAGAGCTTTGTTCTCAAGGATGTGCTTTGGTCTCGAACTTGCATTTCAATTTGCTCTCTATTTCACAACTCCTTGAGGACGGCTTTGAAGTGCGCTTTAAACATAGCTTTTCTCGAGTTCTTGACTCTCAGGGAGATCTTGTTTGTCGGATCGTCCTATTTAACCATGTCTTTCGAGCTGATTTTTCTCACTCTTTTGACTCTTCCCGCTGTTTGGTGGCTGGATCCTCTTCTGAGCTTTGGAAGTGGCATAGGAGACTTGGTCATTTGAGTTTTGACCTTCTTGCTAGGTTGAGCTCACTTGGTTAATCCAAGGATTGCCCAAGTTGAAATTTGAGAAGGATCTCATTTGCCACCCTTGTCGTCATGGAAAGATGGTATCTGTGGGGATATGACCCCATATACCCTCGCGGCTATACATGGGCAGCACCATCGAGATGGCCCAGCCTACAAGATAAAGACGTGCGGCACACGACGTGCACCACACAAACATTGTAATAGAACCAAACAGGCTATTTTACTTGTAAACCTGTCCCTTCAGAGTATATAAGGAGAGGCAGGGGTCCCCTAGAGGACATATAAAAATAGCTCAGATCATCAGGATCTGGGCGATTCAACTCTTTTTTCATCAATAACAGAAGAGCAGGACGTAGGGTATTACGCATCAGGCGGCCCGAACCTGGGTAAACCGTGTGTGCTGTTCTTCCTGTTCCATCTCGCTTGTAGTCTAATAGCGTGCCTCCACCATAAATCACTACCGTCGGTATACCCGTGGTAGATTGCCGCCGATATTTCGTCGACAAGGGGCGCCGGTAGGGGGGGGTGCGCGTGCAGACTTAGTAGCAAGCAAGATGGTTTCCTTTGTCGTTTCCATGGAGCTCGAGGCGTCGTCGTCAAAACTAGCGACGTATTCTTATGCGCTTCGCTCGATGCCTCTTCTAATCAACCATGGAGAGGCTACCACGCCACCATAAGACAGTCTGATCTAATCAGACCAAGCATGCACACTGCCATGCACGTCGACCAGCCGACGATAAAAGGCAAATGCATCTACTAGTAGATGTAGATCGATCGACACTCGGTTCCAACTGAGTTATGATTATCCTCCAACTCGACTCCGAGGTGATTGCTACAAATCAGCATCAAAGCTCACGTACCAAGATCCGATCTACATTCAAGACATGCAAGTTACGACAAACAAAGCCATGAACTTGCGGGTGTGTGCACACACATCTACTTACTGTTTTCGCACAATCGGACTGCTACTCCAATCATGACGCTAGCTTTCACATGAAGCTGCTCAAGATCTTGTCAAGGACTATGCCTCTGACCTCGCCATGCTCGGGGACTGCGCCTTCGTCCTCGCCGCACTCGGGGACTCGCCTCCGACCTCTTCGCTTAGGGATTCGCCCCCGACTCTCGTGCGGCTCGGGGCCTCATCTCCGACCTCGCTCAAGGACCTCAGAGGACGACTTCACCGACCTCTAGTTCCCGTACATCCATGTACACAATGAGGTCGACTCTATCCGGGCCATGCCAAGGCGTCCGAGCTGCATGCACTGCTCGGACACGATGACCACTTCGCCGACATGAGGAGGCATGTCGACTCATCACGCAAGTTGCGTAGAATTGTACAGCGAGCTGCCAGAGCTATACGTTCAAGCTACGCTATCTACTCGACCACGACAACACGTCTCCAATAACAAGCTAAGTATTTATATTTTAATTAATATTCCATCATTTATTCTACAATCTTCGCCATACATGCGTCTTCATGACTTTTACCGACCACTACCAGAGTGCGCTCGAAACTTTTTCAACATGTCTGCATGTTTTCCTCATAAGCAGTTACGTCCTCCTATTCGAGTCTATCAGAAAAGGCACTGTCTCTAGTTCCTCCGACCACGTGTTACGGCTCGAGCCCCACGTAACACGGGGAGATACTAGCAGTCGCTCTCTAACGGTACTAGGGTCCTAAGCGTTCTGGCACCGTGCTGTTCCATAGAGGTCACCTAGTTACCTAACGAGCTGATGTCTCTCTAGGATGAACTACACTACTCGCGCTGTTTAAAAACGGCTTACTGGCTAAAAAACAAAGTTTTTTACCATCTTTTCGCCTAACAATCATACTAAGTATAATACATCAGCCTGCTGATTTTTTGTACATCGTGTATTACCGCTCTTCATGTTTATTTTTCAGGTGCACGGTTCAGTTGCCAAGCTCATTTACGCTCGGGGACTGGACCAGTTGAGGGGGTCATCATCCAAGACTTCATCACCGACCAGTTGGTCGACCCGGTCGACCAATCAGTCTGGGAACTGTGCTCGCGGCCAGGCCGTGAGTCACATGCCTGGTCGACCAGTCTGTCTAGAGACTGGTTACTTACCATGGTTATACACTGGTCGGCATAGCTTCCGACTGATCGACCAGTTCGATAAAAGTCAAGTTTTTTCTTAAAAGCTTGCCACAACATGATCCTCATCTTCTACCAACCTTGGGGACTACATGGGCCCACGTCACCTAGCAGTGACTGGGCCTATTTATTCTCTAAAGCGGGTCTGACCCCTACTAGTTCTGGTTTTTCTGAAAAGCTAGATTTCTATAACGCCAATGATATCTGATATCATAAGCTATCATGGGCCCACGTCTCTAGACACGGGCTGCTTTTTTTTAGAGCAACATGCATCTTTCAACAAAGCCTGTACTTGACAGACACAGTGGTCGGCTCTTCATCGAACTGGGCGGTGAACCAATACGCTCCTGTGGTGCTCTTCCTAACTGGTCGGCAGACCAACCACAAGCTCCAACCGCTCAAGTGACTGGATCAACCATGCAAGCCTCCAAGCCTCACTGGTTGACAAGCATCAAGACGGCGTTTTCCTCAAGATACATGGTGCTCGGGGACTAGCTGTGGGGATATGACCCCATATACCCTCGCGGCTATACATGGGCCGTACCATCGAGATGGCCCAGCCCACAAGATAAAGACGTGCGGCACACGACGTGCACCACATAAACATTGTAATAGTACCAAATAGACTATTTTACTTGTAAACCTGTCCCTTCAGAGTATATAAGGAGAGGCAGGGGTCCCCTAGAGGACATCTAAAAACAGCTCGGATCATCAGGATCTGGGCGATTCAACTCTTTTTTCATCAATAACAGAAGAACAGGACGTAGGGTATTACGCATTAGGCGGCCCGAACCTGGGTAAACCGTGTGTGCTGTTCTTCCTATTCCATCTCGCTTGTAGTCTAATAGCGCGCCTCCACCATAAATCACTACCGTCGATATACCCATGGTAGACTGCCGCCGATATTTCGTCGACATTATCCGCTTCTCATCCACCTGTGAATCAAATCATGACCAAGGAACCTGGTGAGCTACTTCACATGGACACAGTTGGTCCAGCTCGGGTTTGGTCAGAAGGTGAAAAGTGGTACGTTCTAGTGATTATGGATGACTTTTCGAGATACTCTTGGGTGTTTTTCATGGAGAGTAAGGATGAGGCTTTTTCACATGCTCGAGATTTGATTCTTCGGTTGAGAAATGAGTTCCCTAAGAATGCCATAAGGGCTATTCGCAATGACAATGGCACAGAATTCAAGAATACTTATTTTGAAACCTTTTGCAAGTCTTTGTGTCTTGAGCACCAGTTTTCCTCACCTTACGTTCCGTAACAAAATGGCATTATTGAGCGCAAGAATCGGACCCTTGTTGAGATGGCGAGGACGATGCTCGATGAGCATAGTACTCCTCGAAGGTTTTGGGCCGAGGCAATCAACACAGCTTGTCATGTTTCCAATCGCATCTTTCTCCGTGCTTTTACGAAGAAAACTTCTTATGAGTTGCGATTTGGGAGGTTACCCAAGGTGAGTCATTTCAGGGTGTTTGGGTGTAAGTGTTTTATCTTGAAACAAGGTAATTTGGATAAGTTTGAGTCCAGGTCCTCCGACGGTATCTTTCTTGATTATGCGTTGTATTCTAGAGCTTATCGAGTACTTAACCTTGAAACTAACCGTGTTGTGGAGACCTGCGAGGTCACATTCGATAAAACTATGCCTTGTACAACCCCAGTCTTTGAGTGTGCAGGTGATGAAGAGCTTGGTGAAAGCATTTTTGTAGAGCAGGAGCAGGACGATGCCGATTGGGGTGATCCCGAGCCGACTCCACCGGCTGCCCCTATCGAGCCTGTGACGACTACTTCAGCTCACAGTCCAGACCCTCTACTTCCACTTCTTGGGGACCGTTCGAGCAGCTTCCTTAGCCTGCACCGGCTGCACCTAAGGAGGCACCAGCTGCTGTTGAGGGGGAGGCGACTTCTTCCAGAGAGGCACCTCGACACATTCAGCGTCGCCACCCCGCTCAGACGATAATCGGCGATATTGACCAGCGAGTCACACGGTCCAGGTCATATCACATCTCTCACTTCGCTCATGCTGCACTTGTTGCTTCTTTTGAGCCCCGAGATGTTGGACACGCTTTATCTGATTCTGATTGGGTTAATGCTATGCATGAGGAGTTAGAGAACTTTGATAGAAATCAAGTCTGGGTCTTAGTTTCTCCACCTCTAGAGTGTCATCCCATAGGTACAAAGTGGGTGTTTAAGAACAAGCACAGTGAAGATGAGGTGGTTGTTAGGAATAAGGCTAGACTTGTTGCTCAGGGGTACTGCCAGAAAGAGGGGACAGACTTTGAGGAAACCTTCGCTCCTGTAGCTCGCTTAGAGGCTATCCGCATTCTGTTAGCATTCGCTGCTGCTAAAGGCTTTAAGTTATTTCAGATGGATGTCAAGAGCGCTTTTCTGAATGGGTACATAGAGGAGGAAGTGTATGTTATGCAACCCCCAGTTTTTGAAAATCCCAAGTATCCTAACCATGTCTTCAAGTTGCACAAAGCGTTGTATGGTCTTAAGCAAGCCCCTAGAGTGTGGTATGATAGGCTAAAAACCTTTTTGCTTAAGAAAGGGTTTAGAATGGGATCAGTAGATAAGACTTTATTTCTCCTCAAGCAAGGCAGTGACCTTCTCTTGGTTCAGATCTATGTGGATGATATTATCTTTGGTGGCTCTTCTCACGCTTTGAATGCCAAGTTTACAGAGTTTATGAGCAGGGAGTTTGAGATGAGCTTGATGGGCGAGTTGACCTTCTTCCTCGGCCTTCAAATCAAGCAAACACGGGATGGGACGTTCGTGCATCAAGGCAAGTACACAAAGGATGTCCTGAAGAAGTTTGACATGGGCAAGGCCAAGCCTCTTTCGACGCCCATGGCAACGACGACGGTGATGGATGCTGATGAGGACGGTGAGCCCGTGGACCAGAAGGAGTATCGGAGTATGATTGGGTCGTTGCTGTACTTGACGGCGACAAGACCGGACATACAGTTTGCTGTATGCCTCTGCGCACGCTTTCAGGCTTCCCCACGCACTTCTCACCGTCAAGCGGTGAAGCGCATCATGAGGTACCTCCGGTTTAGCCCCGAGTTTGGACTTTGGTATTCTGCTTCTTCCTCGCTCTCTCTTTGCGGTTTTTCGGATGCTGATTTTGCTGACTACCACTTAGATAGGAAGTCCGCGTCGGGGACTTGTCAGTTTTTAGGTTCGTCTCTTGTGTCTTGGTTATCCCGTAAACAGTCTAGCGTGTCACAATCCACCCAGGTTGAGTATGTTGGCCTTTGCCGCTTGTTGTTCCCAGCTGCTTTGGATGATAGCCACCCTACGTGATTTTGGTCTTGAGTTCTCTAGAGTGCCTTTACTGTGTGATGGTACTAGTGCCATCAGTGTTGCTAAGAACCCAGTACTTCACTCCAAGACCAAGCACATAGATGTCCGCTTTCACTTTCTTCGCGATCACCAAGAGAAAGGCGACATTGAGTTGCATCACATAACCACCCAAGATCAGCTTGCAGATCTTATCACTAAGCTCCTCGATCAAGCGACTTTTGCTCGCTTGCGAGGAGAACTGGGTGTGTATTTCCCTTTTTAGAGGAGGGAAGCACTTTGTTTGTTGTACACTAGTTTCGACTTCTTTTGTAGTCTAGGTTTTGATTTGTCTTTGTATGATAGTGTATTTGCATTGCATTTTGTGATATACTTGTATTTTGAGCTTTATGTATGTAACACTTGGAATGATACTATGCTCTTGTTAGTATGCTATGTGAGTACTTTGTGGTGCTTGTCAGCTTAGGCTCTCATTGATCATCTGCTACATGTTATGAGTTCAGCATGATTTTCTAATGTGAATATGTCTAAACTTGCTGAAGTTGAAAATGTTCACTGCCTGAGATGGTAATTAGCATGTGTAGAATGTTGAGATCCCTTTATGCTATATTGTGTATGCTTGGTTACTATGTCTCATGCTTTGAGTTCCACACTTGCTTAGATACTTTACTTGGGCTAAAATCTGAAATCTAAGTAAGTTGAATGAAAAGATCGAGAGTCGTATTGTCCCACATCAAGGTATCGAGACTGCTTCCAATTGCATATTTGGATGAACTTGAGCCTTGTAGTGGATAACCGAAACCATTGCTTTGAGCTCCTGATTGTCTTTTGACATAGGCTCCGCTTGGTTAAAAAGTTAGGCTTGACAGTACGGATAACCTCTCGCACACATGCTTGACCAATATTTGTAATTTCCTACCAACTCTGAAAATCTGATAAAATTGACAAGTTTAAGGTCTTTGACATGATGTGTGATCATGGTTTGGGGTAGTTCACCTTGCATACACATGACTAGCACTAGGTTGATTTTCAGCTTGCATTTGCTAAGTGCTATCTTTTGTGGTGAACCCCTTTCTGAAGAACTTAAAATCTGTTCAAAACTACTTACACTTCATATTCCGTATCATTTGATCAGTTTGAGCATATGCTAGCACTTGTCTGTTGTTGCTTTACTCACCTGGTTTACCGGCTAGAGTATCTTTTCACTCTGATTGCTATATACCTGAAGCTTCTGTATTTGTGCATGTCATTGCATTTTAGGCTTGCTGTGTGCATTACTCAACAAGCGGTGAAATTTAACATACACACATATGTCTGACACATCACATGCTTATGTCAAGGGGGAGTCACTTGACATGTCTTGAAAGGTTGTCTTCTCAGAGGGAGAGACTAGTTCTCAAGGGTTAAAGGGGAGAAGATTGTATGTATGCTTTTGCTCAGGGGGAGTTGTTTTGCATTGCTTCTTGCTAGATGTGTTGAGCCTTGCCTCTTTCTGGAGGATCTAGCGTTTTCGAGTGCTTCTTGCTTGGCTAGCGGTGTTGAGCCCGCCGCGCCTCTTCTTGAGGGCTAGCCATGTTTTGCTTGGTTACGTCGAGTCGTTGCCCATGTCTTTGGGGACCAAGTTGTGCTTGTTTCAAATGACCCCATTTGGCTTCGCTTTGGCTTTTGGTCGTTTGGTGAGCTTTCTTTTTTTCTTCTTCTTCTTCTATTTTCTTTTTCTCAGCCGTGGTGTGTTGGTGTTGAACAATGCACTCACCAAGGGGAGATTAAGTAACACAAGGTTTATACTTGTGGTTCGGTTGTGATGATGAGTGATTGATTCAACTACTAGCATCTCGGATGGGGTGCTACCGATGGTGGTGAAAGCCATGAGTTCCAATGTGCCTTGGCTTGTGTTAAAAGGTGTGTCGAGCATGGAGGCGGTGGCCGACGGCGAGGTGAAGGTCAAGTGATGGCGGGCCGCTACCGAATGGACGGGAGCGGTGAAAGGGCGGACGATCGAGACTTAGACCGAGGGACCCGGAATCGCCGGAAAGGATCGCGTTGCTGGCACTTGGTTTCGACAAGTGCAAGAACGTGGACCGGTTTGTTGGTTTGGGCCTCAAAACCAACGGAGGCGGGTTTTGGTGGTTTGGGCCTCAAAACCACCCGGCGGGTTTCTGGGTTGAGCCTCAAAACCCTGGCGGAGGTCCCGAGGCGGACGGACGGCACGTGGCGGCATCGAGGAGTTCGCGTCGAGGCGAAGCTACCGGTGACAAGGCGCGGTGGTCGTCGGATCAAAATATCTATCCGGCTCGGTGGAGTTATACTACAATGTCTTTGGGCTAGGTAGTACGTTCGGTGTCATGTAAGGGCAAAACTAGAATTTGAAATAAGCCCCGGTCGATAAGTATGGTGAGGGGAGCTCTCTTACCCCTTCACCTCTTCATTTGCTCATTTTTCTCATTTTCTAGGTTTTCTCTCTCTAGGGTGCTTGAGTGTGAGAGGTCCACTAATTCCATCAATTAGTGTGTAAGAACTCAGTTTACTCATGGAAAAGGAGGTCCCGAATCCTCCTTGTCTCCTCATGGGGTTCGATTGATGTGTTGATTCGCGTTTTGATTGTTGTTCATCGCGTTCTTCGTTTCTCTTCTTCTACCCCTCTTGTTCCTGAGTTGATTTCTTGAGTTGTGATCCATCTTAGCGCATGCCACTTGTTTCTACTTGATCCTTGCTGTGAGAAGATCCTTTCCACTAAAGGATTTCATCCGATTCCTCACGAGCACATAGATCGGGTCGAATCAAGGTGCAAGGGCGTTTTTAGTGGTGTTCTTCGTTCCCCTTCGATTTCTCGTTGATTGGCTCCAAATTGGGCGATGACCTCTTAGAGGTAGCTCCCCTACTGCCTTGTGATCATGCTCACCAAGTTTCATGACAGTTGGTGAAGATTTGGGCTACAAATCGAAAGATCGAAGTGAGGAGGCGATTTTCGGGGCGTTTTTCTTGTTTCGGGTCGCGCCAACCGGAAGTTCTGGTCATCCACCGGAAGTTCCGGTCCAAGTTTTGTTTTGGTTTTGCGTTGTTTTTGCTTGGGGGCGCTTTGATCGGAAGTTCTGGTTCCCGACCAGGAAGTTCGGTCCCCAACCGAAGTTCGGTTCCCGGCCCGGAAGTTACGGTTACCGATAGGGAAGTTCTGGTGGAGGCTGACAAGAAGTTCCGGTGAAACTTCCGGTCCCTCACCGGAAGTTCCGGTCCAACTTTCGGTCCCTCACCGGAAGTTCCGGTCCAACTTCTGGTCCGCGCAGTTTTCGCTGTTTCTTCTCATTTCTTCGAGGGCTTATCTTTGGTTTTGCTTGATAGTCCCGCTGTGCCTCTAGGACATCTCCTAAGGTACCCAGCCACCCGTTGGCTCGTGGATTTATCGGCCGTGTGTGAGTTCATTTTGGGGTTGAATTTGGGACACTTGGTCAAAAGTTTCGAAAGAAATTTTAGGCTCCCATTCACCCCCCTCTCTGGTCGCCATTCTCGGTCCTTCAAATGGCATGTATTTTTAACCAGTTTTAGGCCACACATAACGTGTTCTTTAAACTTTTGATCTAGAGCCTCGATCGAGCGGCCAGGTATATATATTAAATTGTATGTTCTGGCACAACCTTTAAGATCTTGTTTGGTTGTGGGGCTGCATCCTATCCCAATGAAAAATCAATCTATGTCCGGTATTAGTGGATCCACTTGTGTCACTCGTTTCTCGGCCATCACCAGTCCGGAGGGTAGGAGGCGGGGATTCGATCCGAGCCGTGGAGAGGGAGGCCGACCGGACTCGGTTTCAAACCGGGCCAGCTTTGTTTCCATGCCTAACCGAAATGAACGCACTTTCCATTTCAGATTCAGATGCAAACTAGACCACCACAATCCACCTAGAACGGGACTTGGAACGACCCATTCCAATGAAAATGAATGAGGCCTAATTTATTTAGTGCACATATGTCGCCTCTAGCAGGGACACACACGCGAGAGCGCTGTCAGAATTTAAGGGCTGGTACGTGAGGTTGCCGCTGACTAGGACAGTGGACGAGACAAAAACGGTGAGGATTCAAGGTTAAGGTTGGTTTTTCATGTGGAGGAGGCCGGGTTTTCCATTCGGCGGCCATAGACGTGATAAGAAGCGGCAGCGGCTTCCGATCTGGTCCGACAGTATGGTGCGTGGTGCATGCGGTTTGAGGGGCACAAGCAATTGAAGGGTTACGAGCTTGCTACGCTAGCCGAAAAACAAAACTTTTTGACCTCATAAACTAGGAACAGCCCGATTATAGATCAAGGGATTACCACTAGACGCCAAGCAGATGCAAAGCGGAGCCGCCTCGATGTAGACGCACGCGTCGTAGCAATGCCGTGCAGTTGCCTACACCCGTCTCACGCATACAACCTCCTCGCGGTTCATCCTTGTGCTCCGTGATACAGCACCTCCGAGGTATCCACACGCATGAGGAGGAAGCGGCGCGCCTCCCGGACTGCTAGATCCGCGGGAAGCGTGGAGTGCGGCGTGGGAGAGCGGGGCTACCAACTATTGGCATCTAGGACTGATTAGGTCAGCCCCCACGCCCTCCCACATATATATAGGCGTCCCTCAACAGGCCTACGAGTCCAAGGCCCATTAGGAACCCTAATCTTAGTCCAACTCGGATCCTAATCCGAATTAGGCTTCCAACCCCTTAAGCGTGTGACCCTATGGGTTCACGCATGCATAGACACGGCCCAAGTACTATTACTCGACCAATAGATGATAGCGGCCTCTAGCAAGGCGTATCAACTCCTATGCATACGCAAATATCTTATCAGACGAACCACCACAATCAACATACATGTTATTCCTTTGCCTCACGATACTTGGTCCAACTCGTAGGTTAACACTTAATCTAAGCACGGCCATGCATTTCTTGATCCAATCATTCGAGTGGTCCAACAGTATCTCTCTCAATCAAGAGGGGCAAATTCCATCTTGATTGACTGTGCCTCGCAGCATGTTTCCTGACAAACCCGAAGACTACCTTTATAACTATCCAGTTACGGAGTAGCGTTTGATAGTCTCTAAGTAGGTCGTTTCACATCTCGAATGCATACGACAATCTCAGGTCTAAGGACATAACGTACATGATGTGAATAGAGACTATAACATCTCATGTTGGGTCTATCCAGCCCCATGTCATACATGTGCCCACAATATTAGTTTGACATCTCTATGTCCATGACCTGTGAAACATGGTCATCAACTAATATTGTGCTGATCTAATATACTTGTATGTCTCACACACATTGATCAGGGACAACTTTAGAATAACCATACAAGTAAGAGAGTTTTACAAACAATTCACATAATTGCCAATCGATACAAGTTGCCTTTCAATGGATATTCAATATACTCATAATATGTCATGGATACAATGTAATACAATCATCTCTATGATTACCTCTAGGGCATATTACCAACAGCAATGTGGTGAGGGCGCCTGCAGTGTGTGAATAATGCTAGCTACAACTGAGCAGCATGACGGCTGATCAGTCTTACACCTTGGAAACGCAAGAAGGTCATGTATGTATGTTGTTTATTACTTGTTCAACGGTCGCGTCGCGTGCAAATATGTGTTTTAATCTTTAATTATTGGAGGATAACTTACGAAGCATCATCCAAGATATATGAACAAACATAAATATGCACGTAAGCACTAATATGACATGTATGCATATGTATGGTACATGGTTCATTCGAGACATATACGTACGTGTCCAAAAGGCAGAGAGAGAAGAGCACGTTGCGGCAAAAGGAAGGCAGCTAGACGTCTCTGCACGTTGAGCCTGAGGTGCGGTACTCGCTGGGAAATCTCTTGTTTGAACGTACGTGGTGAGTGGTGACAATAAGAAGATGAAGGTGCGAGCGTTGTGGGTGTCGATGGGTAGGATCGGATCCATCGTGACCCAACGACTGAACGACAAGTAATGTCATGGCCGGGTTATCAACTCTCTTCTCGCCGGCCGCTGGCCGTACGTAGGTCCACTTTGCCACGGACGACACGGAGTGGAGATTAATATTCTGCCTCGCGCGCGCGTGCACGAAGAAGGTGGCGTGCTGGACCGCGCATGTTCAAGTTCAACTCGACGACAACGACGACGCCGCCGATATGCCCACCGCCGCCGCCAAGGCAAACGTGGTCCAGAATCGGAATGGCTTCCATCGCCCTCTGCCCTCTTCTTGGCGTCCATCCTAACGCGCGCCTTGATTTGATCCCCTAAGACAGCTTGCTGTAATCGGGAAAACGTCCACGCGTGCTCGTCTTCATGGGCGCTAAGGTCGCCATCCTCTCGCGCTGGCTGTCCCGTGGTGACCCGTGCTGACTGACGTGGTGCAGCACAACATGATGCTGCCGCGGGAGCCTAGCTCGCCGGAGCATCGAACGGCACCGCGGCCGAGACTTGGCACTTAGTAGGGATCAGGCGGTGGCACTAAAGCAGGCTGCCATGTCAGAAGCTAAATGAGCCGTGTGAGCAGGAGCACGCAACAGTGGTAATCGACATACTAGCCATTGGCTGACGCTAAGCATCCTCGAGCGACGGCGCGATGCACCGGCTGCTCCCACCAGGGGTGACTACCGTGGACTGCGCGCCACGAGCCCACGAGGATGCTGTGGCGGCAAAGGCAAAGGATGCAGCCACGTGAGTGCAAGGATGAGCTGTAGCAGCAATGTAGGTGGACGAGCTGTCCGTGATCCACCCAAGAAAACAGGGCAATTACAAATTTACCCATATTCAAAAAAAAATCTCAAATAGAGCTAAAAAGAAATTACATTGATACCTCATATTTTTGCACCATTCGATGAATGGTTCATGATTTTTTCAACCATCGTAAAATTTCTTATTTTTCTATATTCATTCATCACCCAATGCAATGCAATTGTATAATTTCCCAAACTTTATTATGAGACAGGATTCTTATACGTGGCCTATCGCATTAACGGGGGTGAATCAATCAACGTGATAAGCAGACGAGTGAAATCAAGACGTACAGGTCGCCAAAAAAGCGAAGAACGCGTACAGTTCTAGGAGTCGACGCACCTGCTCACCGGAAGCAGAATAATGGCCGCTTGCCCGTATCGCGCGCCTCACTCTCGCCGGAGAGCAGCAACCAAATTCCAGTCGCGCGCCGCCCTCACAATAAATCCCCAGTCGACGCCGCAGAGAGGAAGACAATAAATAGAATGCTGAGCTCTTGATCTGTCTCACTCACACAGAGTATGTATGTAAGTTATTAAGTTTGCTGATCCCTCAAGTGATCTGATCTTATCCTATCCGTTTCACACTACAGATCCGGCTTTGTGTGTTATCTAGTTATATAGTACACGGGCCCGGAAGACTCGCTCGCCAAACTGACTCACTTGCATACTACGCACCGTCCACCTGTTTCTTCTTTACGATTTATGTGGACGTGATCCGGGAGGATGCCGCGGCGTGAGCTTCGTTTATGGGATTAGGCTTGCCTGTCTATATAAATTTCCAAACGGGCTCAGCCCGGTGGGCTGGCACGGGCCCGGCCCTGAAAAGCACGACACGGGCCCAGCACGGCACGAAGCCTATAGTGCCCGTGCCTGGCACGGCCCGACCGTAGTGCCGTGCCCGGGCGCCGCCCTCGCCCACGCTGGCTGGCACGGCACGGCACGACTAAATGGGCTGGCACGATGTCGGCCCGATAGTCATCAACCGTTGGATGTCTTGTATGCATTTCTGATCGTTGGATCTAGATCATTAGAAACCCTAAATATAAAAGAAATCTCCTCCACTCCTCAGCACAGGCCACCGCTCTGAGCGTGACTCCCCGTCTCCTTCCCCTCGCTCGATGCTGTCCGTCTCTTCTCTCCCGTGGCTTTCTTCCACCTCTCAGCTCCCCGCCGTCGGTCGCCTACTCAGCTCCCGAGAGCAGCGCCCTCCCTCCCACCTCGCCAAGGCCATCCCGAGCACCCTCAACAGCTCCGCGGCTGGGCGGTGCGGCGGCGCAGCGGCGGCGATGGCGAGGCTCCAATCGACCGCAATGGCGGACACGGCGCGACGGCGAGGTGGCATGGCGCGGCGACGGCGTTTTGGGCACATCGGGCTAGGGACGGCACGAGCACGTGGGCCAGGCCTGTGCCAGTGACACGGCACGGCACGACGGTTAAAGCACCGTGGTGCCTGGCCGCCGCGCCCATGTGGCACGACCACGACACACGACACGGCGCGGGTGGCGCCCGCCGTGCGCCGTGCCGCGGGCCCACCGTGCTAGTGCCGTGCCGTGCCTCGGGCGGCACGTTTGGAAAACTATACCTGTCTAGTGCACGTACTACGTTTACACAAAGAACGTGAGCTCTTTTTCCCTAAAAAAAAAAAGAACGTGAGCTCTTTCCCAAGTCAGTGCGCAGGAGCAAAGAAGAAAGGCCCTCCCGCTTCTATCTTCTCCCGTGATTAACGGATTTAGAGATCCTTTTTCTTTTCTTGAATTATATTTATTTGTTTAATTAATTCATAAAATTAGAAAAACAAGGGCTTAGATTTAAGCTATTACCTCTTAATAGGTAATGGGAGTACCATAACATTATCCTCCGCTGCCATTTCACTATATTTGCTAGGGTAGGTAACACTGTTTAATTTGATCATAGAGCTGATATTTAGTTATTTAGATCCAAACAGGTATAGCTAATAGTTTGACTAATTTTTTTATGCAAAAGACCGTAGGGGAGTTTTCCATGGAAGAATAGTTTAGCTAATTGATAGTTGAACTCTAAACTCTAAATTAAGCCTAGTTTAGCTAATTGATAGGTGAATGACAGATTTACTTGTATGGCCCCGAAAAAAAAAAATACATCTTCCTTATATGGTCTTATTTTTTTGAACTTACTTGTATGGCCCTCAAATAAAATTTCATTCCTTGCTTAGCTTTTTGTCAAATCTGTTAAGAGTAGTTTGTTACTTTGGCTACTGGTTAGGATGCGAAAGGTCTAAACTACCCTTCTGCTTTCTTTCTCCATGCAACCGCATCCCGCACCCTATCTACGAGATCGAGACAAGACAAAGCGGAAAAAAACGATGGGAGAGGGCGGCCAGGCGCCGCCGCTGTTGCCGCTGGCCCGAGCGCCGCCGCCGCCGCCGGCCAGGGGCCACGAATTGGACCGCCGGCCCCGAGTGCACTTCGTCCCGCCCTCAATCCGAGGAGAGCTCGCCCTGGAGAAGGCCCTGCTGCTCGTCTGGTGGAGTGGCGCAGCCACGGCTGGTGAGGGGCGCGACACCGACGGGAACGAGCGCGAGCGCAGCGGCGGTGGGCAAGCTTGAGCGCGGCAACAGCAGTGACGACCGCGAGCGCAGAATCGAGCGCGAGCATGGCGGTGGCGGCAAGCTTGAGCGCGGCATCAGCGAGCACAGCAGCGGCAGCGACGACCGCGAGCGCGGCGCCGGCGAGCACAGTACCAGCGTCGGCAAGTGCGAGCGCAGCGGCGACGACCGCGATGGCGGGGGCGAGGTAGAGCGTGACTTTGGCAAGCGCAGCAGCCGGCAGCGGCGGCAATGTGCGTGATAGCTTCACTTGGGCCTCAGGGCCTTGATTTACTTGCGTACGTTAATGTATAATAGGTACAGAGCAATCCGTAAACCATGACCAACCCAACCTTATTAAATTATGCTCTACTGTTATGTGTCAAATTATTTGCTAAATATTACTTTTAAAGAACAAAACTTTACAATTTTTTATTTTTTTGCCAAGGGTAGAACGGTCTTTTTTTATTCTTCATTAACACTGTCAAGTGGGCTGAATGGACAAAAAGCCATACAAGGAATGAAATTTCGTTTTTAGGGCCATACAAGTAAATTTAAACAACAGAGGCTATATAAGGAAAATGCATTTTTTCCAGGGCCATACAGGTAAATCTCTAGGTGAATACTCAACTAACAATTATTTTGGACCAAACTAGTTAATAGCGAAACTTTAATATGATTTTTTATCAAAACATAAAAATGTGTCCTCCAACATTTTGATAAAAGAGCTCGTTAAGAATAAAAAGTTATTATCAAGTATTCTCTCTAACTAATAAGTGTCCACAATCAAGATAAACTCATTATCCGCTCTTCGTCCGACGCTTTTCTAGAGAGATCAGAGTAAATTGGACACATGAGTAATTTAAGAAAATAAAGAATCCCAGGCAATAAAGTAGTAAAAACTAAAAAAAAATACTACTGCAAAATATTTAGTTAGTTAGAATAGTCCGTGATTTCCAATTCAAAATCACTTATTAGCAAGCTATTATACGATACCGTTCAAGAAGAACAAAATTTAAGATTGCTATTTCTTCTATTAACTTGCTAGATCTATTAGCAAGTAAGCTATATTAAATTCCTAGAGATGCTTTAGCTAACTATTAGCGACTAATGCATTCAAAGAGGGTCTAAGTTTAAAGAGAGGCGATGCAATTATACTCGTAACATAATCAATCCTAAATGTATATACAAGACCTACTGATTAAGCCCACAAAAATGATGGAGTGCGAGCATACGACATCCCCGAACTCGCAGTTGCGTCTTTACAGTTTGCATTGAACCATCACAACACGGTCACCTTGAAACAGTATTCCTGACTTGGTGATACAAGTGTATCCTCCCTGATTTCAAGACCCTCGCTTTCTTGAATAATGATGAAGTGATGTCATTGAATTCAATGTTGAAGCAAGCTGAACCTTGGTTTGTGTCTGTAAAGCACCTACAACACAGCATTTTGAAATAATGTGGTGTTATAGAAGCAACTGCTACCACCGTTGCAAGCTCAAGTTGTATTGGTTCCAGAAAACATGGCCAGGAAAAATATATTTGCTGAACCAGACCAAACTATTTTGTAACCCTTACTATCTTCTTATCTTCTTTCTTCTGGTCAGTGGAAGTCCAGTGTATTTTCTTTGCTGAAGCAACGTCACAAAGTAAATTACCAAATCAGCAATTTCTACAATGAGTATTGAGCAAATTAGTATTTGTGTTTCAAAAATAATAGATGCTTTATCTGCACTCAGTGCTAGGCATGTCTATGTTATAATAGTTCTCTTTTATTGAGATAACAAGATGCTATAGCAGATATTTGACAGGCGAGTGTACAAGGAAAGTTTTCCCACTCCATAAAGAATGCAGATGCATATGCTTGTGGAGCTGCATGGGTACTAATTTAATTGCACAAGCTTGCTCTTAAAAAGCATGTAGAGGAAATACCAGAAACATCTTAGCACTCCGTGGCTTCGCTGTTTTGCAGGACCTGTTGATCAAATGGGTCTTTTGGCAGATGCTGAACCACTGTTGCAGTGAGTCAATCTCCTATGAAATTGGATCTGCTATTCTGTTTCTGTAGGGTTACGAGGTTGCTACGCTAGCCGGAAAACAAAACTTTTCGACCTCATAAACCAGGAACAGCCGCCAGTTATAGATCAAGGGATTACCACTAGACGCGCAGGTGCAGGCGGAGCCGTCTCGATGTAGACGTACGCGTCGTAGCAGTGCCGTGCAGTTGCGTGGTCGTCCAGCAAGTCCTCCCACCACTTGCGGTTCGTCCTCGTGCTCCAGATGCAGCACCTCCGAGGTGTCCCACACGTACGGGGAAGAAGCGATACGCCTCCGGACTGCTAGATCCGCGAGGAGCGAAGGCGCGAGCGTGGAGGGCGACGGCGGCAGTCCAAAGACGTGGATCATCCTGGCCGCGCCCCTCCCCTCTACTTATATAGGCGTCCCTAATGTACTCCCGAGTTGGAGGCCCATTAGTAACCCTAAGCCTTGTCTAATTCGGGTCCAACCCGAATTAGGCTTCCAGCCCCTTAAGCGTGCGACCCTATGGGTTCACGCACACATAGACATGGGCCGAGTACTCCTACTCGCCCAATAGTTGACAGCGGCCTCTAGCAAGGCGTGATAACTCCTATATGCACGCAAATGATCATATCAGACGAACCACCACGACCACATACATGTTATTCCTTTGCCTCACGATACTTGGTCCAACTCGTAGGTTAACACTTAACCTAAGCACGGCCATGCATTTCTTGATCCAATCACTCGAGTGGTCCAACAAGTATCTCTCTTAATCAAGAGGGGCAAATTCCATCTTGATTGACTATGCCTCGCAAAGCATGTTTCCCCGACAAACCCGAAGACTACCTTTATAACTACCCGCCACGGAGTAGCGTTTGATAGTCTCTATGTAGGTCGTTTCACATCTCGAATGCATACGACAATCTCAAGGTCTAAGGACATAACGTACATGATGTGAATAGAGACTATAACATCTCACGTTGGGTCTATCCAGCCCCATGTCATACATGTGCCCACAATATTAGTTTGACATCTCTATGTCCATGACACGTGAAACATGGTCATCAACTAATATTGTGCTGATCTAATATACTTGTATGTCTCACATACATTGATCGGGACAACTTTAGAATAACCATACAAGTAAAAGAGTTTCACAAACAATTCACATAATTGCCAATCGATACAAGTTGCCTTTCAATGGATATTCAATATACTCATAATATGTTATGGATACAATGTAATACAATCATCTCTATGATTACCTCTAGGGGCATATTACCAACGCCTCTCCCACTTGCACTAGAGTTAATCTTTAAGATATCTAATACCTATAGACCTCATGTGCGCCTCATGCTTAGGCGTGGAAGAGCCTTTGTCAAAGGATCTGCGACATTCAAATCCGTATGTATCTTGCACATCTTGATGTCACCCCCTTCTAATGAAATCTCGAATAAGGTGATACTTCCGCAAGTACATGTTTGTTCTTTTGATGATTCCGTGGCTCCTTAGCTGCGCAATAGCCCCATTGTTGTCAAAGTGTAAACTCAATGGGCTCGACGCATTCGGAAACACACCAAGTGCAATGAGGAACCTCCTCATCCAAACACCTTCCTTATTTGCTTTAGAAGTCTGTGATGTACTCGGCCTATTTGTAGAATCAGATTAACCGCTCTCTTGCTTGGAACTCTTCCAACTTATCGCACCACCGTTTATTGTGAACACAAAACCTGTTTGAGATTGTTGATCGTCTGGATCAGTTTGGAAGCTAGCGTCGGTGTAACCATTTACAACGAGCTCCTCCTCACCTCCATAGATTAGGAACACATCTTTAGTCCTTCTTAAGTACTTAAGCATGTTTTTCACAAGTGTCCAAATGACTCTCACCGGATTACCTTGATATCCGCTCGCAACACTTAGAGCATATGAGACATCTGGGCGAGTACATATCATGGCATACATAATGGAACCAACCGCCGGCGTATGGAACTTTACTCATGCGCTCCCGCTCAACATCTGTCGAAGGACATTGTTTCATTTGAAGCGCATACCATGTGACATAGGCAAGAACCCTTTCTTGGAATTTTCCATGTTGAACCGTTTCAACACTTTGTCGGTGTACGTATCTTGGCTTAATCCTATTAGCCTCTTTGATCTATCTCTATAGATCCTAATGCCCCAAAATGTATCTTTGCTTCTCCTAAATCCTTCATAGAAAATGTTTCATTCAGTGAAGTCTTTATAGATTGCAACATAGGAATGTCATTCCCGATCAATAATATGTCATCCACATACAAGATCAGAAATACAACAGCGCTCCCACTTTCCTTCTTGTAAACACAAGGTTCTTCTTCATTTTGATGAAACCCAAACCCTTTGACTGCTTCATCAAAATAAATATTCCAACTCCGAGATGCCTGCTTCAACCCATAAATGGATTTCTTTAGCTTGCATATTTTTCCAAGCATTATTTGGATCAACAAAACCTTCGGGTCGTATCATATACACGCCCTCTTCTAAATTTCCATTTAGAAAGGCTGTTTTAACATCCATCTGTCAAATCTCATAATCATGATAGGTAGCTATTGCTAGAATAATCCGGATAGATTTAAGCATCGCTACCGGCGAGAAGGTCTCGTCGTAGTCAACTCCTTGAACTTGCCGAAAACCCTTTGCAACAAGTCGAGCTTTGTAGATGTGAACATTTCCATCCATATCCTTTTTCTTTTTATAGATCCATTTGCACTCTATAGGTTTTACCCCATCAAGCGGATCAACCAAGTTCCAAACTTGATTGGCTCCCATGGAATCTATCTCGGATCTCATGGCACTCTGCCATCTCTCGGAATCTGGGTCCATCATTGCTTCCGCATAAGTCGCTGGCTCATCATTGTCTAACAACAACAGCTCCCCTCGTGCTTCACGAAGTCTTACCGATGGGGTGATGACTCTTGCGGACACCTTCGTGGTTGTGGTGGTGCTTCTCTTGCCGCAGGTATCTCATCTTGTTACGCTACATTAGCATCACTTGTAGAGTCGTTTTCTGTCGGCTCATCTTGAACTTCTTCAAGATACACCTTTTGTCCACTTTTCTCTCTTTTGAGAAACTCTTTCTCTAAGAAAACACCGTTTCGAGCAACAAACACTTTTGCTCTACGATCGGTTATAGAAGTAATACCCTAAAGTTTCCTTTGGGTATCCCACGAAGAAGCACTTGTCCGATTTGGGTGTTAACTTATCGACATAAGTCGTTTAACATAAACTTCACAACCCCAAATTTTCAGAAAAAGACAAATGGGACTCTTACCGGTCCACATCTCATATGGTGTCTTAACTACGGACTTAGACGGTACCCTATTTAGTGTGAAAGCGGCTGTTTCTAGAGCGTATCCCCAAAACGATAGTGGAAGGTGCATGCGGCTCATCATAGACCGAACCATGTCTAACAAAGTCCGATTACGTCGCCGGACACGCCGTTTCTACGTGGCGTTCCAGCGGCGTAAGGCGTGGAACAATTCCGCAACTCTTTAGATGATTGCTAAATTCGTGGCTCAAATATTCACCTCCACGATCGATCGTAAGGCTTTGATTTTCTTGCCACGTTGATTCTCTACTTCGTTCTGAAATTCCTTGAACTTTTCGAAGGTTTCAGACTTGTGTTTCATTAGGTAGACATAACCATATCTACTAAAATCATCGGTGAAGGTTACGAAGTATTCGAATCCGCCTCTAGTCGTCGTGCTCATTGGTCCACACACATGAGTTCCAACAAGTCAATCGCCCTCTCAGGAAAACCTGTGAAAGGCGTTTTAGTCATCTTTCCTAGCAAGCAAGCCTCACATGTCTCGTAAGATTCAAAATCAAACGAAGTTAGAAGTCCATCATTATGGAGCCTCTTCATGCGCTTCTCACTAATATGACCTAAACGACAATGCCACATATAGGTAGGACTTAACTCATTAAGCCGAGGCCTTTTAGCACTTATATTACAGATAGGTGAATCATCAAGATTTAAAATAAATAACCCATTCACAATGGATGCAGAAGCCACAAACATGCCATTACGAGATATTACACAACCATTGTCTTTACTCGCGAATGTATAACCATCCTCCATCAAACATGAAGGCGACACAATGTTTTTCGACTCAAGCTAGGAATAAAATAACAATTATTCAACTCCAAAATAAATCCACGAAGGTAGGTGAAGGCGCCGTCCCGACGTTCAACGCAGCAACTCTTGCATTGTTGCCCACGCGGAAATCAACTTCTTCCTTCTCCACGCTCCTACTTCTTATCATTCCCCGCATCATTATTGCAAATATGAGCAACCGATCCGGTATCAACTACCCAAGAATTGATATAAGATTGAGCGAGGAAAATATACGTAATATAAACAACAAGTGTACGAGTGGAAGTACCTTTTTGCCACGATCCTTTATGGACTCAAGTACACCTTGCGTTTTCTCTCCAAAGTGACCTTCCCCACCACAAAGTGAAAGCATTTGGTGTTTGCGGTTGGTCCGGACTTAGGTGCAGGTGGGTTTGGCTTAGAGGTCTCACCTTTAGCCTTGCCCTTTTTTTCTTCCTCCACGCATTGCCTTTCTTCTTAAAGTTAGGCTTGTTTGCGGATTGCCATCACATGGCTCTTGCTAGCACCCTTCTTGATGTCTACCTCTACTTGCTTAAGCATCCCACACACTCACTCAAGCCCTTCTCGGCCCCATGCATATGGTAGTTCGAGATGAAGTTCCCATAGCTAGGCGAAGCGATGCGAGAATGAAATCAGTGGCTAACTCGTCGCCAATTGGGAAGCCTAGCTTCTCCAACCTGTTTGTGTAACCAACTAACTTGATCACGTGTGGTCCAACCGCTGCGCCTTACGCTAGCTTAGTTTCAACTAAAGCCTTAGAGACATTGAACCTTTCAGTCCCCGGCTTGAGTTTGGAACATTTCCTCAAGCGCCACGATCATATCGTTCGAGTGACCATCGGCGCATTTGCAGGTCGGGTTCCATGGAAGCAAGCATGAGGCAACTCACTTCAAGGTCAGCATCGGATGCTTTCTTGTAAGCGTTTCTCTCAAAGGCGGGTGCGTTTTCAGCGAGCTCATCGGGAAGTGGGGTGTCTAGAACATCTTCCTTTTTTCTCGACTCCCCCGAGAACAATTCTCGGGTTGCGGATCCAATCCGGCGTAGTTTGTTCCATTTAACTTATCTTTCTCAAGAATTGAATAATGAAAACGGTTGCTTGTTAGCGGCGGCCATTGATCTACAACAAAAGTATGCAAAATACTAAGACAACATATCCAAGACGGAGTAAAATAAAGTAAACAATTTATCAATCTACTCCCACTAAAATCAATATCCAAGACGGAGTAAATAATTTATGCAAAATACTAAGACAACATATCCAAGACGGAGTAAATAATTTTTGCTAACGTATGTATGTAGGCGGAGAACATCGACATATGTGAAGTAGAACATACTAAGAATAGCATCAACACAGATGTGACTTGGTATGGCCATTAGTCCATGGGGATCTCCATCTCCATTAACTTGTGCGTCATGGTGATCTCCATCTCCATTAACCTGTGCGTCATGGTGATCTCCATCTCCATGGTCCGAGTATGCCATCCTTGAGTGATGAATCATTAAGACTAGCTAACGCAGCGAAATAGAATTACATAGTCGTGTATGATCATCACGGTTGGCATGCGAGCCATTACATCAATGGACAATATATACTTGGCTCCTGCCATATTGTCATTCTCATGGCACGCAAGCCATGGATTAATTACACACATGCAACTTATACATAATAGGCCATACCAGTCACATAAAACCGCAAAATAGAGTTATCGATTCGACATCTAAATTCGTATCGCAGATTACTCCCTTTTCCAAGCCGTTTTTGACCAATCTAACCGTCGCCAACCTGGCGCAAGCAGGGTTGGCTTGATCCGAAATTTCGTGTAGATACGAATCGATATATTATGGGTCTCGGGCGTAATCCGTCTTTGCCAAGTTCTGCTGTTTTACCGAACAACAACTTCGCACACGCGTATTCGCTGCCGTAGCGGATCAATCTATTACCGCCGGCGCATCATATGCGCCCGGCACCTAACAGAGTTCGATTCGACCAATCAATTGATCTCCACCACGCCTTGACTGGGTTTACATGTATCACTTAACTCCGATGGCGGAAAACCGACCGGTAGGAGTAGATCGTTACACGACCAACAAGCGGGATCACGAACCCTAATCCGAGGCGATCTACAACCATGCATATCTCCATATGCGCATCCAAATCTATAACGGCGACTATGGCTCGATACCCTTTGTAGGGTTACGAGGTTGCTACGCTAGCCGGGAAAACAAAACTTTTCGACCTCATAAACCCGGAGCGGCCGCCCGGTTATAGATCAAGGGATTACCACTAGGCCAGAAAGTGCGAGGCGGGCCGTCTCGATGTAGCGTCTGGCGTCGTAGCGAAAGGCCGTCGCGGTTGCGTGGTCATCCAGCAAGTCCTCCCACCACTTGCGGTTCGTCCTCGTGCTCCCGGATGCAGCACCTCCGAGGTGTCCCACACGTACGGGGAAGAAGCGTACGCCTCCCGGACTGCTAGATCCGCGAGGAGCGAAGGCTTGGCGTGGAGGGCGGCGGCGGTCCCAAAGGCGTGGATCATCTGGCCGGCGCCCCTCCCTCTACTTATATAGGCGTCCCTAATGTACTCCCGAGTTGGAGGCCCATTAGTAACCCTAAGCCTTGTCTAATTCGGGTCCAACCCGAATTAGGCTTCAACCCCCTTAAGCGTGCGACCCTATGGGTTCACGCACACATAGACATGGGCCGAGTACTCCTACTCGCCCAATAGTTGACGGCGGCCTCTAGCAAGGCGTGATAACTCCTATATGCACGCAAATGATCATATCGGACGAACCACCACGACCACATACATGTTATTCCTTTGCCTCACGATACTTGGTCCAACTCGTAGGTTAACACTTAACCTAAGCACGGCCATGCATTTCTTGATCCAATCACTTTCGAGTGGTCCAACGGTATCTCTCTTAATCAAGAGGGGCAAATTCCATCTTGATTGACTATGCCTCGCGGCATGTTTTCACGACAAACCCGAAGACTACCTTTATAACTACCCGATTCGGAGTAGCGTTTGATAGTCTCTATGTAGGTCGTTTCACATCTCGAATGCATACGACAATCTCAGGTCTAAGGACATAACGTACATGATGTGAATAGAGACTATAACATCTCACGTTGGGTCTATCCAGCCCCCATGTCATACATGTGCCCACAATATTAGTTTGACATCTCTATGTCCATGACCTGTGAAACATGGTCATCAACTAATATTGTGCTGATCTAATATACTTGTATGTCTCACATACATTGATCGGGGACAACTTTTAGAATAACCATACAAGTAAAAAGAGTTTCACAAACAATTCACATAATTGCCAATCGATACAAGTTGCCTTTCAATGGATATTCAATATACTCATAATATGTTATGGATACAATGTAATACAATCATCTCTATGATTACCTCTAGGGCATATTACCAACAGTCTCATCAGTCTCCAAGAAATGAGCAACAGCAGAGTAGAGCTGCTGTTCTTCAAATGGCTTCGACACATATCCATCCATTCCACACTGCATACATTTTTCAAAAGTAGCTTGGATTACATCTGCCGTCATAGCTAATATTGGTACATGCCATTGGGCCTTAGTTCCATAATTATTAGCTGATACTTCACCCATCTGGATCATATCGTTCATTTTTTTCTCTATGGACCGGATTAACCTTGTAGCCTCAAACCTGCAATTGCCAATTGAAGGTCAAAATTGTTAATGGTAGCCCCACAGTGGATCTACAAGTGATCAAATTGGATGTAACCACTTGTTATAATCCATAGGAAAGCAAACACAAGCATGTGAGGCTACACTGCATTTTTTTTTTTTTTTTGAGCAAGGCCTGGATGTGAAAGCAGTAGAGAGATTATTCTCAGTGATACTCCTATGACAGTGCTTTCTAATATATAAGGAGATGCATACATTTGACAAGTGTTTTAGCCGAGGACCAAAAATAACTCTTTCTTAAGAAGTGTTTATCCAGAAAAAAAAAAAAAAAAGAACTCTTTCTCAAGAAGCACGTAGCTAACTAAAGACATACTTCCATGCGAACTAATGTAAGATTTTCCAAGACAGATTTCTGCACAAAGAATCTTTTATATATTGAATTCTTATAGTATATCTGCACCAAGTAAACAAACATATGACAATTTTTCATTAGTCACTCATTGGAAAGGAAGATTACCCATCCATTTCAGGCATCTGAACATCCATGAAGCAAGCATCAAATGTGTGAGGTGGCTTGAGCATATCAATTGCATCCTTCCCACTGTCCACACATGTAACTACAGCTCCATATTTCTTCAAAGAACCAGCTGCAACCTTACGGTTGACTGCATTATCATCCACAACCAAAATCTGTTTTCCAGTTAGTACACTTTGAAGAACCAAAGATTGATCTCTACTGTGCGGCCTTGTAACCCCAACCCCTAAGGTTCTGCGAAGACAAGCAGTAATAGTACTAAGACGGAGGGGTTTCCTTATGCAATCGCCAAATCCTGTCAAGCTCAAATAATCAGACTCAGCCGGGATTATTGAGCTTCCCAAAAGAATAGTCTTTGGCATGGGCTGAGAAGACTTGTGTGTGCCCTTTAGCTGACAATCTACAAAACGACGATAGAATGCCAAACCTGAACCTTTACCCCAAGCTTCTGTATCAACAAGGACCATGTTCGGATTGTTTTTGCTGCTCAACATGTAAACATGTAAAATATCAATGATAATATCAACAAGGCATCAACAGTGTTTAGAAAAGAAAATGCATACATGAAAAGTAATGACGGCAACATTATATATTAATTTCATTGGGTAGTAATATTGAAGACAAGTGTAGGTCGTTGGCCATGAACAAATGTATCATAATTATGACAGAAACTGAAGGAATTCACAAGTTATTTAGAATCAAACTATCCTATTTCAATTTCTAAACTCAAACCAACGAAGGCTTCACTCTGTTTCTCCTATTTTTCTTCGGTTCATGAGAAATTATCAAACCTTATTTGGGATCAACAGTATGGCAAATTCAAAAAAGTAAATCAACAGTACGGCAAATATTCAAAGAAATGGCACCCAACCAACTAAAGAAATTATAGCCAAGCCATGTGTCAGATGACAAAGCTTATAAATGCGGCATGTTACATTTGTTTGAACAAAATAACTTTTAATTTCTAAAAGCTTTAGAAGTAAATCAAATGGTAAGCTACACAAGGTAGGAAATGAACCTTGAGGTGCAGGCTTCCATCAAAGCTGAAGATGCAGATTCGGATGTGGCAACAAGACTGCACTGTATTCCAAGTCTACACAGATGGTACATAGTAACCTCTGCACGTGCATTCCTTCCATCAATAATAAGAGCCCTCATTCCTTGAAAGTCCAATGGAATAGGTTCAGAATAATATCTTTTAATATCTCCAGGACTTCCTCTGTCCTCCTTGAAAATTGCAGTAAAAGAAAATGTACTACCAACTCCTGGTTTACTAGTAAACCCTATTTCTCCACCCATCAATTCAACTAAACGTTTTGTAATACTCAAGCCAATTCCAGTTCCACCATATGTTCGTGAGGTGGAACTGTCAGCTTGCATGAAAGGTGTAAAATGCGCATTTGGGCATCTTTTGTTATTCCTATGCCAGTGTCTTCAACTCTTACAGCTAAGTTAATTGTATCTGTTTCACCATTTGAATTCTTGAACATCCTAAAATTCTCCAAGGACTTCCAGCTATCTGCCACTTCAAGTCCGCTTAGTGTGTTCCATAGCATCAAATTGTCAGAATCATAAAGAATTTCTCTATTCTGAGCAGAAACATCACAAAAATTGTTTTGTTTCCTCTTTAGTTCCTTGACCAAATGCACTTGAACAAAGATATGGCCCTGTTCAGTAAACTGTTTTTACAAGCAGCCACATTAAGATGGAGACAAGTCAGTTAATTCCTAGGTTGCATAAATGAAAAGGATGCATAAAGTAACAGTCTACTTAGGTAACGAAAATATAGTCCATATCATATTTGCTACTGCTGCGGTTATCTGAGAATCTTGTTAGAGCATATTGGGATGGTAGATTAGGATCGTGTAATCCCATCTTGCCACAGCTGTTAGGAGATTTCTTGCCACCTAAGCAAATTACTCCTATATAATCTGCCCACGAAGCTTAGCAACAATTAACCAATTCCACGAATTCACTTTCTCCTACATGGTATCACGATTTCAAGTTCTGATCTAGGGTACAAGACATCGTTTCCATGGACCACGAAGCAATGGCCCAATATGGCGGCCTAGTTACTGCATAAATTTAGAGATTCCTAGATTTTAATTTGCTATTACCACCCCGTTATTCACAATCAGACAACGACATTTCTCCGGTCCTTTATGAGGCCGAAATTATATATAACAACAAAAGACTATAAAATACATATATATATATATATATATATATATTATCTTCGTCCCTAAAAGCTGCAACTCTTAGAATCCGTGCAGTTAAATTTTTTTTTTTAACTTTGACCAACTTTATAGAAAAACATTAATATCTATGACATAAAATATGTATCTTATAAAAATACATTGTATGATAAATCTAATGGTACTAATTTGGTACCATACATCTTAGTATTTTTTTTTCTGAAATTTGGTTAAAGTTTAAAAAATTTGACTTACAACTTCAGAAATAACAGTATTCAGAAACAGAGGGAGTACTGCGCAGTTAACAATGAGGGTCTAATACTATGCTTCTAACAAGTGGAGGTTTCCATGAGAGGTCTAATACGACAAAAAAATTCAATCAACGATCTAAAAAAACTGGTTGCAATAGACTATCGCCATTATTAGTTCTTCTCAAACTTTTTGTCTCTCTTTTTTTTTAGAAGATCGATCGACCTGCTCAAACTTTGGGGGGCATCATATAAATACAGCGTGTAGCGTCCTTGTTAAATTGTGGCCACTGTCATCAGCTTTGCATTGCTGCATACCTAGCCTAGATCCTTCTCTGTCTCCATTCCACTCAGAGAAAGCGGCACCACACATGTGGCAGGTACAAACATGCACGCGTGCCTCAAGGGACAAGAGTTTTTAAGCTAGTTATTAGGTAGAACAAGTCTACCAACGCTAACGATATCGATGGAGTGCTGCAAACCATGAAGGCACTCCATCCATCCACCTAAATTAATTCAATTATTAGGATCATTCCTCAATTTAATCAATGTTTATTTATACGTACCTAAAACGGTTGCTACATTTGATGATGACGGGTGCTGCCTCATGGAGGGAATAAAGGACCTCAATATATTTAATTACATATGGTGACAAGTGCTGACTCATGAAGGGAATAAAAGAACTATATATTATATAAATTTTTGCTTGAGATCACAGGTCAAACGAATTATGCACACAATAATATACTCCTTCCGTCCACGAAAAAACGCCATTATAAGACTTTCAAAAATCATGTTTGACCATTCGTCTTATTCAAAAATTTTGTATATATTATAAAATAAACAAATCATTATTAAAGTATCTTAAATGACAAAATAAGTCATAGCAAGATATATGATATTTGTACAAAAAAAATTTTGAATAAGGCGAATAGTTAAATATGGTTTCGAAAAGTCCTATAATGGTGTTTTTTTTGCGTACAGAGAGGGAGTATATCTATATGATAAAGAGCCAAAATTTATGTATTTTAAAGAGGCAGAATTTCTCCCGTTCTTTGGGTCTGGCCCTCCCCTTGCTAATGGGACACTGAGCACAACCAGTGTTGTTTATGAGTTTGCTTTGTTTTCATTGTTTATTCAAATCAGACTCTTGCCGTTGTGGAAATCCAAACTAGGTCCGAATCAAACCGAAGAAAAGAAAATTTCCCACAATCAGTCAAATTTATCACCGAATCGATCGATTCAAGTGAATACAAAACAGCCAAACAAAAATTATGAAGGCAACAAGGAGTGCACACCCTAGCTACACCGCACCTATTCAGCCGACATAGCTGTGTTGTGCCATGGTGCGTTGTCCTTGGCCATGCTCGGTGTCTTCACTGTCTGTCGTCCATACTATGCCTTCGCTGTGCCGCTGTTGACGCAGAAATTGGATCACTGCAGACAACACATGACGGCCTGAGAAATCATCAATGTATCAGCCGATGAGTCAATCAACCCTACAACCGAGCAGGAGAAATAATTGACACAAGTATACTTTTGGCCTTGTTCCCTTTTTTACTGTCAGCACTCAACGTCGTTCTGGTCCTTAAACTTGTGGAGGCATGTTATCCCTGTCCCTAAACTCTTAAAGTGTGTCATTCCGGTCCTTAAACTCTATTTGATCTCGAATTCATCTGAACGGGTATAAGGCCCACATGTCAGCTCTATCCCTCATCTCTCATCTCTGTCATGGCTATGGCCAGCTCGTTGTCGTGCTGTTCTTCAGCTTGTTCAGCTGCAGCAGTTGCTGCACGTAGGCGGCAGTGGCTGCTCGCTCGTGCACCTATGTGGCTGCCGCGGCAATGCCCACCCAGTCACCATGGGAGCACTCGTCGGACGAAGCACGCCAGATCCGGTCCGAGAGGAGGATGCATGCCCGCGACGGTGTCACAGACGAACAAGTCGACGACGTGCGAGGTCAGCGACCTGGCCTCATTGTCACGCGGAGCATGCCCGAAGCAAAAACAGTGCCCACGCAGAGCACGTCATGGCGCTAGCGTTATAGCGCAGCCCGCACACCGTCTGTGCGTACATATTGTGGAACGCGTAGGCCGCAGAGGATGGCCACTGTGGCGCTGTGGGGCTCGTATAGTCATGGTACAGATCGAATTACCGGTTCTTGAAGTGCTCGCTCTTGTAGTACCTTGTCAGCATGGGCCGCGTGAAAAGCCCTAGTTTGGTTTTCGCTAATTGATGAAACCTAGGACTAACCCTATTGCTAAGTGTGTAGCATTAGAGAAAAGGGAGGTCTAAGCTAAGTGGTGGAGTGGAGATCAAGGTGATGGTGGAGACTAAAGATGATCAAGTGCCACCCTTTGGAGATGAAGGAAGAAGAGGAGCGGAATGGAATGCTAGAGGCAAAGGTATATGTTAGGGTATTTCCATTTCGCCGGCCGTAGGCGAGTAGAGAAGTTGACGGCCGGATTTAGGATCGATAACCGTACTATTAAGAGGGGCGATGTCATGCAATATTGGTTATCTAAGTGCCACTAGGTGAGCAATGACTTTGCATATGCATTAGGGACCTAGTGAGCTAACAATCTCTTGCAAAATTTATTTGAAAAGGCTAACACACATGCACAAGTGAAGAGACACTTTTGTGTTGGCACATGAGGGCAGGAGTTGATGGGGTTTGGGTGTAAAACCCTCCCGCCGAGCTTGTGAGGCAGGACTCGCGGTTTTCGGACGAAGAGCAGTCACTCAAAGTGGCCGGACGCTGTCTTAGTAGGGACCAGACGCGTCCGATCAGGTGTTGGCGTCTGGCGCTTTTCTAGGGTGACCGGACTCTGGCGACCGGACCGTCCGGTGCCAAGTCCTGGTTGCGGCCGAACTGAGCGAGGTGTGGACCGGACTCTCGGGGCGTCCGGTCAGGGGGCACAGGACGTGTCCGGTCAAGAAAACTGGTTTCTGGACCTCTCTGGTGGCCAACCGGACGCTACTGTTGGCGAGTCCGGTCAGGGCGTAGGACGCGTCCGGTCGATGACTGACAGCGCGCGAGTGTGATCGACCATTGGCGCGCAACGGGTAGTTTCAAACGCCATCGTTTTGGGGCCGTTTATGTTGGACCGGACGCTGGACCGGACGTGTCCGGTCGAGTTGTTTCGCGCGTCCGGTCAGTGCGCAGACAGGCTGATTTGTGTGTAACGGTTGGGTGTTCTTGGGGGCGCCTATATAAGTGAATTGGTGGGCTCTAGGGAGTCGCTTGGCACTTTGACATACTTAACATTCCTTAGAGCTAAGCAAATCAACTCCCTCACTTTGCATGCCTCTTGATTGATCTAGAGAGTGATTGGGAGAGCTTTTAGTGAATTTGCCTTGTGATTGAGCATCAAATGGCACTAGTGAGCGTTTTTGTTGCGATTGAGCTTATTACTCTTGGTGATTGCTGTCACCTAGACGGTTGGAGCAGCGAGCCGGAGTTGAGCAAGGTTGAAGATTGTTCTTGGCCACTCCAGAGGTGATTGTGAGGGGTGTTGATCCCACCCCGTGTGTCGGGGGGCAAACAGCCGGCCTGTCAAGCCCTCGGTTAAGCAATCGTCACGGCCATCATTAGCAGCCTGGCTCGGCCCATCGAAAGGCCGAGTGCCGTTGGCTGTCGCTCTGGTCCGCAACAGGAAGGCCAACGGGCCGGGGCCGGAGGCCCATGGATGGGCCACGCCACGCAGCCCGAAGCGAAGGGGTCAGAGCCGCGACCTCGGGATGTGCGACTCGCATGACCCCCTCAGCTGAACGGGGGGACTCTGGGCCCGCGACCGGGAGCGGCATCCCGCATGACCCCCGCACCTGCCTTCGCTCGAAACAACCCAGGCTTGTACCACAAGCCAGGCGGCGACTCTGCGGTCAAGATTCTCGCGTCGCGGGTCAGCCTACGTCCGCTCCATCCGAGCCTGCGCTTAGGGCATGGACGGGCGTGTTTTGACCACGCTGTTAGCCAGTGCAGGACATGGCGCACCGTCTGACCACACTTATAACGTGACAGACCGGACGACCCGCCTACCATGACCCATGCCCGTGCTGTACAACGTCATTAAGTCTGGGCCAATACAATAAGCGCTCTAATCAACTGTTCAGCCTCTCCGCCCACTGTGGAGGAATGGGCAGACACTCCAGCGATACGACCACACTGGCGACCGCTTCGTACCAGCTCATACGACACAAGAAGGAAGGACGTCCCGACCCCAGGAAGGCAGACGAGCCACTCAACCATTGTCTTTCTTCTTTTTCTTCTTCAGCACTGCACGCCCATACTTCCTCTATGAAACTTGTAAGGCCGTTCCCTCTCTTCGTCTATAAAAGGAAGGACGAGCCGTTCTACGAACAAGCACACTTAGACCACCGAAACCTATCACACGCATCATCACCACACGCCACAATATTGGCACCACGCTCAATCAGAGACTTGGGAGCCCCTCCCTCTCTCGTACCGTTTGTAACCCCTACTACGAACCGCCGCTAAGTAACACGACTCCTTCGAACTGGACGTAGGGCCTCTCGTTCGAACCAGTATACCTTCCCACGTCCTCTTAGCTAACCATCCGGGCATAAACGCGCATCTATAAATTTACTACTTGGTACTTTCATGAAACACCGACAGTTGGCGCGCCAGGTAGGAGCCTTGCGCGTTTTGTCTCCAAACCCAAAGTTCCGGATGGCCAGATCCCACAACCTACAGCTCCCTTCGGGCAGCCATGTCCGGTTTGGGAACCTCGACTTCATTAGCATCGGGGTGGATTACGACATGGTACTCCTACCCCCTAACACTGACGTCGACACTATCTCTGCGTCGTTCGCCGACCTACGCCTCTACGCCGACGGATCAGCCCGACTCGACAACGCCGATCACACCAGGTCAGCTCGCTCCGGCACACGATGCAGGAAGAAGGACCGCCACAGGAACCGGGACGCCCATCATCGACGACAGCAGCCCAGGGAAGGGCCTCGGCACCTCTCCAATACGCCCGTACCCAGCGTCACGACCGCCACCATCGGTCCCAGCTCAAGGAACGACGACGACAATCGACCCGGCGGCATCAGCGACGTCCCAACAGACAACGACGAGTTCCGAGATCTGGAGGTGCTTCACCACTTCCTCGACGCTCGCGATTACCTCCTCGGCAGTGACAACTCCGACAATGATGCACCAACGCTTGGGACATCGAAAAGCTAAGTCGCTTCTACCCTTAGTTCTTCCAAGCTGTACGTACCTTTGCAAAAAAACAAATCATGTTTCTGAAATAAAACGTACTTGCGCCCTTTCTATTTTGATAAGTGCATATTCTTTCAGAAATAAATCGCATTTCAACCCTCTTTTTCAATAAGTTCTTGAAGTAAGGATTAAGGGAGATGGTTCTAGACGAAGCCAGTCGGACTGCGACCGCCTACGCCCCGGCGGCTATGGCGTCGCTCACTAGCCTAATCAGAGCCTACGCCCTTGCCTCGAGCTTTTAGGTCTTAACAGCACAAGAGGGTCAAAATGCAGCTACTTTTTTGATAAAAGTAAAAACATTCTGTATTTTGACCCCCTCTCGCGATGAGATCTGGATATGAGAGCCGCGGGAAGCGCTTTCGGGTTAAGCTAGTTGGACTGCAGGCGCCACGCCCGACGGCTAAGGTACCGCTCACTAGCCTAACCGAGCCTACGCTCGTGTCTCGAATTTTCGAAACTTGACGACCGCGAAGGGGCGGAACACAGATGGTGTTTTACGCAACTAAAAGTTGAAGAACCGAAACTTATTCAAACGCTTTTAAAATAAAATGACTTGTTCGATTACATGTTCTTGGCACGACAGCCTAAACATCGACTAACTTATCTACCCCTTCGGGGGGAGAACTGCATCCTATGTTTTTTTTTGCAGGAACCTAAAGCGAGGTCCTTACAGACCTCAGCGGCGATGGAGAAGAAGAACCGCGTTTGCCATACTGTCTTCTAGGGCATGCAACAAAGGCAATCCCGAAGATTGCGTCCAAATTCTTGGTGGGACCAAGGTCCATGGTTTACCCGCGTAGGGATGGCAACGGGCCCTCGGATCCGTGCGACCGAATTTGTGAACTAGATGGATCGACTACCAAGAGGGTGGTGTCGATTGCACTCTATCCATCCCTGACCCTGCGAACTTGTTCGGGGGGTGCCCCTTAGCGGACAAGGCACACGTCGAGAGCCAACCGATGCGTGAATCGCGAGCATCGCCTGGCCTTCCACCTCACACCAGGATGATCACGTGGAGCCACCGAGGCCCCCGTCCCGTCCCATCAGCTGCGCGACAGTTCAGCAACGCCATCGTTGTGACGAGCAAACCGTCCCACACCGGGATAAACCAACGCGCAATGCCACTACCCCGGAGCGCTCGTTTCAGTCTCTGTGCACGTGTCCCACATCCCCAGAGACTCGGGGGCTACACTCGGCGGGTGCGCTCGCGCGTACCCACCACAGAAGTCGACGCGACCCTTCGGCTGCAAGTCCCTGCAGGCGTGAACCCACACCCGTAAGGACTCGGGGGCTACTGTCGAGGGCCAAACAGCCGGCCTGTCAAGCCCCCGGTTAAGCAATCATCACGACCATCATTAGCACCCTGGCTCGGCCCATCGAAAGGCCGAGTGCCGTTGGCTGTTGCTCTGCTCCGCAACAGGAAGGCCAACGGGGCGGGGCCGAGGCCCATGGATGGGCCACGCCACGTGGCCCAAAGCGAAGGGGTCGGAGCCGCGACCCCGGGATGTGCGATTCGCCACGACCCCTCGGCGAACGGGGGACTCGGGCCCGCGACCCCGGGAGCGGTGTCCCGCATGACCCCGGCACCCGCCTTCGCCTGGAAGCAACCCAGGCTTGTACCACAAGCCTAGGCGATGACTCTGCGGTCAAGATTCTCGCGTCGCGGGTTAGCCTACATCCGCTCCATCTGAGCCCTGCGTAGGGCATGGACGAACGTGTTTTGACCACACTGTTAGCCAGTGCAGGGCATGGTGCACCGTCTGACCACACTTATAACGTGACAGACCGGACGACCCGCTTGCCACGAGCCATGCCCGTGCTGTACGACGTTATTAAGTCTGGACCAATACAATAAGCGCTCTAATCAACTGTTCAGCCTCTCCGCCCACTGTGGAGGAATGGGCAGACACTCCGGCGACACGACCACACCAGCGACCACTTCAGACCAGCGCATACGACACAAGGAGGAAGGACGTCCTGACCCCAGGAAGGCAGATGAGTCACTCCACCATTGTCTTTCTTCTTTTTCTTCTTCTGCACGGCACGCCCATACTTCCTCTGCGAAACTTGTAAGGCCGTTCCCTCCCTTTGTCTATAAAAGGAAGGATGAGCCGTTCTACGAACAAGCACACTTAGACCATCGAAACCTATCACACGCATCATCACCACGCGCCACAATATTGGCACCACGCTCAATCAGAGACTTGGGAGCCCCTCTCTCTCTCGAACCGTTTGTAACCCCTACTACGAACCGCCGCTAAGTAACATGACTCCTTCGAACTGGACGTAGGTCCTCTCGCCCGAACCAGTATACCTTCCTGTGTCCTCTTAGCGAACCATCCGGGCATAAACACGCATCTATAAATTTACTAGTTTGTGCTTTCACGAAACACCGACACCGTGGGAGTTCACGAAAGTAATCCTTAGTGGAATCTCGTGTTATTGAGTTATCCTCACTTTGTGTGAGTTCTTGTGGCGTCCGGTGAGGGCTTGGCTTGTGACGCCAATTAGCCACCAAACTACCGAGTGTGTGGTCGACACAACGGGAAGTAGCGTGTCGGCAAGCACGTGAATCTCGGGATAAAAATTGTGTGTCTCTTGGTATTCTTATGTGGTTTGATCCTTCGAGATCAATTTGAATTTCTCTATTGGATCATCTCTTCGGGTTTTATTGTATTGACAAGACGGTAATTTGTCATCATCCCGAAGGCACGGTTTGCACCCTCTCGGTTCCTTATGTAAAGTAGCATATTAGGGTGTGTAGCGTAGTTTGCTTGTTAAGGACATCTTTTTTAGTATGCCTTGTGTATTAGGTTTGCTAGAATTAGTTAGGTTGGTTTGCAACCCCTAGTATGCCAGCGCAATACTTACTTCACCATTTGGTATACTAACCGTTTTGTTTTAGTGGTTTGTAGAATTTTAATTAAGCTATTCACCTCTCCTCTAGCCATTTAGAACCTTTCACCGCGTCATGAGCTCTGAGCCCGCATGGCGTCCGCGTCTCCGACTTGACCATGTGCCCTGAACCTGACGTCCGCGTCTCCGACTTGACGAACAGGAAGCAGAGCGCCAATTATCAAGCCGTGTTTTTCTCATGTCCTAGCTATCTAATAATCTATGACGTACGCACGTTTGCCAATTATATGTAGCAGACTAGCAGCACCTATGCAGCAGCGACGGCGGTGGTGCTCACGATGCTCTTGCTCGTGCGACTGTCCGCCGACGACGGTGGATACTCGACTGTGTGCGACGGCAGCTGCTCCCCTGTGCACCTGTGCATGGTCGTGGCGGCTCGCCTAAGCCCCTGTGTGGCGGCGATGGCGGTGGCTCGCCCACTCGCGTGTGCGCCGACGGTGGTGGCAGCGACGAAGAAGAACATGAATATTTTTAAAATAGACATTGGAGGAGTTTGAGATGCGGACGTCAGGGCTCAGGGCACACGGTTAAGTTGGAGACGCGGACGCCATGCGGGCTCAGAGCTCACGACACGGCCCATGCTGACAAGGTACTACAAGAGCGAGCACTTCAAGAACCGGCAGTTCGATCCGTACCATGACTGTCTATGAGAGGTGGACAACTACATGACTCTTAACTTTAAAAATTGACATGGCTTAATCAAGAAGCCTCTGTGATCATCGGAGCCTAGAAAAGATGCCAATGCACCTCATAAAAAGTACCTACAAAAACATTCTTGGTCGGTCATTGTTTGGTCAGCCATTATTAAACACAATATCTTTTCATGTGAGCCAAATTACCCAACAAAGTGGTACAACGACCACGAATATCAAATAATTATGTTTTGGACTTCCTGCTTAGACGAGAACTAAACAAATGACTTGAATGGTGGTGAAATCCCAAAACTATCTGTGTATAACACTCAAGAGAACATATGGCATAATAATATTCAAAAAGAGATGTTGGATGGTCTTAAGTTTATTAAAAAGTAATAAAATTTACTAGCATGACAGTCATATTTGCCTAAATCACATTGGTACGAATAGCCTTTTTGGGAACAAAAACTACATAAATATCTTCATATGAATTTCCCATGCAACCTTAATTTTGTTATTGACAAGGTGCATATAAATAGACTTGAGTGTAGAAGCATCTTTACATAGACTCCACACACATGCCAGCCAGTATGTCATTTGATTAATCTTTGCTTGCAGAGTTTGACATTTTAGAAATACCATATGACTTACATACAGATACAGGAATAATTAAAAGCTGGTTACTACCTCGTTCATGAAAAAGATATAGTTCTGGTTCTATCTTTAGTTAATTTATCTAAAATTTGACCAATTTTGCATCTGTGTTATTTTTTTAAAAGAAAAAAAAAGCTCCAAATTTGCATTTTTTTAAAAAGTAAATTTCATAATTCCAAATTATGAATTTGGATTTAAAATTTTGGGACCTGTCATCACATGAAGAAATGTCTGTTTTTAGTTGTGATATTGTTGGCAAACCCTGAAGTTTTGGTGCTGTCGTAAAGAAACAACTTCTGCAATCGAATGTTGGTTATCAAATTTGAACATTGCACAATATAAAGAGGGTAAAAAATGGGTGAAATGACATGTAGCTTAGTGGTTATAAGAGCACTAGTACACAGAAGCTCTATACAGGCGGTTGGGCAGCCATTTTCACTGGCGTTTTTCCCAACCGCCAGTGGGATAGGCCAGTGAAAATGGCCGATTTCCACTGGCGGTTGGTTGAAAACCACCAGTGGAAATAGATTTCTACAGGCGGTTTCTCTTAACGAACCGCCTGTAGAAATCGTTGTCCAGAAAACGCGAAAAAAATTGCAAAAAAATATTTTTAAAAAGACAAAAATATTTTTTGAACCGGGAGGCACCCGCCCGCCCGTCTCCGTCGAAAGTCGCAAGTCGCGCATTTTTTTTGCGTAAAATCGCGCTATCCCCCTCTACCACTCCATCCACACGTCACTTGTGTCTATATCTCATTTCGGTTCCCCACATATTATCCCAAACCGATAGTAAATTCAATATTTCGGGGTCTAAACGAATTCAAATAAAAAAGTGTTCAACTACAAACTTTCATAACTTTTCGAGATCTATAACTTTCATTTAGAGTGTTTCTCCATCCGAGGTCATTTGCAAAATTTGAATTTCAAATTTGAAAAATTTCGTTCGTAGTTTTCCATAAAAGATGATTTCAAATGAAAAAATTGTCAACTACAAAGTTTCATAACTTTTCGAGATCTACAACTTTTATTTTGGGAGTTTCTCCATCCGAGTAAGTTTGAAAAACTCAAAAATTTAATTTCAAATTATTTCTACCGGCGGTTCTCTTAAGGAACCGCTCAGAAATCGATTTCTACAGCGGTTCCTTAAGAGAACCGCCTGTAGAAATAGTCGATTTCTACTGGCGGTTTCTTAAAAAACCATCAGTAGAAATTGTATTTCTACTGGCGGTTCCTTAAGAGAACCGCTTGTAAAAATAGTGCCAATTTCTACAGGCTGTTCTAAAGAGAAACCGCCAGTAGAAATAAAACGCCAGTATCAAGAGAAATGGTTTGTGTACTAGTGGAGGCTCATTAACATCTTAGCTCATGAGTTTAACTCCCTATGAGAGCGATTTTTTTTTTAATATTAACAGCATACGTTGTAAGTGTTGCTTTGTGTTATGTAATGAGAGAGAGAGAGAGAGAGAGAGAGAGTTAAAAAATGGCATCCTTTTATGTGCAAGATCAACGCACATGGAGGCCGATTCTTGACCTCAAAGACAGAGTGAGACAACGAACTTGCTGCACTAGCTACGAGGCGATTAAAGTTTAGTTGACGAAGCTGCACTGGATTGCCCCACTAGCAGCAGTTATTGAAAGTGCTTCCGTTTCGGGCCTATTTGGAGGGGCATTTCCTGCCTCTGGCTCCTGCACTATGGCGGAGACAGCCTTAACTATATAGCTCATCCGATTTCTCTTCCTAGTTCATTTCTTTTGAGCTAGAGTAGATGGTTTTTTTTAGCAAGGTACGCCGTAATAATAAATAGTGTAGAAGCCTTACTAGGTGAATTTTGTAACGGAGCTATTTTATAGTACTATAACATAGAGTTCATGATTACGAGTAGATCGACTAGTAAGTACGAGTAGAAGTACTTTAATTTGTGGATCGGTTTATTAGACCAGTTTTAATGGAGTTTTACAAGAGTTTCATGAGTATTAAATAAGCTTATGAGGCATAGTATTAATGAAAAGAGAGATAAGATAAAACCTTTATAGAACGGAATAAGTTTTATGAGAGTGAAACTTACGGTCTGTTCAGCTGGACTGAGCCGGTTGATAAGTTAAAACAGCTGATGTTAGCTGATTTGTTATGAGAAAAATAATGTTCGGATAGCTGGTAAGACGAGAAACAGAGAATTGGAAAGAATTCATGTTTCTATATTTTTCCTGTAAAATTAAACTGATTTCTATAAAATTCTGATATGATTCCTGTGAAATTGATGTCTTTAAGACTTGCGGCTGAGTGGCCTCAGTGCCTTCCTCACCGGCCCATAATCTAGTCGTCCGGCCGGATATTGGCCAGCCGCCGCATTGGAAAAGAAGAGGAGACGTGCGCCACGACAAGGAGCAGGAACAAGGGACTGCCGTCTGTCTAGACGGCGTCCGTTCCCGCGGGATCTCGGCTGGCTTCTGAGTTCTGTTTCGGAGACAGAAACTTGACCGGATTGGACGCGGGCGGGCCGGCAACGCGTGCGTCATCATCATCATATAATAAAGCACGCGCGGGCCTCACGACATGAAACTCGGCTACTGCAGCAGGTACGTAGTACGTGATCATCTCAGCCGTCTCGCCTTCAATTTGGAGAGAAATCAACCGAGTTTCCGGATTAGCAACGGCGGAGCGACGAACGACACGGCGAGACCAAGCAGAGGTCAGCGAAATCCAACTCTTGTCAACAAGCGCACGAATATTTCAAGCATGCATATAAGTTTTGGTTTCAGTGGAACCAATTCGAAAACTAATTTTATAAAATATAAAAGTCAGAGGCAGAGCCCCACGGCCGTTCTCTGCCTGCAACCACGTGCAGCTGGTTTCCGGACATGCGAGTAGTTACAATCGACCTATTTTGTATCATAATATATTCTTTAGACCATATAAATAGGTTTGAGTAAGGAGAACACGTCTGGAATTGTGCTAGCCGCCCACACATTAGTTGCCGGGTCTTGTTAAGCTCAATCCCACGCATTTTCGGCACCCTGCAATCTAAAAAAGAAAAAGGTTTTTGCACTTTTATGTAGCGCCACTTTCTTGCAAGCTCTACTACCCCTACCAGTTTTGCAACTCCCTACCTTTCCCTAATTTGTAGTTATATACAGCTATGTTGGCAGAGTATTTGTTTGGCAAATCGCAAGTGTATTTACACGTAACTACTATGTAGCCCATTGAATTAATCAGTGTGAGTTCTTTTTTCTTCTCCTAAAATCGAAATGTTTTTCAATTTGAATCTTGATTTTTAATTTTATTATATATTTATTACCTATCATGAGAATTTGTGTATTATTGCTCTTTAAAAGAAGGAATACGTCAGCCTCTTAGAATACGAGAATTTTTCAAAGCCCCTTAGAATACGAGAATTTTTCCAAAGCCCCTTAGAATACGAGAATTTTTCCCCTATAAAAAGGAATACGAGAATTTTTCCTAAACTTTTTGTGTGAAAATAAATCCATGCATACGAACTTTTACATAATTTTCCTGTGTTCTAAAATGTCTCTTAATTAGCTCTAATAAAATGCAGAGAGGACACACTTATTATGCAGATAAATAACTACTACTTTGCCATGGGTTGACAATGTCATTGATCTAATTGATACGGAGAGAGAGACAGCGTCATGATGATGCGATGCACCGGCTGGGGGTTGGGGGTTAGTTGATCCAACCCCCAACCATCTCTCCTTCCCTTCCCTCCCATCTCCCAGTCAAATTCCATCGCTCTCCTCCCCACACTCGTGTCCTGTTGTTGCCTGTCTCCCCTCCCCGTCACGCCTTCCGCCTTCTCTCTCTACCCGGCAGCTCTCGCTCTGCTCTGGTGCCCCCTGCAGGCCCGGGGCCATCACGAGGCGCGGCCACCGCTGCGGGCAGTTAAAAAGCCCGCGCGAGCGCGGCAGCTGCCGCAGCACCAGCACAAGCGGCGTCGCCACTCGCCACGGCCCGAGGGACTGTCACGCCCCTCTCTCTCTCTCCCCCTTCCCGCGGGGTCCGGGAGCACGCGCTGCTGTAGCTTCACGGCACGCATTTAAGGCGCCCGTTGGATCGTGATCTGCTGCTGCCCGTATCCTACTCCTTCTTCCTCTCCTCCTTCTCGGCGGCGGCCGGTGCCGGTGCCGGTCGTCGCGTTCGGCCGAACGGGCGCCGCGTCTCTGCAACTGCGTGCGTACGTATAATCTCTCTCAGTTTTTCTCTGCTCCGTTCTCGCTGGTAGCTCAGCTCTGTTCCGCTCGGGGTGTTCGAATTTTGCATCGCTCCGTGCGCAGGCGGCCGCTGGGGGCGGTCCCCATCCCAATCCAGCTCCAAAATGCGATTTCCGGCAGCGCCGCCGGTACTAGATCGCTCTTGCTTCCTCGTCGGCGATTGGCACTCGGTTCGGTTTCCTGTCGAGCAGGTTCTGGGCGTGTCAAATGGGGATTGGGGAAGGGAGAGATCCTTCCTGTTGCGGGCGATCGGGACTTGTCAAGTACAGGAAGTAGTAGGCTTCCTTTTCAGGTTGGTTGGGGAGAAGCTTGTTGTTTTGTATTTTGGCGTGCCGGGGTCGGCCCCCTTTGTTTCCACTTTATTCACATATACATGGTCAACCTACTACTTACCTTTGCGACTTTGCTTAGGAAATCAAAAACTGTGTCCTTGCTCTTCCTATTCTGCTGGCTGGTTATGCTCTAGTGCGATACAACCAGCTCGTGCAGTACCATTTGATCTGCTTAAATAGTCACTTCTCTGCTACTAATAACTTACTATCATTTCCTCACGGTATTTCAGAAGCTATCGCTTGTCTGTATAAATTTTGACTAGTCTGATGATCAGTGGGAGTAGCATCGTGGTAGTGATTTCTTGATATTCAGCTAAGTACCGCCTCGTTAGTCGTGATTAATATACTAACAATCTGTTTCTTTTGCTCCTACCAGGAGGTCTGAACTTCATAGGGTGAAATAATGGTGGAGCCCTGCCAAATGAACGGCATACTGAACGGGATGTCTAATTTGAGGCATCCATCCTCTCCATCAGAGGTTGATGAATTCTGTAAAGCGCTTGGTGGTGACTCGCCAATACACAGCGTGCTAGTCGCTAACAATGGGATGGCCGCAGTCAAGTTCATGCGCAGCATCCGTATATGGGCCCTGGAGACCTTTGGGACAGAGAAGGCCATTCTTTTGGTTGCTATGGCAACTCCGGAGGACTTGAAGATAAATGCTGAGCACATAAGAATTGCTGACCAGTTCATAGAAGTTCCTGGAGGAACAAACAATAACAACTATGCAAATGTACAGCTTATAGTGGAGGTTAGCACAATTCATCATCTGGAATTCTCGAAATTTTCACATAATCTTGTTTAGTTTACATGTTTTTTACTGTGTACTTTGGTAATTAACATTTCAAGTTCAACTTCACAGATTGCAGAGAGAACTCGTGTATCTGCAGTTTGGCCTGGCTGGGGTCATGCATCTGAGAACCCAGAACTTCCAGATGCTCTAAAAGAGAAAGGAATCATTTTTCTTGGGCCACCGTCAGCTGCAATGGCTGCCCTCGGTGATAAAATTGGTTCTTCTCTTATTGCACAAGCAGCAGGAGTTCCAACTCTTCCATGGAGTGGATCACATGTATGCCATCTCCTATATCTGTTTGTTTTTGCTCCTATTTTCCTCTGCTACTTCAGTGTTCACTTAACATTAAATCAAAACCTCTGCAGGTAAAAGTTCCACCGGAAAGCTGCCATTCAATTCCCGAGGAGATATATAAGACTGCTTGTGTTTCCACTACAGAGGAAGCAGTGGCTAGTTGTCAGGTGGTCGGGTACCCTGCCATGATCAAGGCATCATGGGGAGGCGGTGGTAAAGGAATAAGGAAGGTTGGTTTTCTTTTTCAACTAAACTGTGGGAAAGAGAAACTATTCAGGAAAAAAAATGAATTTAAAGTTTCAGGCAAAAAAATAGATTGATTATCACTAATTTTGTTGTCGTCTGCATGGATATGTAGGTTCATAATGATGATGAGGTGAGAGCACTGTTCAAGCAAGTTCAAGGTGAAGTCCCTGGCTCGCCCATATTTATTATGAAAGTGGCATCTCAGGTGAGAACTGGTTCAAAGATTTTGCTACCCTTGTTTTCATGTCGGCTTTGATCCTTTGACTCTTCCTCTGTCTTTGTATCCTGAGTGCTTCTGTGTAATATATATTTGTTCCTGAAAGTTTCTGTTCTTTCTTTGTAGAGCCGACATCTGGAGGTTCAATTGCTCTGTGATAAACATGGCAATGTGGCAGCACTACACAGTCGAGATTGCAGTGTTCAAAGAAGGCACCAAAAGGTTAGCTCTTCAAATTCTTTTAAACATCTGATTCCCATTGTGAGTTCATGCCTTTGCTGAATTTGTCCCATACTTGGATTGTGTATTTTGTTGTGTAGAAGTTTATATCTTTCTTAAATAACTTCTATAGTTGAACCAGTGCAAGAAAATGTTTCCCCCCTATTTGTATTTTATTGAAAAAATATTATTTTTCACCATTTACCTCTGCAACAGATTATCGAAGAGGGGCCAATCACAGTTGCTGCTCCAGACACTGTTAAAGAGCTTGAGCAGGCAGCAAGGCGGCTTGCTAAGTGTGTTCGATATGTTGGTGCTGCTACTGTAGAATATCTGTACAGCATGGAAACGGGCGAATACTATTTTCTGGAGCTTAATCCACGGTTGCAGGTCTGTTCTAAACTTCCCATGCAGGGTTTCTGCAGAGGGCTTCTTCTATGGTTCTTGCATTTTGAAATTTTTGACTGGCTTCCTTTCAGGTAGAACATCCTGTGACTGAATGGATAGCTGAAATAAACTTGCCAGCAGCCCAAGTTGCTGTTGGAATGGGCATACCCCTCTATAACATTCCAGGTATTTCAATTTCTCAACTCCATGATTGATGACATTTTGTTCCCTTGTGCTGACGAATGAATGGATCATTGCAGAGATTAGACGCTTTTATGGAATGGATCATGGGGGCGGCTACCATGATTGGAGGAAAATATCAGCTGTTGCAACTAAGTTTGATTTGGATAAAGCACAGTCAGTGAGGCCAAAGGGCCATTGTGTTGCAGTCAGAGTTACTAGTGAGGATCCTGATGATGGGTTTAGGCCTACAAGTGGAAGAGTGGAGGTTTGTTTAATTGGCTATATAATACTCTTCTGGTGATCCACCATAACCAGCTCTTCTTACCCGTATGTTAACTTATATTCTCTTGTCTTTTTCATCAGGAGTTAAACTTTAAAAGCAAACCAAATGTTTGGGCCTATTTCTCTGTTAAGGCAAGTATATGTCCATCCAAATTGGTTCTTTTCTTTTGTGTTATATACATCACCACAGCTGAAAATACCACTCTTGAATATTTAGTTTTGTTTCTTGGTTTCAATAAAATTTTCTTGCTGAAATATGTATCCTGGAATGATACAAACTAACCCAAATGTTATTTCCCTTTTTTGAATTTCCAGTCTGGAGGAGCAATTCATGAATTTTCTGATTCACAGTTTGGTAAGTAACATAGCATGATCTTTTGTTTGTTCTTGGTATCTCTTGATGGTTTTGGTTAAATTCGGTGTTCTTCTGTTGCAGGTCATGTTTTTGCATTTGGGGAGTCTAGATCTTTGGCCATAGCCAATATGGTACTTGGGCTGAAAGAGATTCAGATCCGTGGAGAGATACGCACAAATGTTGATTACACAGTGGATCTCTTGAATGTATGATGACCTTCATAGTAAATAGTCTTCTGTACAAGATACTCTTTATCTCTGTGTAATTTACTTTTCAATTTTCCATCTGTACAGGCAACAGAGTACCGCGAAAATAAGATCCATACTGGTTGGCTTGACAGCAGAATAGCTATGCGTGTTAGAGCAGAAAGGCCCCCATGGTACCTCTCAGTTGTTGGAGGAGCTCTATACGTATGCCTGTTTGACTTCAGAACCATGATTTTTTTTACCTGCTTGTGAGCTTGGAAGTCAGCTATCTTTGTTGACATCAAACATTTATCTCTTATTTCACAGGAAGCATCAAGCAGGAGCTCAAGCGTTGTTACCGATTATGTTGGTTATCTCAGCAAAGGTCAGATACCACCAAAGGTATAATATATGCTGAAATGCCCCTATTGCAGATTATACTTGTTGCTGTTGAACTTAAAACAGCTTGGAAACTCTGTAACTTCTTTCTTCATTGCAGCACATCTCGCTTGTCAATTTAACTGTTACTCTGAACATAGAGGGGAGCAAATACATGGTACTCATCTATAGTTCTCTTTTCATTTCTGTGCTTGCAACTCAGTGACTCGCTGTTTTTAAGCAAAGTTAAACGTGATTAAACTCTGCTGTAGATTGAGACAGTAAGGGGTGGACCTCGCAGCTACAAATTAAGAATGAATGGATCAGAAATTGAAGCAGAGATACATTCACTGCGAGATGGTGGACTTTTAATGCAGGTAAATTTCCCACCGTGTCCTTTTTTCTATTAAAGCAAAATGATCTCTAGTGAGTTGGTTAGGTGGCTTGAGTATCACTCCTCAGATCCTAGGCTGGGATTTAAAATCCCCTCATTTGTCCCATGCCAAAGCACAAGTCTAAGGTCTGGCCTCTGTTGTGGTCATTCTCACATGGGCTACGGTGCCGATGTGTATGGGTGGGCTAGGGGTTCAAGGTTTTCTCGACCTGCATGAGGTCTTCTTAATGCAATGTCCAGGGCTGTCGTACCCCCCAAAGGTTGAGTTTTTTTTCTATTAAAAAGGTTCTGATACATCTTTGTTGTAAATTCTTCAGTTGGATGGAAACAGTCATGTAATTTATGCAGAGACAGAGGCTGCTGGTACACGCCTTCTCATTAATGGTAGAACATGCTTACTACAGGTAAACATGGCTACATTTTCATATTTTTACTCTTTTATGTTATGTGCTAAAACACACTACTTTTACATATGCTTCCTTAAACTTCTGGCAAATTCTTGTGAATCTTGCATTCATACGAAGATCATAAAACATTATATTCTTCTTTTTCCGCCTTTTGTTGTAAACCCACACTAAACTTGATTAGAATATTAACAACATAGAGTCTGGAGAATAGAATTTAGGAATCCATGATACAGCATGGCCCTGAGTCATATAGAATTGCTTGAATGTAGATTTCTTTCCTCTGCATGTTATCTCTTGGATTTTCCATAACTTTGGTGTTTCATGTATCAAACCATCTAAAGTATCCGCAGTTTCCAAAGACAAAGATATCCCAGTGGCCAGTTGCTTAAGATCTTTCTGAAAGTTCATCACCATGTCGAATTTGATTTGAAGGAATAAGCAGATTGGACTGTTTCAACTATTAACTATATTCTCACATGATTTGGAAATATGTGATTTCATTTTCATTCTCTTAATTGTACTTTGCAGAAAGAACATGATCCTTCAAAGTTGTTGGCTGATACACCTTGCAAACTTCTTCGGTTCTTGGTTGCGGATGGCTCTCATGTGGATGCCGATACACCATATGCTGAGGTGGAAGTCATGAAGATGTGCATGCCACTGTTACTGCCTGCCTCTGGTGTCATTCACTTTGTTATGCCTGAGGGTCAGGCCATGCAGGTTTTATTCCTCTCTATACCACACCCCCCCCCCCCCCACTTTCTGCTTGCACATCCATGCTCTCTTTCTCTCATGAAATCAGTATGATTGCTTCATTTGTAACAAACTTCATGGAATCATCATGGTTACTTACTACATTTATAACATACTTTAATGTGTGTTTTCCTACATTTATAACAAACTTTAATGTGTGTTTTCCTTTTTTCAGGCAAATGACCTGATAGCAAGATTGGACCTTGATGACCCATCTTCTGTGCGGAGAGCTGAACCATTTCATGGTTCCTTTCCCAAACTGGGACCTCCAACTGCTATCTCTGGCAAAGTTCATCAAAAATTTGCTGCAAGTGTGAATTCTGCACACATGATCCTTGCAGGATATGAACATAATATCAATGAAGTAAGACATTAATTTTTACAATGATATGTAATTTCAATTTACTTTCAGTTTTCTCTACTCTTCCATTATCTTCATCCACAAAGAAAAACTAATTTCATAGTTTGCGGCACACACTGTGCCATTTTCTTGGAAAATAATCTGTTCTATTTTTTGGAAAATAGCTTAGTCTTTATGTAATATTTAATCAACATTTTCCTATCTATACTTGCTTTTGCAGGTTGTACAAGATCTGCTAAACTGCCTAGACAGCCCTGAGCTCCCTTTTCTACAGTGGCAAGAACTTATGTCAGTTTTAGCAACAAGGCTTCCAAAAGATCTTCGGAATGAGGTGATTAGCTTTTGACTAGTTTTCTGTCAAATCAATTGTGGTCTTCTTTCTGTATTTCTTCTCTCGTCTGTTTTGGGTACACACGAGACGTCTGATTAGTTTGGATTCATTCAGTTGGATGGTAAGTACAAGGAGTATGAATTGAATCCTGACTTCTGCAAGAGCAAGGATTTCCCTGCAAAGTTGCTGAGGGGGGTTATTGAGGTCAGTTTGAGATTTCTACTTAGTGTTAACTCCTGTTTGAGTATTTATATTGCTTACTTACAAAGTTACTACTATAGGCAAATCTTGCATACTGTTCGGAGAAAGATAGGGTTACTAATGAGAGGCTTGTGGAACCACTTATGAGCCTGGTCAAGTCATATGAGGGTGGAAGAGAAAGCCATGCTCGTGTTGTTGTCAAATCTCTATTTGAGGAGTATCTGTCTGTTGAAGAGGTCTTCAATGATAACCTTCAGGCAAGTCTTTGAAGAGGTTGCTCAATTCTCATTTACTCATTGATATGTGCTAACTATTGTTGTGTTTTCTGTTTTTCTTTCATTTTCAGTCTGATGTTATAGAGCATCTACGCCTTCAACATGCAAAAGACCTTGAGAAGGTTGTATACATTGTGTTTTCACACCAGGTAATTTCTGTGAACTGTGATTTTTTTTATTTTGCTACATCTAGATATCCAAGGGCTTTTTTCCTGACAATTTGTTTCTATTTGAAGGGTGTGAGAAGCAAAAATAAATTGATACTACGGCTTATGGAAGCATTGGTATATCCAAACCCATCTGCTTACAGGGATCAGTTGATTCGGTTCTCTGCCTTGAACCATACATCATATTCTGAGGTAAAGTTGAAGATTTTGGAAGATTGAAGTTCGCTTTATTTTGCTCATGTAGCCATGTGATAGTTGATAAAAAATGTGTAATATATTGTTATTGATGCAGTTGGCACTTAAAGCAAGCCAACTTCTTGAGCACACTAAATTGAGTGAACTTCGCACAAGCATAGCAAGAAGCCTTTCAGAGCTGGAGATGTTTACTGAGGAAGGAGAGCGTCTGTCAACACCTAGGAGAAAGATGGCGATAAATGAGAGAATGGAAGATTTAGTTTGTGCTCCACTGGCAGTTGAAGATGCTCTTGTAGCTTTGTTCGATCACAGTGATCCTACTCTTCAACGGAGAGTGGTTGAGACATATATACGCAGATTGTATCAGGTATCCGTGACTCTTTCCACTACTTTGCTTGTCTTGATACAGCTTAAATATTGACAAAATTTATGTGAACTAACACAAAATCGTAGTACAGCCTTATCTTGTAAGTGGAAGTATCCGGATGCAATGGCACCGAGCTGGCCTAATTGCCTTATGGGAGTTCTCTGAAGAGCATCTTAAGCAAAGAGGCGGGCAAGATGTGCCCCTACAGCAAGTAGAGAATCCCATTGAGAAGAGATGGGGCGTCATGGTTGTAATTAAGTCTCTCCAGTTTCTAGCAACTGCAATTGATGTTGCACTGAAGGAGACTTCACAGTACAGAGTGGGTGTCGGAAGTGTCTCGAACGGTAACCATGTAAATTCTAATCAAAGCAATATGCTTCATATTGCTTTGGTTGGTATCAATAATCAGATGAGTACTCTCCAAGACAGGTTTGTTTGCTCTCCACATCCTTGTGTGGCTATTTGTTTCATGAAAATCTTCAAGAGTGATTCCATTAACAATTAATGGATGTCATCAATTTCTTATTTTACCTATTTTTTGTCTGTTTGTAGTGGTGATGAGGATCAAGCACAAGAAAGGGTCAACAAACTATCCAAGATTTTGAAGGATAATACCATTACATCACATCTTAATGGCGCTAGTGTTAAGGTTGTCAGCTGTATTATCCAAAGAGATGAAGGACGCCCGCCAATGCGACACTCCTTCCAATGGTCTGTTGACAAGCTTTATTATGAGGAGGATCCCATGCTTCGTCATGTGGAACCACCGTTGTCTACATTTCTTGAGCTGGTATGTAGCTATATTCATACTTTTCATATTCTTTTAATAACTGCACCTCTTTAATATCTTTCTGTAAATACAGGAAAAGGTAAATTTGGAAGGTTACAATGAAGTAAAATACACCCCATCACGTGATCGCCAGTGGCATATTTATACACTTATCAAGAACAAGAAAGATCAGAGATTAAATGACCAGAGGATGTTCCTTCGTACCATAGTCAGACAACCAAGTGCAACAAATGGTTTCCTGTCAGGTAGTATTGACAATGAAGTAGGCCGTGCACAAGCTTCATCGTCGTTCACATCAAACAGCATTCTCAGATCATTGATGGGAGCACTAGAAGAAATAGAGCTACATGCTCATAGTGAGACTGTGAGATCAGGCCACTCACACATGTATCTGTGCTTACTGAGAGAACAACAATTGCATGAATTAATCCCATTTTCAAGGTCAGTCGATGCACCTTAGTCTTTTATGTTGTGGATATGAAGGATAGGTTGTTAATTTGCTTGAGTTATCCACTTCTGCTATTTCATTGTGCAGGATGACTGATGAGATTGATCAGGATGAAGGAACTGCATGTGCACTTTTGAAGCATATGGTATTGAATCTATATGAACATGTTGGGGTCAGGATGCATCGTCTTTCTGTGTACCAGTGGGAAGTCAAGCTCTGGTTGGTTTGTAATGGGCAAGCTAGTGGTGCTTGGAGAGTTGTTGTTACCAATGTTACTGGCCACACCTGCACCGTCGATGTAAGTTCTTTGAAAACTCACTACCTTACCAGAAATAATCATAACAATAGTTTAGTAACAACTGTGAAGAACTAAAGATTTCTACCACCTGTCTGATATATGCATAAAACTTGACAGTAATCACAACCTCGTAAACTACCATACATGTTTCTTTAGCTAATAGCAAATAATGCTCTGTATGCTAAGTATTTTTGATCATTTACTTTTAGGTAGAAGGATATCATTTGCACTTTTTGATGTGCTTATGTTCAATTTCTTTCTCCCAGATTTACCGAGAAGTGGAAGACCCCAGCACACATCAGCTTCTCTACCACTCTGCCACAGCCACGGCTGGTCCTTTGCATGGTATTGCATTGAATGAACCATACAAGCCTTTGGATGCTATTGACCTCAAACGTTATGCTGCTAGGAAAAATGAAACCACATACTGCTATGATTTCCCCTTGGTAAGATGCTTGCAGCTCCTTGTTTTTCCTAAAGCTTTAGTTATGGCATGCTTAAAGAGACCAATTCATATCAGTAGTACTGTTTATGCAGGCATTTGAAACAGCGCTGAAGAGATCATGGAAATCAAGTAGCTATGATGTTAGTGAAGCTAATGAGCACAATCATCTCTATGCTGAAGTGAAAGAGCTTATATTTGCTGATCCTGTTGGAGCATGGGGCACTCCATTGGTTTCAATTGAACGTCCTCCAGGCATCAATGATATTGGCATTGTTGCTTGGAACATGAAGCTGTCCACGCCAGAATTCCCAAGTGGCCGGGAGATTATAGTTGTTGCCAATGATGTGACATTTAAAGCTGGGTCCTTTGGTCCAAGAGAAGATGCATTTTTTGATGCTGTTACCAATCTTGCCTGTGAGAGGAAACTTCCTCTTATCTACCTGGCAGCAACTGCTGGTGCCAGGCTTGGTGTAGCAGAGGAAATCAAGTCATGCTTCCATGTCGGCTGGTCTGATGATGAGAGCCCTGAACGTGGTTTTCAGTACATTTACCTCAATACACAAGATTACGCACGTCTAAGCTCTTCAGTAATAGCTCACGAGCTGCAGTTAGAAAATGGAGAAACCAGATGGGTGGTTGATACCATTGTTGGTAAAGAAGATGGACTTGGTTGTGAGAATCTCCATGGAAGTGGTGCGATTGCCAGCGCATATTCTAAGGCATACAAAGAGACCTTTACTCTGACATTTGTAACCGGAAGAGCTGTTGGCATTGGGGCTTATCTGGCTCGTTTAGGTATGAGGTGTATACAACGTCTTGATCAACCAATTATTTTGACTGGGTTTTCTGCACTAAACAAGCTTCTAGGGCGGGAGGTGTACAGTTCTCATATGCAATTGGGTGGCCCCAAAATCATGGCTACAAATGGTGTTGTCCACCAAACTGTGTCAGATGACCTAGAGGGTGTTTCTGCTGTCCTGAAATGGCTCAGTTATGTTCCTCCATATGTTGGTGGTCCTCTTCCCATTATGAAACCCCTGGACCCACCCGAAAGACCAGTAACATACTTCCCTGAGAATGCTTGTGATGCCCGTGCTGCCATCTGTGGCATTCAGGACGGTGAAGGGAAGTGGTTGGGTGGTATGTTTGATAGGGAAAGCTTTGTGGAAACATTGGAAGGTTGGGCAAAAACAGTTATCACTGGAAGAGCAAAGCTTGGTGGAATACCAGTTGGTGTCATAGCTGTGGAAACCCAGACTGTGATGCAAGTCATCCCAGCTGATCCAGGTCAGCTTGATTCCGCTGAGCGTGTAGTCCCTCAAGCAGGTCAAGTGTGGTTCCCAGATTCTGCAACCAAAACAGCTCAGGCATTACTGGATTTCAACCGTGAGGAGCTTCCACTGTTCATCCTTGCAAACTGGAGAGGTTTCTCTGGTGGGCAAAGGGATTTATTTGAAGGAATCCTTCAGGCTGGTTCAACAATTGTTGAGAATCTGAGGACATACCAGCAGCCTGCTTTTGTATATATCCCAATGGGTGGAGAGCTACGGGGAGGGGCCTGGGTTGTGGTGGACAGCAAGATTAATCCGGACCACATAGAGATGTATGCCGAGAGGACTGCGAAAGGGAATGTCCTTGAGCCAGAAGGATTGGTGGAGATCAAATTCAGGCCAAAGGAACTGGAAGATTGCATGCTAAGGCTTGACCCAGAATTGATTGACCTGAATGCTAGGCTGAAAGAGAAGAAGAAACAAAATGCCAGCATCTCGGAAATGGAGACAGTACGGAGGAGTATGACTATTCGGATGAAGCAGTTGATGCCTATTTATACCCAGGTTGCCACACGATTTGCTGAACTGCATGATACCTCTGCTAGAATGGCCGCCAAAGGTGTGATCGGTAAGGTTGTTGATTGGGAAGAGTCTCGGGCCTTCTTCTACAGGAGATTGCGAAGGAGAGTTGCTGAGGATGCCCTGGCCAAGGAAGTTAAAGAAGCTGCTGGTGAGCAGCTTTCCCACAAATCAGCATTAGACTCTATCAAGAAATGGTATCTAGTGTCCAAAGGAACTGAAGGTGATAGTGAAATGTGGAGTGATGATGAATCTTTCTTTGCTTGGAAGGATGATCCCAAGAACTATGAGAATTATCTTGAGGAATTGAAGGCTGAAAGAGTATCGAAATGGTTCTCGCATCTTGCTGAAAGTTCAGATGTGAAAGCTCTACCGAATGGTCTTTCGCTCCTCCTTAACAAGGTAAGTTCTAACTTGTTTGAGCAGACCTTTTTTGTTTGTTTCTAAGATCAACATCCTGAATCCTTAATTCTGGTACAGATGAATCCTTTGAAGAGAGAGCAGGTCATTGATGGCCTCAGGCAGCTTCTTGGTTGATCAATGGTGGCATGGCATCGCATTCCAACTGAAAAATGTCCTCAGTTTTTGCACATAAACTATGTGTTCTTGCAAGAGCAAAGTGGAACATGAAACCCTACTTAGTTGGGAACGCATTGTTCTGTTTGTAGTCATGTATTTAGCTGTTTATCCTGTAATTAGTTGGGTAGCTTTTCTCGAAGTCACACGATACGACAGCAATCCTGATCATCTATCAATCCAAAGAATACATGTTTTTCATTAGTTTGTTGGAAATAATCATGACTTGAATTAGTTTTGAGTCCTGCATATAGTATAGATGCTAGTCACGTTATGTGTTAATGTGTTTGTCTTAGTTGTGGCTGAACACACGTGCACGTGTTCACGTTTGTGGCCGGAGTCAATAGATTGCATGTAGTTTGTTGTGGCCGGAGTCAATAGATTGCATGTAGTTTGTTAGGATTGCATTAGTCGATTGATCCAAAATCAGCATGCAGAGGCGTATGGCCGCATGGCATGGAGGACCGCTGGAGATGGTACGCGTGGTGGCGTGGAAGTCTCAGCACTTGAGTTCGTGGCTCGTGGCGAAGTGCACGGCGTGCATGCAGGTCTGCTAGCTTGCAGTTAGGCCCGAGCGAGTTGCTGCTCGCCGGTGTGTGTTGCTGGGCTATAAAGCCGACTTGTAAGCACTAGATGAAGTGTCTCGTGTTGTGTATTTTCCAGTTAATAAAAGGCCAACATACAGGCGTTTGTCACCGGGGCGTTCGTCGCTGGAAAATCTCTGTCTTTGTTCGCCTTCTACCTCTGTCCGTCGAGAGTTGAGTGATTCAATTCCAACATAGTTCGCTTTGTGCTTCCAATATACTTCATTCCGAATTGTAAGACGTTTGAGGTTTTCTAGATACATTTGCTTTTACTATGCATAGACACAGTAGATATCTAAGTGCATAGTAAAATAACTATGTATTTAGACAGGGGCGGATCCACCAATCTGGCGAGGCATGGCGGCCGCCAGACCTCCCTGCCAGCGAGATTCACAGTCCCCCTGCACCCTCAGCCATGGCCGATATCGACTGAAGAACACGAACGACTGAGGAAGATGAAGGTCAAGGGCTCTGCGTTATTTTTACTTGGTCTTGGGCCGCGTGTGGGTCTGTTACTTGGGCTGTATAAGGTCATGTAGATAGAAGGTGGAAAGCCCATGTCTCTCACGAACGACTGTTGGCCGTTGCTGCGTTGCACTGCTGGTTTGTCGCTGCTGTCAATGGAAAATTCTAATGCAGCAGCAGCAACACGCAGGGCTGCAGTGGGGGAAAAGAAAGCATATTCAATCTGTTGCAAATTTGATTGGCCTATAGTTGAGCAAATTCTTTTATAAATTCTTTAAGTGATGGTCGTAGGCTTATATAGAGATTATTAGTGTTCAATCTTCAATTGGTATGTTCATTCATCAATCACCATCACTAGAATATGCAATTTAGTTTCATCTTTTAGAGTTTAAAAATATCAATTATGAGTTTGTGAGATAATCTATTTTTCATGTTATTATCTTTCATATTCTATATAATTTCTTCAAAAATATATTGAACAAAGGAAAAAGGGTTTAGCTTGGAGGGATTAATCGTCTGGGGAAATCTGTAATCATTTCTGCTATCTGGACCATTGGCCATTTCTACTTTCTTGTGACAGGCTGAAGCCCTATCCCTGTACATAAACACTCTCGTTTCCTCTTCTGATTCAAAGATAAAGCTCCTACCATTGTGTTTAAGAAAATCGCTTCAAAAACAAAACTAACGGTCCGAAGTTCGCCATAGGTCATTTTTTATTCTGGATCCGCCACTGTATTTAGATAAGTCAAATGCCTTATAATTTGCTATTGAGAGAGTAGTTAAGATGTTCCATGTATCTGTCTTGATTTTGTGAAATCTAATTTGAACTAAGGATGGAACATCGGGTGGGTGGAACTTGAGCTGCTTGCTTCTCACCCTACCCTGGGTATTCTGTCCATTGCTCCAATGAAGCATCCATCTTCATTCTTCAGGGACTTTCTCCGAGTTGGGCTTGCACCTTCCACTGTTTTTAAAACTGGGTTATAATTATCCATATTGTGAAAACTGAAAAGCTGAGGTTGTTTGGCATCTCGATATACTATTTTACAATAAAATGAATATATATTTACGATTGTTGTGTTATTATAGCTCATGGAGATATAACAATTAATGTAATATCGTAAATTAGTAATTATCGTAACTCAAAATGGTCATTGAAGTTATTCTATCGCAAGCTGCAGAACAGTAGTTCTATAATGCTTCTAGTACTCCTATTGGCCAAAGGGTGCTAGATTAGTTGGTCTAGTTACTCCGGCGGCACCTTCCAGGGCCTGAGTTCGAATTCGAATCCCAATGAGAGCGAATTTCAGGTTGGGTTAAAAAAATCCCCTCGCCCGTTCCACTCAAAGCACTCGGGGCCCTGGCCCAATTCTCACTTGGGCAACGGTAGCCACCATGTATAGGTGCAGAATGGGGGTTCAGATGTTTTCTCGCCGAGTGAAAAGACACTTTCTTCTTAATTTAAAAGCTGCAGCGGCAGTCTTAACCGCCCGATCGAGTTTTTTAGTACTCCTGTTGTGGTGCATGTATATTTATTTTGTTTATCGTTTTTGGGCGTTGTTTGTTATACCTTGTTAAAATCTCTAAAAAGCTTGGATAACTGCCGGTAGGATAAAATTAGTAAATCTTAAGGAAGAACAAAGGAGCATATGACCAAATACCAAATGTGGCTTCTCCGGTTACAAGCTTTCTCTTTTATCCAGTTTTAATGGTAATATTGAATGGCTAAACTATTCGGACTAGGTAAATATTCTAAACTAAATTCAAGCTCGTGGAAAGTATTTAAATTTATGTATCATAATTTATCATTATCCTCACCATCAATCATATTCTAGTTGCATTAACTACAATTGTAATAAAAATGGTACATATTCATATTGTAAGTGGAAAGCCCTAACGTGGGTTTTGGTTTTGATGACCACCGAATTAGAGGACTAATGAGATTTATCAAACTGACAAACAGAGTAATCATGAAAGGAGGATATTGTACAGAACTGAGAAGTCCCCAATTACAAATGATGGTTGTCTTAACTCAAAGGAGGTTTAAATTCTTTTATATTTTAAATATTGAGTTTAAAAGAAGTCGTACTATCAACGAGGACTCAAGGACAGTTGGTCAAGTGTGTAACTAGATGCTTAAGAAAAACATCCTCATACCCTGACAAAATAGCTAGAAATATTTCCTAATCTTTCGATCTGTCTCTGACCTTCCTATAGCAAGTATACAATTTATCCTATCTAAATGCTGCAGGCTAAAAACATTGGGCTTCACAGCGAAGGTCAGCAGTGCCGCCCTTAGTTTTAATTGTTTTGGAGCTGAATTTTTACAGGCCTATTCACTCCTCTGGATCTCCTTCATATTCTAGGGGATCCTACACATATTAACATCGTCAGTTGCCTCCAAGAACACAACCCTAGGGCCATGTTCTAAACAATGTCTCGAGTTATAATCGCAAGAGGTTGTGTAGGAGTTCATTAAACTCTGCAAGCATTTAGTTGGTATGTACTCAAACATTTAAACTAGTCTTTTTGATGTTCAATGTGGCTACTGCAAGCTCTATGGTGATGAGGAAAATGATTGTCACCAGAATCACGTTGTGGTAGGCGCTGCTCTCCAGACTCATCTTAGGGCTCTAGTGGTTCCTCTACTGAGCACAACATTCACCCCGTGTCTGCAGCAGAGTGGGAAGTTCTTGTAACGCCCCGCCTCCTCGAGGCTAGGTCCGCCTACATCTGTTAGCTTTAATAGGACCAATACTACACTCACAAACCAACATCGGTCTTTTTTCACGACGTTGTCTTCACTCATGCGTACTCAGGAAGAACTTCCTGGTCGGTCACTCATCACTCCAAGCCAAGCACGCTTAACTTTAGAGTTTTTTAGAGATAGACTTCTGGAAAAAAAGTTGCAACTTGTTGGTATAGGTATCATATTAATCCTATTAAGCCCTGGGCCGGGGTGTTACGCATTGTCCGATGAGGATGTCGATCTCATAAGGGGTGAGGATGTAACACCCCGGCCCAGGGCTTAATAGGATTAATGATACCCATACCAATAAGTTGCAACTTTTTTCAAAAGCCTATCTCTAAAAAACTCTAAAGTTAATCATGTTTGGTTTGGAGTGATGAGTGACCGACCGAAAAGTTCTTCCGGGTACGCATGGTGAGGACAAAGTCTTGAAAAGACCGATGTTGATTTGTAAGGGCAGTATTGGTCCTATTAAAGCCGATAAATATAAGCGGGCCCGGCCTCAAGGAGGCGGGGACGTTACGATTATCGCCTTGTTTCTTCACCTCATTACTGTAGCTGAGGCCTCCATAATAATAATAACAATAATAATATTATTATTAATAAAATCACTAATTCAATCAATTGCTGATACTTAGACTGAGTGCACCGCTGCGTGTATAGAGTCCGGTAAAACCAGATAGAGGACCATATAGCGTAAATTCCAGCTACAACGCAGTTCGGGGAGTTGTTCACTATCCGCACGGATCCGCCAAATTCAGCGGCATGGCAAACGTCCAGTACCGCATGCGCCGACCCCATCTCATCTCTACGCCACACGTAGCGGCGACCAGCCAAGCATGCACGAGAGGACTCAGTGGTGGGCTTATTTTTTTCAACTAACTAAAAAATATTTTAACTCATAAACAAAAACAAAATTAAATTCCAATTGCACCATTAAATTCGTTTTTAATAAATCGTTCAAAACAAGATCTCACATGGATATATTTAGATAAAATTTATAGAATATGACAAGTGAACCCGTTATTAGTAGTTGATATAGAATATTAGATAGGATGATGAGTGTGAAATAAATATGTATAGAGAAAAAAATTTTGATGACCAAGATATATAGAAGATGAAAATAGAACAATGAGTGTGGATAGAATGCAGCTATGCAAAACCTTTTGCGTTTCTTTTTTTGGTCACGAGCGATTTTGTATTCCGAAATCCGAACACGACCCGCTCAATACGCCCGCCGCCACGCACACTACCGCTCCCGCATTTCACCCTCCCACCTCTCGCCGGCGAGGACCACCTCTTTCGGGCTCCGCTCCCGCTCTCCGCCGCCGCCCCCTACCGCTGCCTCCCTCTCCCGCTTCCTCCCTGGCCTCACCCCGCTCCGCCTCTCTCACCTCATCCTCCTACTCGCCGGGCCCATCTCGCGTGCTCCGCCTGACCTCCTCACCGCGCTTCTCCCCTCGCCACCTCCACCGCTCCCGCTCGCCATTCTGCTCCATTCACTCCCCCCGCGCCGTGCGCTAGGCTCCTCACCTCCGTGCTCCCCTCCGTCTTGCCGCGCGCGCCTTCCCGGACCTCCTCCACCACGTGCTCCTCACCGCCCGCCTCGCTCTTTGGGGGCCATGCTGGCTCTTTGCGGGTCCCGGCCTTAAACGTCCTCTTCTCCGCGTGCGCGCGACACAAAAACTCTCACGGGCCACACTTACCTACCGCGCCATGCGCACCACGGCATGCTCCCGGTCGAGTCTGCAATGTCTTCATCTCGGCGGCGCTCTCGCCTGCGGCGCCCGAGAGATAGCCATATCCTTCTTCCGAGAGATGCGCCGGTGCGGGTTTCTCCCAATGTGTACACCGTCAACATGGTGATGCGGGCCTACTGCGACCTCGGGCGTGTCGTGGGCCTTGGCGCGATTTGCTCAACGAAATGCCGGGAGGGATTCAAGCAGACCGCGGCCCGGCTTTAACACGCTCATCGCCGCCCTCGCCATGACGGTGGTAGCATGGAGATCGTCTTTGCAAATCGAAGGAGAGGATGGAGCGTGAAGGTCTTGTGCCAAATGAGGTGACCTACAACACGATCATGCATGGGGCTGTGCAAGGAGGGCAGGATGGGGGCAAGGCTACGGGGTGAACGAAATGAGGGTGAAGGGTGTGTCGCCAAACACTATCACTTTCAACACACTAATTCATGGTTATGTGGCTCTTGGTGATGTCGAGGCGGCGATGAGGATGCGTGAGGAGATGGTGAAGACCTGGAGTTAGTGCTTGACATGGTGACCTACAATGCGCTCATTCTCGGGCTCAGAATGAAGGGAAGACAAGGAAATTTGGGCGGTTGGTTCAGAGCTTTTGCGCCGCCAAACTTGAACCTAATGCATCAACTTTCTCGGCTCGATTATTGGCCAGTGCAAGAAGCGTAACTCAGAGCGTGCATTAGATCTGTTGAATGCAATGAAGAAAGCTGGATTTCAACCGAATTACTACACATATAAGATTGTCATATCCACTTTCTCTAAGAACAAGGATTTTGAAGGCGCGAGTTGATATTTTGAAGGATATGCTCGGGAGGTGCATTGCTCCCGACAAAGCCTTGTTGCATGAGTTCGTCAAAGGTCTCTCTCTGAAGCTAAAAAACTGCATCCGGTACTGATCTTCGTTCGGTGCCTAATGGCGCAAGATTTATTTTCGATGTCTACTATCTTGGTGATTATAGGAATCTAGATGGAGAGAAAATAACATGTTAAGACGCAACATGAACTACAAGATCTCATCGGTATGTATGATTTGTTGGTTAAGTAGAACCAGATTGATCAAAGAAGTCAAGAAGTCCAATCTTTATTGACACGATGATACTAAACATGCTATGGAGGAGTTTCTTAAGACATCCTGTTTAGCAATTCTTGCTCTAGCTAGTTCATGATGGATTGCCAAAATCTGAATCTTTGTGAATGACAAGTATGGCAAAACTTTGGATGCAGTAGAAACATGGTGTTACGCCTACCACGAAACAGGACCTCTAAGACAGTAAGAATAATCGAGAGGTTGCTCTTTTTACGCTGCGGGAGACCTTTTCTGAAACTATTTCGAACTGTATTCTCTCGGTCATTGTTTACATGTTTGGCATATGAATACTTTACTATTAAAGAGAGGCTAGTAGAACATCTCTAGTCATCCTTATCTTGCATGATAGAAACAAATTGTAGTTATCATATAATTATTTGGAAGTGTATGTAACGAACCCGGTAATTTGGAAGGGAATTTTAGGTAGGAAGCATGAATTTGGATTAGGAAATGGAAGGGAAGGCGGCTGGCTCCGCGAGGAAGACGACTTGTTCTTAGTTTTCAGAAGAATTGTTCACGGGTTCGATGCCCAAATTGAACACGGACTCGGCTTATATTCCCGCCGCCCGCGCCAACTGATACAATGGCCTCAGGCCCAACTCACTCCAGCTACGCTGAAGGCCCACGGCCCAGCTCTATGAGTTATAAGTAGACAAGCCCACTAATATGATACAGATCATAACACTCCCTCCCCCTTAAACGGCTGCTTGACCCCAAGCAGGTGCATCTGGGAAACGACGCTTGATATCAGCTTCTTCCTCCCACGTCTTCATAGACTCAGGCAGGGCATCCCACTTAATGCAGAGTTGAGTCACCAAGGACGAACCTCTGATGATCTGGCGCGTCGCCAATATAGCCTCTGGCACCATTTGCGAAGTGTTGTCAGTAGCCACCGTGCTTAAATCTTGGGATGATTCAGCATCAGGTGCAATGTGAGCTTTCGGTAGTGAAACATGCACCACTGGGTGTATCTTTGCATCAGCAGGCAAATCCAACCGATAAGCAACGTTGCCCACCTTCTGCAGGATCTTGTAAGGGCCATAATACCTGAATGATAGTTTCTGATGCAGCCTATTGACAACTGAAGATTGTAGGTATGGCTGGAGTTTCAGATATACCATTTGCCCCACCTCAAAAGTCCTTTCAGACCTATTCTTGTCAGCTTGTGATTTCATTCTCTGCTGAGCTCTGAGCAGTTGCTGCTTTATCAATTCAGTTAACAACTCCCTTTCTTGAAGCCACTGTTCTAAATCTGGAACAGAACTAAGCTTCAAATTGGTGATGCCCAGTTGCCTTGGAGAGTGCCCATATAGTACCTCAAAGGGTGTTTTCCCCAGAGCTGAATGATATGAGGTGTTGTACCAAAATTCAGCTACCTCAATCCATTTGCTCCATTTCTTGGGACAGGAATGAACCAAGCATCTCAAGAAACCCTCCAAACACTGATTTAATCTTTCAGTTTGTCCATCAGTTTGAGGGTGATAAGATGAACTCATCAACAGCTTTGTGTCAGATTGTTTGAATAGATGTTGCCAGAAATTGCTAGTAAACACTCTATCCCTGTCTGAGATAATGGCTTTTGGAAGACCATGAAGTTTGTACACATTGCTGAAGAATGCTTGTGCAACTTGAACTGCTGTGAATGGATGGGCTAATGGTATGAAATGACCATACTTTGAGAACTTATCCACCACCACAAGTATAGCATTGAATCTCTCAGATTGAGGAAGACCTTCAATGAAATCCATTGCCATAATTTCCCAGGCATGCTCAGGAACTAGTAATGGCTCAAGCAGACCACGCAACTTCACATGTTCTGATTTTGCTTGTTGGCACACCTGACACTGCTGAACAAAATGTTGAACAACACGCTTCAAACCTGGCCAGGCAAATAATTGCTTTACTCTAGAGTAAGTTGTACTGATGCCAGAGTGTCCTCCCTGCCCACTATCATGTAAAGCTAGCAAGATGTGTTGTTGAGCAAGTTTATTGTTCCCCACCCACACTCTTCCTTGATATCTGATAATCCCATCTTTCAGAGAATATCCTTTCTCATTTTGTCCAGCCAAACTGAGCTCAGTTAACAATGCCTTTGCCTGATCATCCTCCAAATATCCATCTTGAAATTTCTGCAGCCAAGATGGTATGCATTCTGAGATTGCAAATATACTTTCATTGAGTGGGTTTCTTGAGAGAGCATCAGCTGCAGTATTCTGAACTCCTTGCTTGTACTGAATTCTGAATCTCAGATCCATCAGCTTCATCAATGCTTTGTGCTGAATTTTGGAGGTCACTCTTTGCTCAGTCAAATGGAGCAGACTCCTATGATCAGTCTTGATCACAAATTCTTTGTGTTGAATATAAGGCCTCCATTTTTCAATTGCCATTAGTATTGCCAAACACTCTTTCTCATACACAGAGAGGGCTTGATTCCTTGGGCACAGTGGTTTACTAAGATAGGCAATTGGATGAGAATTTTGAATGAGGACTGCTCCAATCCCTAGGTCACTGGCATCAGTCTCTATGGTGAATGATTGTGTGAAATCTAGGACTGCTAGCACAGGAGCTTGGACCAACTTTTGTTTGAGTAGCTGAAATGCAGCCTCAGTAGCAGGTGTCCAACAATAGGGGGTTCCTTTTTTGAGAAGATCAGTCAATGGTTTACTTATCATGCCATAATGAGAGATAAACTTCCCTGTAGTATCCAGTTAGTCCTAGAAACCCTCTCATTTGTTTCAGATTGGTAGGTACCGCCACTTTGCAAGACAGACTGAATTTTTGTTGGATCAGTTGAGACCCCCTGGCCTGAGATGACATGGCCCAAATAATCCACAGACCTCTGAGCAAAAGAACACTTGGACTTTTTGATTAGGAATTTGTGTTCCTGCAGAATGAGAAAAAACTTGGTGGAGCAACTTCACATGCTCTTCCAATGTAGCACTATATATCAAGATATCATCCATAAAGACAAGTACTCCTTTTCTGAGTAAGGCAGCAAAGATTTTATTCATCAAACTCTGAAATGTTGCAGGAGCATTTGTCAATCCAAAAGGCATCACCAGGAGTTTAAACAAACCCTTTGTGAGTACTGAGAATCTTTGTCTTGTATTCTTCCCCTTCAGCCATGCAAATCTGATGGTACCCAGATTTGAAATCCAATTTGGTAAACCATGATGCACCAACAAGCTCATCAAGTAGCTCATCAACAACTGGCATGGGATGCTTGTTTCTAATAGTGATTGCATTTAGATGCCTGTAGTCAATGCAAAATCTCCAGCTACCATCTTTCTTCTTGACAAGCAAAACTGGAGAAGAGAATGGACTAGTGCTAGGCCGAATGACTCCTTGTTCCAGCATTTGCTTCAGTTGTTTCTCAATTTCATCTTTCTGAATAGGTGAGTACCTATATGGCCTTACTTTAACAGGCTGAGCCCTAGGGATTAAGGGTATGGAGTGATCAGCTGGCCTTTTTGGAGGCAATTCAGTTGGTTCAACAAATAAATGTTGGAATTCTTGAATCAACTTGGCTATGGGTTCAGATATGATTGCTTGCTGATCCTGATATGCTTGTTCAGTACTCATGACCTCACAGATAGATGTTGGTCGTTCTGTTCCCCACAGTTGAACAGCATGAATGACTGAACCTTGTTTCAAAAGACCTCTCAATTTAGAAGGTTGTACAGCTGCACAGGAATTGAACTCAGTTACTACTCCTTGTAGTTGAATTCTCTTGTCCCCATATGTCACCTTCATTAGTTTGGACCTGAAATCCACCCACACAGGACTGACAGATTCCAACCAATCTTCTCCCAAAATAACATCATAGCACCTCAATGGTAACACCTTTGCCTAGGACTGGAATGTATGCCCTTGTATGAACCATGTCAACTGGGGAATCAACTTGTCACAACTCATGATACTCCCATCAGCAATTCTGAATGTAGTAGTATCACTATTCTTGGTTGGAAGTTGCAATGTCTGCACCAACTGGTCACTCACAAAAGTACCACTGCTGCCAGAATCAACCAGAATTAGAACCTGTTTCTTGCCAATTTGTGCCAGCAATTTCAATGTGTGTCTCTTGCTGACATTCAGATTGTTGTCGATTGGAGTGCCAGGACTGTCTGATCATCCATCGTGGGTTCTAAAGGTTCCCCATCATCTTGAGTTTCAAACTCCAAAGCATCCCACAGTTCTTCCATGACATGCAAAGAAATCTGAGCAGGACACTTGTGATTCTTATCCCACTTCTCACCACAGCGAAAACACAATCCCTTTTTTCTTCTGTGCTCCTTGAGAGAGACTAACTTGTCTTCCCCTTCTTCTTTGGAGACTCCAGGATTGCTTTTGAGGGCAGCAGCTTGCTTAGTCTTATCTGCTGAGGATGAGAGCTTGGAACTGAAACGAGACCCTGAAGGCTTCAGCAGATTGAGCTCCTCTTCTTGCAAAAGGGCCAAGGCACTTGCTGTATCAATATCTGAAGGTCTGTGTAAGGCAATGGGTGCCCTGATTTCTTCTTTGAGTCCCCCCAAAAACTTGGTAACCAAGTATTGCTCATCAAAAGCATTGTTGTACAGAAGAATCCCATGTATCAACTCCTCGAAACGCTTCTGGTACTCAGCAACAGACGCCGTCTGCTTCAAGGATTCCCACTGTCTCAGCTGAGACTGGTACTGATCCTTGTCATACTTGGCGAAAACCAATTGCCAAAGCTTGTCCCAATCTGTGATACGGCCACGACGCTCCACCGACTGTAGCCAAATTGCCGCGGCGCCAGTGAAATTGAGAGCCGCAAATCGAGTCTTCAGATTGGGGGCCACCACGTACACCTCGAAATACATTTCACAACGATCACGCCAAAGCCTTGGATTATCACCATCGAATTTAGGGAACTCAATTTTGGGGTAAGGAGCATGACGGGTGGATGCAGTCGGTTCATTAGAAGACATGAATACTGGGGGAATTTGGGTGAAATCCATACCCGTGACCGGGAGTGGCGGGGGTCCGAGGATCCCACCGCCCACATCCCGGTGGTCGAAGCGATTGCCGTGCCCATGGGGCCGTTCTCCAGTCGACGCAGATGGGCGCGTCGCTGGTTCAGGAGCCAGGTTGAGGTCCAACCAGTGTGGAGGCGGACGAGGTGGTACCGCCGAAGAAGGCCCCGGTGGAACCAATGGAGGTGGCGGGGGAGGAGGCCGGGATTCGAGCGCCTCGAGCCGGGCACCCGCCTGATCCACCCGCAGCGCCATGTGCTCCGCCCCGTCGATCAGCTTCTCGAACGCCTTGTCCGCGCTCATCCTCCAGGATTCCAGCCCGCTCAGCTTGTCGAGCGTCTGCTGCATCATGTTCTGGAACCCGGCGAACTGAGCCGACATCGTCTTGAACTCCGACGACAAGCCCTCCAGCGAATCCGCCATGTCGCGATTGAACTTCGAAACTCTCGGCGCCAGGGTGGAATGTATTCCCACGGAACTGGCCGAACGAACGTCTGACCGACCCAATCAACCACGGACACGGACCTACAGGATCACCCGAATCACCCGAAGGCCAATTGGATAATCACCGGCCGTCGGGGATTACGATTGCGATCCAGGTACAGAACGAACGAACTGCAGAACCAGGAACGGCGATGAACGGAACTATCTCTGGTGGAAACAAAAAATTTCCACGGAGAACACCTTGCTCTAGATACCAATTGTAACGAACCCGGTAATTTGGAAGGGAATTTTAGGTAGGAAGCATGAATTTGGATTAGGAAATGGAAGGGAACGCGGCTGGCTCCGCGAGGAAGACGACTTGTTCTTAGTTTTCAGAAGAATTGTTCACGGGTTCAATGCCCAAATCGAACACGGACTCGGCTTATATTCCCGCCGCCCGCGCCGACTGATACAATGGCCTCAGGCCCAACTCACTCCAGCTATGCTGAAGGCCCACGGCCCAGCTCTATGAGTTATACGTAGACAAGCCCACTAATATGATACAGATCATAACAGTGTACATCTGAAAACTGCTCGAGATCTGCTGCTTGCCCAAAGAGCGATAATGTTTGGAATAAGAGATGGAAAATACGCGGTCCACCAAAAGATCAAACAGTTTTTATGGAGAGTTGCTCACAATAGTCTGGCCTTCAAGCTAAATATCAGACGACGTGGAGTGCGTCTGGACACTAGGTGCCCAGTGTGTTTCCGCCTAGTCGGCTGGGGAATTTGTACAGGAAATATTGAAGCCGAAACCTGATATTCGGCTAATGATCACTGTCTTGCTTTGGCGTTGGTGGGATGTACGGAACAAGGTGAATAATGCCGGTGAGCTTATGCAATCCTGTCAGGAGACGGTGAAGATAGTGGTCTGCATGGTAAATGACATACAGCCCAGCCATACTGTCAGTGGCACACATCCGCAAATGGTCTCCACCCCAACCAGAAATTCTGAAGCTCAACTGTGACGGTGCTTTCAAACCAGAAACCAAGTCTGGTGCTTGGGGTCGGCTTCATTGTCTGCAATAATGAAGGTGTGGTGGTGCTCATGGGGGATGCTTTGATGGCTGAGACTATGGCATGCAAGTAGACACTTGAAACAGCGGAGCATTTTGGCATGTCCCATATTATGATTGAAACTGACTCTTCCCAGCTGAAGAATACAATCACGACTTCATCACAGGACTTGGCCATAGGAGGATGTTTATTTAGCGATATTCGTATCTTGCTGTTCGATAGCTTTATTTGTTCTAGTGTTTGTAATATTCTGAGATCCTGTAACTCAGCAGTGCATGATCGCACTTCTTTGGGTATGAGTTGGGACCCGGATCAGTTTTGTATATGGCATGACTCCCTCCCAGAGCTTGTAATCAGTTTGGCTGCTTGCGATTTGGCTGTGCTTGAGTCGCTTAATGCAAGGCCATAGAGATTGAGAATAGATCTTTCGAAAAAAAAAGAGATAAGGAACCCTTGATCCACTCAGGACCACACCAGCAACGGGGGCACGACGACCATCCACTAGCAGGATCCAGATGCTATGCGGATGCATCTCTTATGCCTAGTTTAGTGCTCAAGTAGACCTTGGAATTTTTTTTTGAAACAAGGTAGACCTTGGAATGGATGGATATCCAAATCCAACCAACAGAATTGTTTACACCAGAATTTATAAAGATTGTGAAGTCCGTGGCACACCACTACTGGAAACACGAAATTCCTTGTCGGTTCGAAACCGTCAGGGGAAATACCGACAGGAAATTAGAAAATTTACCGATAGAAAAACACCGACGGACCTAGAGCGACAGAGAAAGAATTTCACTGTCGGTAGATCAATTTTTTTGTCAGTAGGGCAATTTCCTTGTCGGTATATCATCGACAGAAAAAAAATTGTGGACGGCGACAGGAAAATTTGACCAAATCAGGTTTAGATTTCTAGTCCTGTCATAGTAGCCTGACAGGAAAATTTGACCAAATCAGGTTTAGATTTCTAGTCCTGTCGTAGTAGCCTGACAGGAAAATTTGACCAAATCAGGGTTAGATTTCCTTGTCGTGCACGCGGTACAACTGAAGCAGGATTAGACTCCACCAATAGAAGAATCAGCATCAACTTAGATATGATGAGCTTGGACTCTGTCAAGGAAGAAGCCGTGGTTTTCACATCAATTTCAATCTCCGGTTTGTTTGTATCTACGTTGATCGACTCGTGTTTAATTTAACAACCTTGCATCATTTGATCTCTTGTTAGATTTGAAGCTTCTGAAGTTATCGATTCATCTAATTAGTACACAGCTGCATCATTTGATCTCTTACCCATTTTGGTATTAGTCACAATTATCTGCTCTACTACGTTTAGTAAGGTTGCATCTTATGATCTCTTGCTAGATTTAGTAGATCCATAAATTATCTGACTTAGATTGAGATATATCGTTTCTTATCATATTTATATGTCTTCTTGTTAATTTATCATGTTGTTTTCTTATTGACGATAGATTCTGCTCCACTTATTAGTCAACTATATCTTAATCTTTGTCTTTCATACGTTTATGATATCTAATTCACTATTGTTAGATCTATCAACTAGCAATCTCTAATTTATTGTCCTGCTATCAACGCAGCATCAGGCTAATCTGATTGTTAATGATAATATATGATTTAATTGGTTTGAGATTGGTTGGTTGATGGGAAACATAATATTGTTTACATGCTATGGTTTATTTGTCTCTATTTGCCCGGTGTCGTTTATTCTATACTATGATTCATGTCAAGCGGCTTGTTTGTTAATTTAATAGTATTTTTGTACATAAAAATGTTCTGCATAGTCATTATATCATCCATTGAATGCTGTTATTGTAGTTCATCGGTTTCCTAGAGTCCTAAACGATGGATTTATGAAACTGTCTAGATGAAAGCTAACATAGTTCAGCTTAATATACTGATACACATTTCTTCCTTGTCGATTATAGATCAAATTACCATACAAACAAAGTGAGAGTGAGACCAAACTACCAGACATAGGTACCCACGATCCCACTGCTCGACTGATGATAGGGTTTTGAGAGCTAGCTTCAACTCGGATGGCTAAGGCTTGCGGTGTACAACCTGCCCACATGAGTTTGTCTGGTGCTCATCGAAATTATTTCTAATAATATGTGGTCTCTCGTGTAAAACCATAAAGAGACTGTGACGCACCAATCACCTGCAGAGTCATAGATGGCTCTGGTGATTTCTATAGTTATAGGTCTACTCATATGTAATATGTGTGAGATGTTAGTGTGGGTATGAGTTTGGAGATTAATACATTGTATATGGAAAAAAAGTCTAAATACCCCCATGAACTATTGGCACGTGTTTAACCTCGGCCCTGAATTACAAAACCAGGTATTCTACACCCTAAACTTTCGAAACTGGTGCAATTAACCACCTGGAGCGGTTTTGGAGGGTGGTTTTGTCTTCGTGAATGGTTTTGCTGACTGGACCGCTGAGGTGGACTCTGGTGCTGACGTGAACAATTGACGAGTGGAAAAATGTCTACATCACCCCCTCAACTATGGGGAGTGGACTATTTAACTCTCCAAACTATGAAACCGTCTATTCTACCCCCCTGAAACAGTTTTGAACGCTGGTTTTGCTACAGTAACACGGTTTTTTTCTTTTTTCTTTTTGATTTATGCTTAGGTTCATGCTTGTTAAATATAAATAAATTTATAACTAAGTTATACATGATTCAATGAGTATGAAATTTTTACTACAATTCAAACATACAATAATTAGTCCATAAAAATTTCAGCACAATTGGACCTTAGAAACTGCGGCTGTGAATTATTCCAATTAATTATAGAAAAATATAGATCTAAAGTTATAATAAAAACTTTATACTAATGCATGCCATATTATATGTTCATTGTGTAGATCTATTTATATGGAGTCCAACAAAATTAGATTTTTATTTTATGATTTTTTTGTGGTTTACTATGATTTTTTAAAGATTCAGCCAAAATAAATAAAAAAGAAAAAACAAAATCATGTTACTTAGCAAAACCAGCGTTCAAAACTGTTTCAGAGGTAGAACAGACGGTTTTATAGTTTGGGGGTTAAGTAGTCCACTCCCCCATAGTTGAGGAGGTAATGTAGACTTTTTTCACTCGTCAATCGTCCACGTCAGCATCAGAGTCCACCTCAGCGGTCCAGTCAGCAAAACCACCGTCACGTAGGCAAAACCACCCTCCAAAACCGCCTCAGGAGGTTAATTGCCCCAGTTTCCAAAATTTAGGATGTAAAATACTCCCTCTATATCAGAATTAGAAGTCGTTTTGGACATGATTGTGATTACCAAAGAGTAATTAATTAGAAGTTTTTTTTCCTTGTCTACCCCTATTAAATATAGCTGTGGGTGCATTCCATCCAAGAATCTTTCTCAGTTGAGGCGGCTAGTGCGGTGAGGCTACAGGCATACGGGCTGAGTTCGAAGCCTAGTGGCCGCACACTTTTATTGCTGCTACTACTTTTTGCATGAGAGGCCCAATCGCGTGTGCGGAAGGGAGCGGCCACCGGCCAATTGTGCGTGCGTCGAGCGGAGCAATAAGAGCGCTAATAACTCCCTCGCGGCGCGGGAGCCCATGCGTGAGGGGCCCGGCGCCCAAAGTTTACGATCGGTGGGAGAACGACTTCCTTTCATCAACTTGGTTCAAAAACCAGAACGACTTCTAATAAAGATATGGAGGGAGTACCTGATTTTATAGTTCAGGGCCTAGGTTAGACACATGCCAATAGTTCAGGGGGTATTTAGACTTTTTCCTTGTATACGAAAGATGAAAGGCTTAAAAAGCTGGCGTTTTTTTAATATTTTTTTTTCTATTTGATAACGACAGCGTTAAACCCTCCTGGGACTGGGAAGATAACGAAGAAGGGGGAAACTATTGTGGAAGAGGGAAAACCAGAAAGGCAAAGCAAACCGAGAAGATGGCGGCAGGGAGCGGGCGAGAATGGGACGGGGACGAGCAGGGCGCGGCGCCGCCAGCGCCGCTCGCCGCGCCGGTTGTATGCCTTCTCCGCTCTACTGGGGACCTAGCCGCCGGCGCCTTCGTCGGTTCCCTCGTCGGATACGGTAGCGTCGTCTAATTCCCTCTCCTTGTCGTTTCAATTCGCTCCCTTGCCATTTCCATACTAGGAGTACTCGTTGCGGTGCTCGGCTAGTTAGTTCCGTTGTATTAGCGTGCCTGTGGTTCCCAAAATTCCGGCTTCTTTTGATGGCCCGTGTTGAGGACTGGTACCATTGTTAGGGACGGGGTTATGGATTGTATGGTACGGAAAGATGGGGAACTAGTCATTATTAGCAAACATTTTGTTCGTTGCATTGCAACGGAATGTACAAGTTGCTCCGTGGTTACGTGGACGACTTGCAACTAAGAGATTTATGCAGTGATCACATTATCTATGTTTTTATGTGTCATGGAATCAACTCTGTACTGCTCTAAATCGTATGGATACGGAAGTCCTAGGTATTTATCAATGATCTCATCATATGTTCCAATTTGTTTTGGGATCGGACTATGTACCATGGCTGAGCACCCTGCTCTAACTCATACCAACACAGGAATGAGTGGTGGACCATGGAAACACTTTGACCTGGCTATAGAATGCTACATTAATTTTACACTTTACAGACACGGGAATGGATTGAGTCTGTCAGATGGTTGTGAGCGACAAAGGATGAAGAAATCATTCACTCTTTAATATTAGGGATAGATGAGGGCAGAATTCTGTCCTTAAGTGATAACCTCGTGGGTCATCTTAGGTTTGCTTTGATCTTTTTATGTAGTATATGATCTATTCCAAATTTGTTATTCTGACCACTGAAGTATCCTAATGTTTCTTACCAAAAATTAAAAAGAAATGCAAATGTAGCCAAACATGTTAGGTGTGACATTTTTTCAAGGAGCACTGAAAAGGAAAAAGTAAAAACTATGAGTCTGTTGTTAGCATGTTTCAGAATTTGATGATAGGTTGTTGGGATGAAGTTAGTGTCACAAGATGGAAGATGCACATGTTCACTACAAGAGGCAGCTTTGTTGGAACAGAGCCTTGCTATGGTCAGTTCACCTTGCCATGGTTTTTGAGGCGTTGTGGCGTCCTGTGGCTCTGGGGGTATGCCACAACGCCTAGGTGCCTTCTAGGCGACGCCTAGGCGATATGGCGTAACTACAACCTTGTGGCGTCCTGCGGCGCCTGGGGTACACCACAACGCCTAGGCGATGCCTCCTCAAATACCATGCACCTTGCTTCCAGATCCATTTTGGAGGTCTCCATCCTCTGTAGGGGTCAATCGAAATAGACTCCTTAGAGCATCTCCAAGAGCATCCAAAACAGTCTCCTCATCTAGGAAAATTTTGGCAATGTTGACAAAAACTTACCTCCAACATCTCCCATACCCATCTCCAAATCTTTTGGCACTTGGAAAAAAATGACTCCCACGAGCTTAAAGTTACGCGTGCGTATCGTTGTGCCAATCTGGAGGTGGAAGGACGTGGGGAAGAAAAAAAAAGTAGGACATGGTTCCTGATGCAAATGTACATGAGAGAAATAAAGTATAAAGGTGGTTAGTGTGATTCAGAAATAGTTTAGGATTCCTGATGCAAAATTATCTTCTATCTTTTAGGTTGGAGATTTTGGAGGCTATAGGAGAGTTTTGTTACGTCCCCCATTATATTTTGCAAAAGTTGACCTGTTTTTGGGGAGTATTTTTTTAGATACTGTTGGAGATGCTCTTGGTAGTATACTACTAATCACCAACTGCTGACCTGAGCATAGAAAGTATGGATAAACATAACCTCCTTTTCTGAGTCTACTATCAAAAGAAACAGAAATACTAAAATGTTGGGACCTATATACAAAAGGATTTTGGGAGGCATTTATGTGATGCTTGGACATATTCTTAGGGCTTACACCTCTGGCAACTGGCCAAACAAACTGATAGATGCACTCACCTAACCCTCTTGTCTTGCCCGTGTTTTACCTTTAGTTCTACTGTATTGAATCTTGCACAATTTAATGAGAAATTTTTCCATGTTTATTGGTGCCTGAGGTAAAAAGAGAAATAGACTACTGTAGCAATCAAATGATGTATTCTTCATATTGCAATAAGTGGAAATATGTTAGAGTATTCTTTAACATTTGATTTTTATTCTCTAAAGTTTCACTTATTTCCTATGTTTTCTGTTACAGGAAAAGGTTTGATCACAAACCAAGGTACGAAGGCTTCTCTCAGCATTGCTGGATCTTCTGCAAAGGTTGGATCATAATGTTTCTTTTGATATTAAAAGTTAAGCATCTTTTCATATGAAAGATTGGTCATATGACATATGCATTTGTTATTAGACTTTTGCTGCTCTTGCTGGTGTCCAAAGTTTCATCATGTGCTTGCTAAGAAGACTGCGTGGGAAAGATGACAGTAAGCACTTTGCTCTAGTTCTATTAGTTTGTTAGCACATGAAGGAGCAAGTATGAATATTAATGAAATGCCCTTTGCAGTGATCAATGCGGGTATGGCTGGTTGTTGCACAGGCCTTGCTTTGAGCTTTCCAGGTACAACTATGTGCGACTATCAGCACTATTGTTTAGAATTTTATCTTCGACAAAATTATGTTGTTGTTCTTACATCTTTAACTACATACAGTGCAATCAATACTGGATGATAATGCATATAGCTGAGCCGGATGATATTTGTTTAATCTCTTTATTGTAGTGTACTGTTTGAGTAAATTTTTGAGATATTATTGCCATATTCACTTCTCTTCTCATTTTGCTTTGTAGAAGAGTAATAGTTTGGTAATATTTTTTCTGGGTTATACATTTTAAAAATTCCATTTAGTTCCATTTAGAATATTCATTATGTGCAATCGATGAACAGACTAAAGCACATAATGAATATTCTTTTTTTTAATTAATATTCTAAAAGAAAGAATATTCTTGCTTTATTCTTTTCATCGATTGCATTTTATGTTCATATAGTATGAAAGATGAATGTCTAGACCCTAGATTATTGTTGATACGATAGTCACCTTGTTAAATGAACATGTTTTGAAGACTGTTCTTGCAGTATTCTCATTTTTTTTTACTCTGAACATTCTTTGGACTATTTTGGGAATTGTTTTCTTTTGGTTTGAACTTTGAAGCAATGTAACCAGATAAACATGCAAATTGCTACAAAAAGTTTGAATCAACTAGAAGATTACAATTCTGCTTTGAGCCTATCAAGTTGACTATAATTATTGCGGAACTTCTATATTGAAATCTTCTGAACATTGGGAACTCTATTATGAAATTGCCAAACAGGATGGCTGGCCTTGTTCTTCAAGATTTGAATCATCATATGCTATGTTGAATCAAAGGATATGCAAAGGACCATGTTTTATTTCTAACAATGCTTTAAATGTTTAATTATACAATGATGAATTCCATTTCGGACTAATAGGATTTATGATGATGTTTATTTGTTATTTATTTAGGTCGTTAGAAACCTTTATCATTTAAAGTAATATTTTATGAGTTTTCTGTAGCTGCTGCAGTAAAATTAAAGTTGATGATTTATTCATGTAGAGTGTAATTCTTGCTTGCAACGTCACCATGCCTTTGCTAGCAATTTGTGTGTGGCAAATGATGTCTATAATTATTATGATGTGCATTCTGAACCACTTCCTTTTCCATAAATGAATAGAAACATGGGAGCATGAATGTCATGCTCATACCTCCTGTAGAAGGCAAGCGGTAAATAAATTTTAAGTTAGAACTTTTATCGATAGGGGAGTCGCTCTTTTCACTTCCATTACATTCAGCTTTCTTTCTTTACCTTTCCTATATGCCGATATGGAGTAGCAGGTCATTTCGGTAACTCTCCACTCTTATCTGTTCTCTTATCACTAACCAAGGAAACATTCCTTTCTTATTAGAATAGGGATTGTGGCTCACTATGGAAAGCAGGGGCAGTAAATAGTAAATGTTTCATAGATGTTCACTAGGACTTTTTCAGTGCATTGCAAGAGAAAATACGAAACAAAATATTAGACCAAAATAATAGAAGTTTGTTCATTAACCTTTCAGTTGGTCACCATGAAATGACTCGGTTAGAGAGTGTTGCTAGTGAACAACAGAAATTTCATGATCTGTCAGTGTTAACATGATGAAAAAGTGAAATTATTGTCTCTAGGACACCACTAAGGTGTGGCTGTTTCCTGAGCATACTCTAAAATCAGTTACACTACCATGTATACAATACAAAACTATGGTCAAAATTGCAGGACCATGTACCTTTAGTATTTTTTTGGATTTAGAATTGAGAATATGGAGTAGGCGCTAACCTTTGGCATGGAACTTGTTTGTATGCTATTTGACATTAACTTTTGAATATGCCCTTCTTGATTTTAGCATCTATAGTGCGTGGGATCAAGGTCGACCAGATTTTTTATGACCCTTGTCTTTTTTCCCCCCTCGAACATGCAGGAGAGCTGCATATCATTATATTAACAAGAAAATGGAACATTATATTAAGAAGAAAATGGAGGGCAAGAACCTATACAAGAAACCTTACACACACAAAACACAAAACCACTAGGATCCTAAACAGTCATGCCTTTAACAAGAGTTGGAAACGACAGCTATCATACTCAATATACGAACAGCCCAGGGCAAGGAGAAGATTCACCATCAAATGTAGAGCGATTACGAAGATTCCACAATGTCCAAGCCCCTAGGATGATGGAATTGAAACCCTTTCTTAGATGATCAGGTACTCTTCTTGTGCTTTTATCTCACCAATCATCAAAGGAGATCTCGTCAAATAGGGGAGTGAGACAGTGAAGTCCAACTTGGCGCGGAAAGAAAAACCAAAATTCTTGTGCAAAGACGCATCTCAACAAGTGGTTAATATTTCCTCCTCTTGGTCACAAAGGGGGCAACTGGAAGGGTGAGGATGCCCCCTTCGTGCCAATCGATCAGCCATCCAACATCTTTCACGGATCACTAGCCACATGTTGTCTCTCTCCCCAAATTTTCTGACAAATGACAAATGGTCTTATTTTAACATCAGTATGTTGTGATAAATGATCTTGCTTTTATAGTTTTCGTCGATACTATCCTTTGTTTTTCTCCGAACATGTAGGTGAGTTGTGCATCATTATATTAAGAAGAAAATAGGAGTCTAATAAGATTCATACAAGCCCATTAGGGCATGATTTTACATGGGTGACTAACCAGCCAAATGCGTGTAAGACCTTTAGCCGCATCGATACACCATTAAGAAGAAAATGGGAGTCTAAGAAGATTCATACATGCCAATTAGGGCATGACTTTACATGGTGTTACGACGCTAGCGATGGGGAGATCTCAGGGGAGAGTGGAGAAGAAGGCTAGCTTAAGAGTTGGAATGCAGGGTGTAGCGAGGAACCTCGGTGGTGGGTTCTTTTCCGGTAGGCGCGGCTGAAACGCTCGACGCCACCTTCGAAGGGAAACTCCCACCCTGATAATAGGTACTCCCTCCATCCCTAAATAAGTGTCGCTTCGCTTCTCGAGAAACAAATGCTGGCAATTTTAATAAATAATAAATATCATCGATTAGTATCATAATTAGTATCATTGGAAAGATCTTTGGATCTAGTTTTTTAACAAAATTATTTGGAGATATAAATATTGCACACATTTTCTATAAATCAAGTCAAACTTGTGGCACGTATCCCACGGCGACACTTATTTAGGGACGGAGGGAGTAGAGTTTATTCCTTCTTCGATAATCTTCCCAATCTCCTAAGGTGCCCTTTATATTACAGGTGCACCTCCTAAATAAGCCCCAATCTTAACCTCTAACAACTCTAATGTCTTCCTGCATCTAATCCTCTCAACCAACCAGCCTAGCCCTGGTTGAGCCTGTTAAGCTGGCGCGGATGACGCCTATCGGTCTGGTCCGGCCCATGAAGGACTCTATAACACATGGTTGACTAACCGGCCAAATGCGTCTAAGACCTTTATCCGCAGCAACACACCACAAATTTACCTCATCCCTAATCTCTTGCACGAGAGCATTAACATTAGGTGAGGTCCCTTGATCCCTTCAAAGACAAGCAATCCTATATTTCCAAATCCACCACGCCACCATCATCACTAAATTGAATTCCTTGCAGTGATGCTTTTCGATTTGCTGCATTGCACAGCGCCATCACTCAATGAAACTTAGAAAATCCGGCCCTGGTGTGTGCTGCTGCATTCTGACCAAGGTAAAAACTGAATACTAGACTTCTCTTGAGAAAACACTTGACGTGAGTGTTAGATAGAAGGATGCAGCAGCCACATGTGGCCCTGGACGCCATCACACTGTTGCAGTCTCAGCTGGCTCCTGCACAGCCACGTGCGGCTCTACAGGATTTTTCTGTGCCCCTTGCAGCACATTCTTGGCCTCCAGTGGGCCCCCCCCCTCCCCTCCCCCCCAACAGTGGCGAGGCTAGAGCAAAATTAGAGGGTGGTGCATTTGTCTTATTGGTGAAAAAAACCATGGTGAAATTTTAATTTTAGTATTGTTTTTCAAACTTTTGTGGGTACATATACACTCACAAGCTACAGCATACCTGCACCCCTGGCCCCCCTCTCCCCTGCCGGTGTGGTCCCTGTCAGCACTCCATGATGACCTGTGGCAAGGCTGGGTACCGCGTTCCCCCCATATACCAGATTGCGCCCCTCTCCCATCCCGACGACCTTCTGCAGCGTTCTTGCCATCTGCCGACCCCAATTGGCGGGCTGCTATGGAAGAAGAGCATGCTGCCCTGCTGTTGAACCACACATGGAACTTGATGCCGCGCCTTGCAGGTGCGAATGTTGTTTCCGGGAATCTGTGGCCCTGCTGTGGAACCACACCTGGTACAAGCTGCTGGTTGATGGGTCTTTGGAACACTGCAAGGCATTCTGCATACTCTGTGGCTTCACCCAGTGGCCCATAGTTGATTTCGGTGAGACATTCAGCCCCATAGACAAGCTGGCGACAGTTGGTACTATTCTGTCCCTGGCCTTATCTTGTCAGTGGATCCACCAGCTTGATGTCAAGAATGCCTTCCTCCTACATGGGTACTCTCCCAGACGGTCTACTGCTCCCAGCCAGGTTTTGAGGACCATTCTTACATGGGATGCTCTCCAAGACAGTCTACTGCTCCCAGCCTTCAGGTTTTGAGGACCCGAGTCACACGTCCAACGCGGATGGTGACCGACAACGGCGAGAACGGGCTGGAGAGGGCCCAAGGGCGGAGGGCGCCATCTCCCAGGGGGGCCCACAGCCTGCCCTAGGGAGGGGCGGCGGCACCCCTGCCGCTGCCATCGCGACTGCGGCCGCCTTCCTTTTACATCCCTGCTGACTACCTTTTTAGTATTTATCGTTTTAGGAATAAATAAATTATTGGATGAAAGTTAGTAGATTGATTAGGAAATGAGGAATTTGTGTTCGATATGGATTCCTTCGCCTTGCTTCTAGGATAAGTCCGATCCGGACTATAATATTAGGAGCATGTAACCGAATCAATCAAGAAAGTATTGGGTGAAAGCTCTCTATTCCTCTCTCTCTCTCCTCTCTGCAGCTGCCACTGCCTCTCCCTCCTGCACACGCGCACGCCGCCGCCCTGCCAAGCCCCCCCCTCCTCCTCCTCCTCCTCACGCTGCCGCCCCATGCCGCCTCCACCCTGCTGTCACCACCGCAGCCCAACCACCCTCCCCGCCACTGTTACAACCCGGCTTACTCTGATTTTGTGTATCGCCTTAACGGATCCCTCTATGGTCTGAAACAAGCACCGCGGACCTGGAATAGCCTCTTCGTCGCCCATCACTGTTTGTCTATCATTGTGGAACTGATTCAGTGTACCTGCTCCTCTATGTGTACAACGTAATACTTATTGCAACCTCGCCATCTCTCCTTCGGCGTGTGATTGAGGCACTGCAGCTCAAGGTCTCTATGAAGGACCATGGGCTCTACATGATCCACAGGCGCTCCACCTTACTGCTCTCAAGTGAATACTTTGGTACATCAGGGTACTCATTAGGTGGCGGGATCTCGGGGCTTACCATCCCTCCTTGCCATAGAGCCGGCTGGTAACCAATATGTGGTCTAGTTTTCTTTAGCTGCGGTCGTGTTTGTGCTTTGTTAAAGGCGCCTATATTCACATAGAAACCAAATGTGCTCTGGTGTGTGTTTTAACGGTTCTTCCCCTCTTTTTTCTTCTTAATATAGTTATACACAACTCTCCTGTATGTTCGAGAAAAACATCAGGGGTACTGTCGACATGGGATTAGTTTTTTGTCCGTCCTCCGGTCTGAATTGGTGGTCACTTGGATGCTGCTTGGGCCAGTTGTCCAGACACATGGAAGTCGACATCGGGCTATGCTATGTTTCTTGGCGATAACCTTGTCTCCGGGTCCTCTCCACTATGTCCTGCTTAGTGTCGAGGCAGAGTACTGCGTCGTGGTTAATGCTGTTGCTGCGGCCACCTGGTTGCGCCAGCTATTGCTTGAGCTCCACACTCCACTTTGCAGCAGTCTCTTGTCTACTGTGTTGGAGTATGTGTATTAGGCCCATGAGGCTAAGTCCATGAGGCCCATGTATGAGACTATATGGTCTAGGGCTATGCCAAATAATGAAATAATCAGAAATTCCAACATGGTATCAAGCTAGGGTTAGGGTTTCTCTCTCTCCTCCCTCCCTCCCTCCTCCCCTAGCCGCCCGGCCCCCACTGCCGGCGCCGTCGCCCCGCCGCCATGGCGCCCGGCAACCTCCTCCTCCCCTCCGGCCTACCCCTACTACACTGCTTCCCTTCCCTCTCCTTCTTCTTCCTCGTAGGCGCAGGTCGCGGGAACCGCCAGGCCGCCGTTACGCTGGCTGGCCGCCGGCGTTGGCGGGCAACAACCCGCTTGGCGTTCCCCAGCGGTAGCGCCGCAGCCCGGCCGGCGTCCCAGCGTCGCGCTGTCCGCGCGCAGCCCGCCAGGGCGCTCCCAGGGCGCAGGCGAACCCGGCGCGGCCGCTCTGGCGGGGCGAGCCCGCGCGGCAGCGGCTGCTGCGGCGGGGACGACCACCATCCCGCGCGGGGTGCCCCGGGCGGGGGCGGACGGCAGCGCGATGCCGCCGCTGCAGCCGCCTAAGCGCGCACGGCTTGCGGGCTGCCAGCGCGGCAACGGCTAAGCGAGACACGGCATGGTCCCAAAGACGGGCACCTCCTTCCCAGCACCGCCATCCGCCAATCCGCCTCCCCCCGCGTCGACTCCAACCTCTCGCCGCCCCTGCTGCTGCGGGGCTCGCGGCGCAGGGGCGAGGGGCGGCAGCGTCTTGGCGCCGCCGCACTCGTGTGGGTCGGGGGCGACGCACGGCCGACGCTGGCTCGTGACGTGCGCGGCGCGCAGCTCCTCGTCGCCGGGCGGTGTTTTTCACGGCGGCCGGTGCTGCTACCGGCCGGCTCGAGGGCCGCCCGCGCCCTACACCAGCGGTCCTTCCCGCACGATCCGGCCCGATCCGCTCGTGGCGCGGCTCCACTACCAGCCGGCGGGGGTCGAGAACATTGAACCTCGTCCCCCGCCGCCCTCGAGCCGAGTCGCCTCACGCCCCGGCGGGACCCGCCCCCTCACCCTCCGACGCTACGCCCTCGGACGACCACGCCCTCCTCAACACCTCGGTTGCGGCCCGGAAACCGGGCGTGGCTTCGTCTTGACAAAGCATTGTCCCGTCCCGGATCGTCGGGACTATCCCCCTCGAGCTCCACGACATCGTCCGCAACGCACCCGACGCCCGCCGAGCCCGGGCTGGCACTCGAGGGGCAGTTCCCGGCAATGCCGGCCCGGCACTCCGTCTCGACGCGAGCTTCCGCACCTTTGCCTAGGGTGACCCTCCGTCGGTGAGTCTTTGCCGCCGGATGAAGAACATGGCGGACTCCCTCGGGGACCTTGGCTGGCCCGTGGAGGATCGGATCTTGGTCCTCAACGTTCTCCGGGGCTCGGCGACCGCTACGGCCACCTCGCTCCGTGCTCCCCGGCAGCCGGCCCTTCCCCACCTTCCCGAGATGCGGGGCGATCTTGCCCCGGAGGAGCTCACTCGGGGGGTGTTCCGCCTGGGCCCATCTCTACGCCGGGGGCCTCGACTCCCTCGCGCGCTCTCGCTGCCCACCCCCACCGCGCCCGTCTCCTCGGCCGCCGTCGTCCTTTCGGGTCCTCCTCCCTGGGGCGGGGCGGGGGGTGGGGGTCATCGCGGTGGTGGACGTGGTGGTGGGGGCGAGGGGTGGTCGTGGGGGCTACTCGAGGCTCCACCGGCTCCCTCCCGCCGCCACGAGGCGCTCCCACGGCCATCCTTCCACAACCCATGGTCGGGCGCATCTCCATGTGGCCCTTCCGGGCTCCCGGTGGTGTGCCTCGCCCGCCCGGCCGCTATGCTCATTTGGTTCTTCTCCCGGGTTCCACCCTGCGCTCTCCGGCGCCTCGACCGTGCCTGCCGGTTGGAGCCAGACGGACTTGGCACACTTCTTGGCACTATGGGCGACACCTCTGTCGGCCTAGAGTGGATCGCGGACTTCGGGAGCTACCTACCACACCACCCCCAACCCCGGTATACTCTCGTCCATTCACCCTCCTTCCTCTCACCCTTCGTCCATTATGGTCGCAAATGGTTCGTGTCTTCCTGTCACCTCTGTGGGTGCTACCGGCACTCATGGCTCCTTTCGTCTTCCCGATGTTCTTGTTGCACCTTCGATGGTTCACAACCTTCTTTCCATTAAATCGTTCTACGGTGACAATTCTTGTTACGTGGAGTTTGACTCTTCCGGGTCTTCTTGTGAAGGATTTGGCTTCCGGGCCTCCTCTGCTCCGATGTGATAGCACGGGGCCCTTTTTACACTCTTTCGCTTCCCGGCGTGCGCCTCGTCTTCTTCGCCATCGATTTGTCATTTGCTTTTCGCCGCCACCACCTCTTCCACTACTTGGCACGGGCGCCTCGGCCATCCGGGCGTGATGCCCCGATGCGGCTTCGATCGTAGTTCGATATTCGATGTACTCGGGCTCACGATGAGCATTTGTGTCATGCGTGCCAACTGGGCCGTCATGTTCGTCTTCTTTTTCATAGTTCTTCTCATGCGGCCCGCATTTTTGATCTTGTATATTGCGACCTATGGACATCTCCTGTCATCAGCATTTCTGGTTATAAGTACTATCTTGTGATTGTTGATGATTTCTCTCATTATTCGTCGACTTTTCCTTTACGTGCCAAGTCGAATGCTTTTCCTGCGATTCTCCACTTTTTCGGTTGGGTGTCCACGCAGTTCGGCCTCACCATCAAGGCCGTCCAGTGCGACAATGGCCGTGAGTTCGATAACTCCACCTCTCGTGCCTTCTTCCTCTCTCACGATGTCCAGTTGCGCATGTCTTGCCTATATACCTCTTTCGAGCGGCAAGGCTGGCGCATGATTCGCACCACCAATGACTTTGGCGCACCCTTCTACTTCAGGCGTCACTTCCGCGCCGCTTCCGGGCCGAGAGTTTACACACCGCCACCTATCTCCTCAACCGTCTTCTTTTTTGCCGCTTGCTCGGCTCCCACCCCACACCACGCTCTCTTTGGTACCCCTCCCCATGCACGATCACCTTCAAGTCTTCGGTGTGCGTGTTACCCCTAGCACCACGACCACCGGCTCCGCACAAAAGGCGGCTCCCCGATCGACTCTACGTGTCTTCCTCGGGTACTCCCCGGATCACAAGGGGTACCGATGTTTTGACCTCACCTCCGTCGGGTCCTCATCTCGCCATGTGGTGTTTGATGAGTCCGTCTTCCCCTACTCCACCACCACCACACCCACCTCCACTCGGTCGACCTCTCCTTGTTGTTTCCCAGCGACACGGTGGTCGAGCCACCTTTACGGTTGTCTCCTGCGCAGTACCGCTACACCGTGCTCTTCGACGGGACCGTGCCCGGCTCGACACCTCCCGGTGACTCCTCTAAGCCATTTGTTCCTGCCCGGGGCCTCGAGGAGTCCCCCTTCGGCCGGCCCCGTCACTCGCACGGACGCGGGTCCCGGGCCGTCGACTTCCGGCACCACTGGCGCTTTGCCCGGCCCGGCACTTTCGTCTACCGGCGCCGTGCAGCGCGCCCGCCACCGCCCGCCCGCCGTCTTACGGGGCGGCCCGTCCTTCTACACCTGGCGGGTCGGGCGTCGACACGGCCCCGCTGCGGCAGCTTCACCCAGCCGGCTCGTCTACCGGCGGCGTGCCCGGCCGTGCCGTCGCCGTCACCACCGGTGGCCCCCTCTTATTTGGAGTCATCTACTACACGGCTTCCTCCCGCCCGGCGGCGCCGGCGCGCCGCCCGCGCCCCTGGCTGCCGTGTCGCGGCGCGCCGGTGTACCACCCCCGCTTCTTCACCCGACACCCCGTCATGTTCACCATATGGTGACACGACCCGGCCCAGTAACTGCAGCCCGGGCTCTTCTGGCGGCGGTGCCGGCGACTCGCTGGTCTCTCGGTACCCCTTTCCGTCCACGAGGCCTTGTCCAGGCCCTCACTGGCGCCCAGCGATGGAAGAGAGAATGCGTGACCCTCCTCGCCAACCCGGGCGTGGGATCGGGTGCCCGTCCGCCGGGCTCCAATGTTGTCACCGGCAAGTGGATCCGGACACGCAAGCGCGGGCTGATGGCACTCTCGAGAGGTACAAGGCTCATTGGGTTCTTCGGGGCTTCACTCGGCGCCACAGGGTCGACTATGATGAGACTTTCAGCCACGTGGTCAAGCCGGCCACCGTCCGCGCGGTGCTCTCACGCGGCTCTCACTCGCTCGGCCCGTGCATCGGTTGGGCGTCAAGAATGCTTTTCTCCATGGTCTTCTCATCGAGACGATTGTACTGCAGATCGGCCGGCGGGGTTTGTTGATTCTTCTCGCCACGACATGGTCTGCCCGGCTCAACAAGTCTCTCTACGGCCTCAAGCAGGCCCCCCGGCGTGGAACCATCGGTTTCTTTGCTTTCCTCGACCGACGGGATTTGTGGAGGCCAAGTCGACACATCTTTGTTTATCTATCACCATGGAGCCGAGACCGCGTGCACTGCTGCTCTATGTTGATGATATTGTCCTCACGACCTCCGGTGAGTCACTTCTCCGCCCGCATCATCACCTCTCTTCAGCAGGAATTTGCTATGAAGGATCTGGGTGTGCTCCACCACTTCCTTGGGGTCCTTTGTTGAGTCCCATCCTGCGAGGGGTTACTTCTTCACCGGTGGCGGTATACTCTTGATATCCCTGGAGCGAAGCTGGGATGATCGACCGCAACCCCCTGCTCCACTCCGGTTGACACACGGGGCAAGCTGTCCGAGACCGAGGGTCCACCGGTGGATGAATCCCCCGCTTATCGGAGTCTTTGGTGCGCCCAATTACCTCACCTTCACCCGGCCGGACATCACCTATGCAGTTCAGCGATTATGTCTTCATATGCATGATCCCCGGGAGCCTCACCTCACTTGCTCTCAAGCGTCTTTTTTTCGCTACCTCCGTGGTAATTGTTGACTATGGCTTGGTCCTCCACCGGCGGTCTTCCTCCACCGAGATGGTTGTCTACACGGACGCCGCCCGGGGGGCGGCTGCCGGATACTCGGGCTCCACCTCCGGCTACGCTGTCTTCTTGGGCGGCAACTGGTGTCGTCGTCCAAGCGGCGGCCGGTGGCCTCCCCGCTCGATGCCGAGGCCGAGTACCGCGATGGTCGCCAACGGTGTGGCTGAGGCCTCCTGGCTCCGGCAGCTCCTTGGAGAGCTCCATAGCCCTCTCCACCGGAGCACGTTGGTCTACTGCGACAACGTCAGTGCGGTCTACCTCTCCACCAACCCCGTTCAGCACCAACGGACCAAACATGTGGAGATCGACCTTCACTTTGTCCGTGATCGGGTTGCTATCGGCGAGGTGTGGGTCCTCCACGTACCAACCACCTCCCAGTTCGCCGATATCTTCACTAAGGGCCTCCCAACCTCGGCCTTCACCGAGTTTCGCTCCAGCCTCAACATCACCAGTGGCTAGTTGTGTCTGTGGGGGGGCTCGTGTGTGTACTTCTTTTCATGTCCAGTCTGGAACTCCGCTGCGCCGGTAGTTCAGACTGCGGGGGGGTGTTGGAGTATGTGTATTAGGCCCATGTATGAGACTATATGGTCTAGGGCTATGCCCAATAATGAAATAATCAGAAATTCCAACATACTCCAACAATTCACTGATATTTTCACCAAAGGGCTTCCGACCTCTGTTTTCACCAAGTTCAGGTCCAATCTCAATATCTGCGGTACCGACGCTTCAAACTGAGGGTATGTTAGACAGAAGGATGAGGCAGCCCTAGGCTGTCGCCTGATGCTCCTCTGCTGGGCCTGTGCGCCCCTTCTGGGCCTTCACACCTATATGGCTAGGATAGACAGATTGATATCCAATATGCAAGGATCACCATTGGTTCTATTTGTATAAATCTATGTCATCCTTGCTTATATATGTGTATCATCGTATCCTCCATAATCATCTCTTATTCCTTGTGCCTAATCCAACTTACAGTGAGCAAATGCTGTATGCGCCTCTATTGATGCAGCCATAATATAACTACTAATCCCCAACCATCTAGTAACTGCAATTGACCACAGCTGCATGCACATAACTACTAATCCCCAACCATCTAGTAACTGCAATTGACCACAGCTGCATGCACCTATACTGCTGGATTCCTGGTGGCTGCATGCCAGTCCCTGGCTACCCCACATGACAGAGTGCTCAATACTTTTTTGATTTTATTGTCTATTCATCAATGCCATGCTTTTGCAGTGTGATCGTGCCAAGTACCAGTTAATTTTTTTATTACACAGACATTTAGGCTTTGTAATTGTGTGTAGCACTCTTTCAGTTATATGAAGAAAGGCATACCATATAATGTTTTTCTTAATTTGGAACTTGCATCTTCGGTTATGATTATTTCATTTTTTAGTTGCAAATGTTCGGTGAGTAGCAGTCCAATTAAGATTTAGCAGACTAGTAAGTGGTACCATTTGCATGACTTCCAACTTAAGATTTGTATTTTCAACTATAATAAACAAACTGAGATAGGGGTTGTCCTTGAACTGTTTGAGGAAAGCCTGATATTGAGTATGCTAGCGTGAACATAGAAAGATAAAACTGATACATGTTATGTGTTGGATACCGAACAGTCAAGCTGTGGACAGAGGGAAAAACACACAGGAGAGAAGACAGAAGAGCTTTGGATTATTAGCTTAGCTAGTGTCTTAATACTTTTCAGTTTCATCAGCATAATGCAATTATTTTTGTAACATAGCCAAGATAGTTTTTTTTTAAGATTTTTTATTAGATTGGTTCCAAAGACATCATGGGTTGGTACTAGAATAGTAGCATTATACAACTGAGTTAATTGTTTTTGTAGTTGCTTTTGCTCTTGTATAATAGCTGTGACAAACATAGCCATCCTTGCAAAATAAAAGGTAGTGAAAACGGTATTCCGTCTTATTCTCACATGTCGATGATGTTACATTCTGCTCGAAACATGTTTCTGGAAGTGGAAGTATTAATGGTATGTAATGCATCCACTTTCTTATACATTTCAATTTTTCTTTTAAACCAGGTGCGCCCCAAGCAATGTTCCACAGCTGTGTCACCTTTGCAGCGTTCTCATGCATAATGGACGGTCTTAGCAAGCAGCAGGCAGCAATGGCACTCACACTTGATGCAAAATCACCAACTGTCAGGTATCAGGAGGGCGATGTCATCCCACCATTCACTCTTCCGCCGCTTCTGAATGCTTTGGATCCTTTAGGTTCATTCTGCCAGACCCTTATCAAGCCTAAGCACTAGAGTGCACTGAGGCCTGATCCCTGAAAAAGGTAGTTTGGATCCATAGTTGCCCTCCGTGTGCTCCTTTAGCATTCTGAATTTCTGTCCAGTGACGTTCCCGTTCAGTGACGAACTTGCCCAATTTTTGTATCTAGCATCTATGATACAATTTTTATGAAGCTGACTGAATAGATTATAACCACAAGGTTGTTTATTGGTGAAGATTTGATAGTTCATTAGAACAATGGCGTTGAACTCGCTGAGTGGCATATGTTTGTTCACAAAATAAAAATTGTGAGCAGGAAATCTGAATAGGTGCTTAGGCTCTCTGTAGCAATTTGCCCGATAGTGCAAAACCTCGTCATAACGAGTCAGATCCAGCTAAGTGCCATGCTAAATTAACGCGCTACTATTATGTTATTCAGCTTTGCGCAAGAGGAATGCACTGAGGAGCTGTTCAAGTTGACCTGACATCACTGCTCACTCAGTAAGTGCTCGTAGCGATAGGTCAGACTATAATCGTATCCCCCAGTGCCTCAAATAATTGTGGAATCAGTCGATCTTTTGCCTGCCGGCCTGATCTGATCCACCACCCGACTCGAGTGGAGGCCGTTCCCTGCCCAGTGCCCACCCTGTGATATGCTATGGTCGTTGCTACCGCTACCGGTGCTGCACCAGGAGGTGCTCCCTTCGCACCTTCCACTTGGATAAAAAAGACCTGCTTGGGGTGCCACTGGAGCAATAGCCAGAGACAGACTGATGTACTGCCATTTAAGAAGCAAAATCTTAATGCATCATTGCTTGCCTTGCCCTGAGGAGCTTCTGAATTACCGGTATTCAGAGATCGAGATGGAAGGGAATATTCTTTTCTTGCCCTACCCACTCCTGCCACTGCAGGTTGAGATTTGAGATACATCACCATCCCAACTCTCTAGCCTATAAATGGGCGACTGGAAGCCGCATCATGCAGCAGATGCACCTACTACACCCACAAGAACCACCACAATCCACAACACTCCAATCGAGCCGCTTGGTCCGGCTGCACAAGTACTGCATCGACATGGCGTCCATGGGGTTCAGCTACGCGCAGATCCACGTGAAGCGAGAACGGTGCAAGCTGGCGGCTGGAGAGAGAGACGCCAAGGCGGCCATGGGTGCATCAGCAGGAGAGGGAGAGGGGAAGAACGCTAACGCCGAGAAAAAGGGGAGCAAGCAGAGGTCACCCATGGCCATGGGCGAGGGCGACACTGGTGGCGGCTCCTGGGCGAACCTGACGAGGGTGCACCCCTGCGCTCGGGAGAGGGAGGCGGCAGACGCAAGCTTCTGATCAACGGTTTAAATAATTATTACGGTAGCATTGCACCGTGCCATAAGGGAGGTCGCCCAAGTTTTGTATATGGAATATCATCATCATTTATGTCATCAATCAAATCTTTGGCAGTACTTGTGCCCTTTGCCCAACAACCGCATTGCTGGTCTGGCCTATTCCCTATTGCAAAGCATAACTTCAGAATTGCTACTTTCTCCAGTGTTTTCCCCTGCTCGCTCACCAAGTCACCAGCTAGATCAAGTCCTAGCTAGTTCCTTGTTCTGCTGCTGCACGCAGCACGCCTGCAATGGAGCTTCCCGGCCTGGTTGTGACTTGTTACTTGTGAGCAGCTAGCCACAATCACCAACCGTGGTGTGGATTGCCCAGGGATCTGCTGGCTCCTTCCCTTTCCTCTTGTTGCACAGACAAGGAAGAAAGGACTAGCAACTGGTTGGTGAAGTACTACACACAGATATGCGTACGTAATCTTGGGTTCATGACTGGCATCGTTGTATTTTCTTTAGGGAGTTATTTGTTTCTCAGTTCGTGACTGTATCAGAGAAACATCAACCTCTGTTGTCTTTGTTGTGTCCTCTGTATCATCCCGGCATTGACGCAGACGAACTTGTCCGTGAGCTCACTTTACAGGCTCGCGGACAAATCCACTTGCATTATAAAACTCAAAGTCGACAGCCTCAGATAAAGCTGAGTTGATATTGACAAATATATATGAACTTGATGATGTGTAACAAGTCTGACTCGCTCACTCCTTTCACCTTGGTACACTTGTACAACTATATAGAGGATCTACGGGCCACGAGCAGAAGATGTTCATGTTGACCTGCAGCCAAACACGGCTAAGGCTAATATCTGAATCCAATGTGTAATTCATCTTTCTAGCGAGATCATTATTTTTTTACCACATTACATCAAATAATTGTAGAATCGATCTTCCTTTCTGATCTTGGCTCCCAAACCCCGGCCTTGTCCGTTTTGAGCGGAATTGAAGGGATTGAGGGGGGGATTAATCCCATTTTAAGTTAAATTCCTTTTTATTCCCCTCAATTCCTCTTAAGAAGGGGGCTAACCGAAGAAGCCCTAACGGAGACAGTTCTCTACCGACCATATGCGTTGCAATATGCTGACACTGTTCAAGGTCGTATCATGCAAGGCGCGATAAAATCCACAGATAACTCCTTACCATTTAAAGAACAAAAATATTATCCCTTTGCTTCTTGCTTTTGGAGCCGAGAGAGATGAAAGAGGATATTGTATGTCTGCATAAAAAATGCACAAAAATACTGTTTATGGCTCATCGGCTCTAAACCATTTGCCTTGCCTTCTACCGTAGAAGGGGTTGGAAGTATGTACAACCAGACCATTAATGTTAACGGGGTGTGTGTATACGACAATGCAATTTTACATCTTATGTTACGGTTGTGCCATTGAGTAGTTATGGTTGCTGTTACGTAGAGTCATATAACCTTTTATAGTTGTAGGTGGCCGCTATTATATATATAGGACAACACTATTAACAACTCCTAGAAAATTTATTATAAAAATAATTTAGCAATTAATATAATGATTAATCTCTAGTATCATTCTCGCTTCATAAATAAGTTTATTATAAAAAACATTTTCAGCAATTAATATAATGATTCTAATTATACATCATAAAGTTAAAAATATTTAATTTCTTGAGAAGTGAGAATGATTCTAGCAGTGGGATGGACTAGGAGGCTAGATGTGGGTGCCGGCCTAGGAAGGAGGGATGAGCATCACATACTTTTGGATGTTAATATTTTGCATGATATAATAAAAAGATAAGTGAGTTGATATTGGTCGATGCACTAGTATCGTGATGCCTAGGGTAAACTGAACTACATACCGGTCCACCCATATTCCCATTGCTTTGTGGATTGGAATCACGGTTGAAAATACCATATGCACATCAGCATTAAAAATCACATATCTGACTTTAGCAAGTTGGGTGCTTATTTTAGAAAATTATATCTTGCGTTAGTGGCACCATTATTTCATTATGAATGACAAACTTGCACGACAAAGTGATGAGTCACAATCTCTATGAACCAAGTTAGGCTGATGTAGACATTCATTGTAGTCCTTGACCAAAAAACCACAAGCTTTGCCCATAGGTATGCTTCATCCAGCCACGCCCCCCACAACTGAGCATGCTTTTCAGATGTTTATTGCAGCCTCCAACGTGTCCCACCTATAACAAACTATCACCTAACGGCTGAGATAGGCCCACACATACCAACAAGAGCACAAATCCATGGCATAGTGTCCACTGCTCACCCCCCAATAATCCCAACCCCCACCTATAAATACACATGTATATCACCACAACAACATCTATCAACAAGTTGACATCTACCAACAAGTTGAAAACACAAGTCTGCTCTATCTCCACGGTTTTAGATCCAAGATGGCTTCCATGGGTTTTAGCTATGCGCAGATCCACGTGCAACAGGAGAGATCTAGGATGAGGAACCTAAAGGATCAAGAGAAAGAAAAGTCCAATGAGGACATGGACAAGGGAGAGGAGGATGATAACAGGAGTCCTAACAAGGTTGAAGACAACAAGACCAGTGATGTCGGTGGCGGCGGCTCATGGGCAAGTGGGAGGGTGCGCCCCTGTGGCAGGACGGCAGCACCGGCGCCACACAACAACAGCCGGTGATGTTACATAGGATCACCATCCCGTGTTCATGGTGGAAGTTACGTTTATTGGTTTATCTTGTGTTTGTGTTTTGTGTCAGTATCTTTGTTTGCTGCTGTATGTAAAGCGAATAAAGGTGGTTTTCTATGATGACCTGCATCTCTCTGTTTTGCTTTTGTATGTACTGTACATACTTCTTTCATATTTGAGGGTGTTAGTGCCGTCACTATCTCCAAAGCAACAAAAACTTATTAACAAAAAAAGCATACAAATATTCTTATAAAACATGATATAGCAATGATGATATATAGTATAAAATTATTTTGGAGCCAAAATAGATGTATACTAAAATAAGGCACGTGTTTGCCGCGCTCCCATCATAGTGTATCAGGTTATTTAGGCCCTGTTTGGTATGACTCCAACTCTAGAACTTTGGGTGGAATTGGCTCTGAGTGGAGTTGGAGCTTTCCGTAGGGGTGTTTGGAACTGTGGTTTGTCAGCATGGATTGCCCACTTTGCCTGTGGTCAACCTCTCTCACTCTTGTCAGCACCTTCCTCTTTCTTCGTCCAAACTTCATATAACACCCTAGCCCATTAGAAACCTATAGTGGTTGTGATGTTGACCCATGTGGTTCAAGTTGCGCATGTGTGGTTGTTGTTGGTGGGTTTAGTACCTTCTTAGAAGTTTAGGAGGGTGAGGGTCAGCTTATAAGTCTTCTTGTTCCAAACATAACACCTTTGGGTTAGCTCTTTTACATGAAGCAAGGACGAAAATGTAACTGAGGTGCTACATGTATGCAGGTGGTTTCACGTACGGAGCTGACGATATAAGCAGTTTTGGACGCGGGGTGTTACACTTCAGTCTGGAGCCTGCGCGACTGACTTCAGCCTGGTTGCGCGTCGGTGGTGCTCACGTCAATGCAGAGGTTACCGGTCCTTGAGGGTCAAGGTTCGGGGAAAGGAGGCGTAGGGGACTGAGGCACTAGGGAAAGGGGTCGTGGAAAGCTTCTGCAAGCAGGGGAATAGGGGCACAGGGGTGGCAGCGACCGGCGGGCAGCAGCGACTTGCATGGTGGGCGCGTCGGATCAAGCAAGGGAGCGGCGTCAGGCCGAGCACGAGCAGAAGCAAAAGGGGAAGGATAAGGGTGGGGTGTAGGTGGATGGCAACAAGAGAAAATAACGGTTCGATGGGTTGGAGTATGTAATCAATGAAAATGTGGGTAATTTCTCTAGAACTGCATATCTAGGTTCATTTATGAGGATTTTGGAGCTGTGGAAGAGGTGCTCCAAGAGAATGAACTAGATCTCCAAAAACTTCATGGAAGTCGGCTGCTCTAATTTGTTTATCTCCAGGTAGCTCTAGCCTAGAGCTGGGCTCTGGGGCATTCCAAACACCCGCTTAGATTTTACACTTCGTATAATAATTGGTATGCCTACGTTATTCTTTTCAGCAGTTGCGGATGGGAGAGAAGGTGGAGCAGCTTGTTTTGCAGAACTATACAATGTCAATTAACGTGGGCACATATAATCTTTTGTCAATAATACAATGTTCAGACTACCTTGTTCATAGCTTCAATAGGAGCGCTGCTGCATTTTTTCGCCGAAACGGAACCATGACAACAGTACGTGGACAGCTGGGCCTTTGGATTTTTCATCATTTTATATGGCAAATTAGAATGGTTAACTGACTGATAAATTCCACACATAATTAACAGGTCAGTACTGTTTTATAGCGTCGGTACATCATAACAGTAAATTCGAGAACTGTATTGAACTGGAAAATGTTGAAAGTAATTGAAAAACTTGTATGCTTGTTTGAATGTTTTCCAATTTTTTATTGGAATTAACAAGGAATTAATGACGTTCAGAATTTAGTAAAGTAGCATATGGGCCTGAAAATCACTTAATGAATCCAACCAACAGCCTGTCCTGTATATCCGCATATAATGTAAACTTAAAAAGTGCTATTACCTACAAATCAACACTGGACGTTCAGACTGCAATAAAAGTATGATGTCTAGCTGAATTGAAATACTCAGAAACCTCGACATCTGAGAACAGATACTATCAAAAAATAAGCAAAGATTGACTTATTTATTTTACTGCATAGTGATAAGAGCTGAAAAGGATTTGGTACTATACTGTGGATATCTCTGCCGGAAAAGGTTTATGAGTCGCGAAGTCATGGGTTTCTGCACTCATGCCAACTGCAGAACCGTCTGATCATAATGTAGAACCACACATATGAAACTCACAACTGAACAGCCTATGGACCTCATTTGTTTTGCTGAATTCTCTAGCTTGAAAGTCAACTTTGACAAATCTTTGATGCTTCCACTCAATGTATCAGATTCCAGACTAGAAGTTTTGGCTAATGTTTTTGGCTGCTCAAAAGGAACTCTACCCTTCACTTATTTAGGCTTGCCTTTGAGTCTAAGTCTTTAGTGGTAGATTTCTGGCCTTTAGTGTCCAAGTGTGAAAGGAGACTTGCATCGATCCATCTCCACTTTTCTTTCAGATGCTGGCAGATTAGAGATCACTAATGCTATGCTATCAGCTCTTCCTATTGTCACTATATGCACTTTTTTGCTGACCAAAATAGTCATTAAGAAGATTGGTAAATTTCGCAAGAATTGCTTATAGGAGAGGTTCAGATGCTAATAATAAGAAGCCACGAAAGGCAGCTTGGTCTTTCGTTTGTGTACCAAGGAAAGAAGAGAGTTTAGCTGTCATAAATCTCAGAGTTCACAATGAAACTTTGTTGCCTAAACATCCTTTCATAAATTTTATAATGATGTGAGCTTGTTTTGAGTAATTATTACTCAGATAATCGACTGCCTATACCACAGGGTCACTAGAGAGGCCCGTTTTGGTGCCATGATGTTTCGAAGCTACAGCAACAATTTAAAGGTATAGCCTTAGTCTCTATACAGAATGGTGCATCCTGTTTCTTTTGGCATGATCTTTGGGAAGGAAATGTTTGGAGCCAAACCTATCTAGAGCCTTTTTTTTCCCTTCTGCAAAACAGTTTTTCAGTAACCGTTCCATGTTCTGCTGTCTTCAGAAGCTTTTGTCAATTTTTCGATTTCTCCGTGACCCTTAAAAATCTTCAACTTCAACTTTCAAATCATACCTGGACTTATATCTGGGGATCTTATGACTTCACCAATTGAGCTTATAAGCAGCTCATGGGGCATCGACAAGTTCATCAGGGTCGTTATCACTGGTTATGGAATTCACATTGTCAAAACAAAAGAAAGTTTTTCTTTTGGCTCCTTCTAAAAGACAGGTTATGCACTAGGGCTCCTCTAAAGCACAAGAACATGCATCTTGAGGACTACAATTGTGTTTTCTTGCTCTTTGGGCGTTGAAGAAGATCTTTTTTCTTAAAAAAAAAAAATTTGGTCTGCGGTGGACAGACAACTCCCGCAACTTTGTGCTTTGGGAAACGTGAGGCTAGCGTGGGAGTTTTTTATCTCGTCGGAGAAACATCCCTGAAAAACAATGCACCTTCTTTCATGCCCTTTTGATGTGGCCTGCTGGTACAGTCTGAACTTGTTAGTGCCCAACACTCCTGAACTAGAACACTTGCTGGATAGCTTCGGACCTAACTGCTAGTCATTTCTATGTGTTGGGTGATCGTTAGTCGTTACTATGTGTTGGGTGATCTGGGCAATAGCTTCAGGACCTAGCTGCTAGTTCCTTTCTTAGACACATCCTGTCTCCTTCACTAGTTCACTGCAAGGTTGCAAGTTAGTTTTCAAGAAAGAATTTACTCTAATTATTCTAAGAGCAAAAGAAAAGTTTCATCCTCACATTATCTCATGGCTAGAAAAGTCTCTGTGTAATTTTTTTTCTGCTACTTTGTTTCTTGAACAGTTGTACTCTCTGATCATTGTTTTAATAAAATTTCAGTAGGAACTCACACCCCTCCTGTTCCCTAAAAAATACGTCACTTGATATGGCGGTGCGCGATTGCTTCTATGTTTGAGCGCTGCTAGTATTCCTGCAGGATTGCAGGTTCTTAAACACCTATGGCACAATTAGAGAATCGATCGCTGCATAGTTTTATTTCATGCAAGTTGAAGTATTTCTAGGCATGAGATATGATTATGTCTGTACATGGACAAGAAAATGGTGTCCCACTTAAACTACGTACATTTTACTCTCTATCGACAAAACAGAAGCTTCGCTTACGCTGCAGCTCCTAAGCCGCTGTCTGGCTCAATGATCCATCAGTATTTAATACTAACACGTGTTGATGATTCTTTGGACTTGTTACACAAAAAAGATACTGCAATGCCCAAAGTTTTAAATAGCGGGCTATAACAAATACACTAGTACACAGAACATTTGTGTTGACGGTGGGGTTTCATTTGTACAGGCGGTTTTAGTTGACACACGCCTCTGCAAATCGACCATCGTTTCCCAGCATTAGAACCGCCCGGTGGAAAAGTAATATCACCGGGCGGTTCATTATGCCAACCGCCCAGTGTAAATGTGTTCATTATGCCAACCGCCAGTGTAAATGGTCACATTTACACCGGGCGGTTTGCATAAGGAACCGCCGATCATATTGACCATTATCACCGGTGGTTGCTTACATCGGCCGCCTGAAAAAAGCGAGGGGCCATTTTCACAGGCGGTTGCCTTATATCAACCGCCCTGGCTGATATTCTCCTATATATACCCCCTTCTTCCTCCTCTCCGGCTCCAAATGAAGGCGTAGCCCGAAAGCACGGTGCCATGATCGGAGCTTTGGAGGTCCCAGATTTGAGCCAATACAAGGGAAGAGGTTTTGATCCTGATTTCTTTGGAGGAGGTAGCTAAAAAAGGTTAGTTTATGTGTTTCTTGCCTCATTTCCTTCTTTTTCCTCAATCCCCATCACTTTAGAGATCTAGGGTTTCACCTCAAGAGAGAGAAGAGTAGCTAAGTTTTTTTTCAATTATTCTAGTCACTTTTTATTTAGGGGTTCACCATTTGTAGCTATGGTTTATCTTTTTTAGTTTTATTAGCTACTCTTAATTAATTATTTAGTGTTATTTAATTATATTTAGTTTAATTAGCTAGTAGTGATGCTTTTAGCTAGATTCTTATTAATTAATCTAGTTTTAGTTATTTTAAATTTTTCTAGATCTTGAGGCTTTAAATTAGTTTTTGTTTAATTATTTAGTTATATTTCGTTAAATTAAGTAGTGATGAGGCTTTTATTAGGGTTGTAGTCTTGCTTTAAAATTTTGGTTTCATCTAAGAAATTGATGCTTTAACTATTTAGTTATGTTTATTTATATTTAGTTTAATTAGCTAGTAGTGATGCTTTTAGCTAGGTTCTTATTAATTAATCTAGTTTTAGTTATTTGGAATTTTTCTAGATCTTGAGTCTTTGAATTAGTTATTGTTTAATTATTTAGTTATGTTTCATTAAATTAAGTAGTGGTGAGGTTTTTATTAGGGTTGTAGTTACTAGTCTTGCTTTTAATTTTTTTGGTTTCATCTAAGAAATTGATGCTTTAATTATTTAGTTATGTTTATTTATATTTAGTTTAATTAGCTAGTAGTGATGCTTTTAGCTAGGTTCTTATTAATTAATCTAGTTTTAGTTATTTTGAATTTTTCTAGATCTTGAGGCTTTGAATTAGTTTTTTGTTTAATTATTTAGTTATGTTTCGTTAAATTAAGTAGTGGTGAGGCTTTGTAGTGTTTACAATATATAAATCTACTAAACTTTTTAACAGGTAACGATGGATAGAGCATTCGGATGTATAACTTAGAAAGAGTAGATCCATCATGCATACCGAGGTTGAAGTTTATCGATGCTTTGCTAAAGACCATGCTTTGAGAACACATAAGAAACACATATATTGTCCTTGCTCAGATTGCAAAAATATTGTTGTTTTTGAAGACACAAAACCAATCTTAAATCATTTGGTTTGCCGAGGATTTATGGAAGATTACTTGATTTGGACAAAGCATGGAGAGGGTAGCTCTGGGGCGTATCTGATTGGAGACCCCGCGAACCTCGTGAGCGAATGGCCTGAGGTATGTTTGTTGATGATATTAGCCGGTTCCTACATGGGACACATCACCATTGTCCCCAGCCAGAGTGAACATGTTGTGCCTGATGTTCATGATGATGCGAATGTTGGAGGAACCGAGGACAACAGAACTCAAATGATGGATGAAGATGCGGAATTGATGGCTGCACTATTGCGTCGTCATACGGATCCATCAATGTTCTTCATGAAAGGTATGGAGGCCTTGGAGAAGGCAGCAGCAGAGCCATTGTATGATGAGACTAAAGGTTGTACCAAGGAGTTCACAATATTACGGTTCCAGGCTTAAGCCGTTGATGTTGAAAGCTAGATATGGATGGTCCGATGCCAGCTTCGATGCATTATTGAGTACTCTCAGAGATATGCTTCCAAAGGAGAATAAAGTGCCTGCTAACAAATACTTTACAAAGAAGCTAATCAGTCCGTTTACTATGAGTGTCCAGAAGATCCACGCGTGCAGAAATCACTGTATCCTATATCGAAGTGATTACAAAGATTTGGACAACTGTCCAAATTGTGGTGCAAGTCGGTACAAGACAAAAAAAAGACTATCTACAAGAAGAGAATGTAGCTTCCATTTCTAAAGGGAAAAAGAGAAAGAAGACTCAACAGAGTTCAAAACCCTGCACCAAAGAAAATGAAGAAGAAGACTACTACGCACAGAGAAGGGTTCCCGCTATGGTCATGTGGTACCTTCTAGTAGTAGATCGATTGAGGTGTTTGTTCACAAACCCTGAGGATGCAGAGCTTATGACTTGGCATGCTTCTGATAAGCACAAAGTAGATGGAAAGCTTCGACATCCTGCAGATGGTAAGCAATGGCAAAAATTCAATGAGGACCACCCAGAATTTGCCAAGGAGACAAGAAATGTCGGGTTCGATTGCGTGTACCGATAGAATGAATCCCTTTCTTTGAAAGGAGCAAGTAAGCACAAAGACATGGCCGGTGATCCTCACCATCTACAATCTCCCTCCTCACTTGCTACAAAAGCAAAAATACCTTTTGCTCACCATTCTTATTTCTGGACCTACACAACCTGGTGTTGACATGGATGTATTTTTGGAGCCATTAATGGAGGAAATGAGAATATTATGGGATACGGGTGTCGCCATGTTGGACGAATACCGGAAAGAGTCATTCACACTGAGAGCAATTATTTTTGTTACGATCAATGATTACCTTGCTCTCTTTGTATTGTCAGGACAGTTCAAGGGCAAGGTTGGTTTTGGATGAAACCTTTTATGTGTCCCTCAGTGCATCCAACAAGATAGTGTACATGAGACATAGGCATTTCTTATCAAAAGGTCATAGGTACCGCTTGCGAAAGATGGATAGGTACTTTGACAATCATGATGAACTAAGGTCCACTGCTCTATCAGGTAATAGTAAAGGTCACAGAATATATGAGATAGTTAAGAACATCAAGTTTGTATTTGGTAAGAAGACAAAAGATGGAAAAGTAAGAAAGGATATAAAGCCAACTGCTGGGGTTACATTCAAGAAGATGTCAATTTTCTTTAAGTATTTGCCATATTGGAAAGAGCTTGACGTACGGCACGCGGTTGATGGTATGCACATTTAGAAGAATGTGTTTGAAAGCATAATGGATACCTTGCTAGACATAAAGGGCAAGACAAAGGAAGGATTGAGTTCACGTCAGGACCTGGTCAATTTGAAGATAAAACCTGAACTTCATCCGGTATTGCTAGATAATGGAAAGTACCACCTCCCAGTAGCAAGCTACAACTTGAGCACAGATGAGAAACATGCCATGTGTGTGTGGTTGAAGAAATTAAAAGTTCCAGCTGGATTCTGCTCCAACATTAAGAGCATTGTGTCAATGAAGGACCTTACACTCACCAATTATAACTCTCATGATTGCCATGTGATGCTGACAACTTTTCTCCCTATTGTCATCAGGGCTATAAGTCCGGTGTTCTTAAAGATGGCAATCACACGGTTGTGTTTCTTTTTTAATGAGATATCACAGAAGGTAATTGATCAAGAGCAGTTTGAGTCTCTTCAGGAATTCGCAGTGGAGACATTGTCACAACTTGAGATGTGTTTCCCGCCATCTTTCTTCGATATAATGGTACACCTTGTCGTGCATTTGGTGCCACAAATACAGGCATTGGGTCCCATGTATTTGCATGAGATGTGGACATATGAGCGTTTCATGTCAATTCTTAATGGGTATGTAGCCACTCGTGCTCGCCCTGAGGCATCTATGATAGAGGGATACACTACCGAAGAGGCAATTGAGTCCGGTGGTTCATTCTGCAACACTTGCCTGAAAGACCAAATTGCAATAGATTTGCCTCCGTCTCGACATGAGGGTAGACTATATGGGTGTGGGAGGATGGGTCAGAAATCATTCATCCCGTCAGACTACAATATTGTCCTCGAGGCGTATCATAGCATCCTATATCAGCTCTCGATAATGGATCCTCTGATCAAACAACACATACGAGCTAAGCGATCAGAACCCTGGGCAAACAGAGGATTGGGTATCAAAGGAACACAAGCGTCGATTCACCACATGGCTAATGGAGCAGAACATTCCAAATAGAGAAACAATTGAGCAACAAACTATCAAGAGGTTGGCAGCTGGACCCTCTCGCCAGGTCACATCATGGCACACCTTTGACATTAGTGGCTTCACATTTTGTACTACTTCTAGGGACAAAAAGAGCATGGCGCAAAATAGTGGTGTTCGTTGCGAGGCCATAGATGATTCAGATGAAACTGCTACATACTTTGGCTTTATTGAGGAGATATAGGAACTAGACTATGATTCATTTAAGACGCTTTGTGTTTCGATGCCAATGGATTGATGACAAACATATCACCGTGGACAACTATGGCTTGAGAGTTCTTGATCTAAGTAAAGTAGGCTACAAGGATGATCCTTGGATCCTTGCTAACCGCGGCCGCATTGTGTTTTCTATGCCGAACAGATCCTTTCTAAAGAAGAGAAGAAAAGTGGCGACAAGACCAAGCATATAGTTCTTCCTGAAAAGCAACAAGCTATAGGAGTTGATGGTGTAATTGACCTAGATGACTTCAACCACTTCGGGCACATGTCTCTCTTTAATGATCATCAAGTAAAGATAAGAAATGTTGAGCGAAATATCTCCAAGAATTCATTACCATGGGTGCGCCACAATGGAGAAGGAAGAATAGTAGCTGGCTAGCTAGATTTTGTATTAGTTAAATATTAGTCAATGTCATGTGTAATAATTTATCGGTAATTTGTACTCATAAATTCTTATCTCTTCGTATTGCTCTTCAACTTATTGAGGTCCTTTTGTTTCTACTTCTTTAATTCCTTTTCTTTCTGCTTGTTCAATCCTGATAGAAATATTCTTCCTCCTAATAGAATTATTCTATATTCTAAAAGTAATATCCTAAAAGAAATATTCTATATCCAAAAAGAAATAACCTAAAAGAAATATTCTATATCCAAAAAGAAATATTCTATATCCTAAAAGAAATAACCTAAAAGAAATAACCAAAAAGAAATATTCTATATCCTAAAAGAAATAACCTAAAAGAATTAACCAAAAACAAATATTCTATATCCTAAAAGAAATATTCTATAACGAAAAAGAAATATTCTATAACCAAAAAGAAATATTCTATATCCTAAAAGAAATAACCTAAAAGAAATATCCAAAAAGAAATATTCTATACTCTAAAAGAAATATCCTATATCCTAAAAGAAATAACCTAAAAGAAATATCCAAATAGAAACTTTCTATATTCTAAAAGAAATTTCCTAAAAGGAAAAACCTAAAAGAAATATTCTATATCCAAAAAGAAATAACCAAAAAGAAATATTGTAGAAACCAGGAAACCATTTACACTGGCGGTTGTCAATACAAACCGCCTGTGAAAACGATCTTCACAGGCGGTTGTCAATACAAACCGCCCGTGGAGATCATTTTCACAGGCGGTTTGTATTGACAACCGCCTATGAAAATGCCACCCTATATAAGACACTGCGCGGGACTTGGGAAAATTTCAACTCGGTGGGCGCGTTCCAGTTTCAATCCACGCCGCCAGCCGCCAAAATCTCGAAAGCGTAGGAGTTCGAGGAGATCCGACGAGTGCCGAGGAGTTCTGGCGCCGCCGTTGACGCTGCTTCCGCTCGCCCGCGCCGCCGTCGGCCCGTTTCTGCGCCGCCAGCCGCCGCCGACGCCTACGACGCGGCCGACGACGAGGTCCAGCGTCGCCACCGTCTAAGTCGCCGCCGCCGAGCTCTCCGTCGCCCGGCGCTCCTCAATTGGTGAGCCTTATGTTCTTGACCATCGATTCGAGCTCCGGCGGGCGGGGCGGCGTGGTGGCGGGGCGCGGCGTGGGTGCCGGCAGCGGTGCGGTGGCGGCGGGCCGCGCGTGCATCGACGGCAACGGGCGGGGGCGAGCATGACGGCGCGGGCCGAAGGAGAAGCCCGAAACAACCGAGACAACCACCTCGAAATCAAGGAAAAGGAAACGACCGAGCGAAAAAACGAGGTGAAAGGGGGGACGAACAAGTGGCCGAGAGCAGACCTATGTTATTCCCGACATAAGCCCAAAATGAGAGCCTTTAGTGTCAAATGCGGTGGCGGCCAAGATAAGAAATGCGATTGGTTTCTTGGTCAGGGATAAACTTGACATCACAATCCAGAGGTGGGCAGATGTGAGCGCCGATACACGCAAAGAGTTATGGAGAAAGTTCGGTGAAAGGTTTGTCATCCCTACAGGGGACCGACAAAATTGTGAAAGAGTATTTCTTCAAGCAAGTTGCAACGTCATTCGAAACTATAGATCGGAAATGAATGTCAAATATCGAAGAAGAAGGGGTTGGACCCAACGAGGAAGTATAAGATCACCGCAGGTCAGTGGGCGGTATTTAGGGAGCAGAAGAAAGATCCAACTTTCCAAGCAAAGAGCGAAGCCGCTTCAGAGCTAGCAAAGAAGAACAGGTACCACCACCACCTTGGCACAGGTGGTTACAAGCTCCAGATTCCGAAATGGCGGGCTGAGGAGGAAGAGCTAAAGAAAGAAGGCAAGCCTGTTTTCTCAGAGGAAGTTGGTGAGAGGACGGCGAATTGGCTGAAAGCTAGAGTAACAAAACAAACTCCTACCGGTTTGAACTGTCCCGATGAAATGACACCGACGGTAGAAAAAAATTGTGGAATTGGGCCGATGTCAAAGAAGGCAGATTGAAGCCACAAAGGGAGAGGGACATCTTGACTTTAGGTCTAGGCAACCCTGAGCATCCTGGTCGTGTACGAGGAATATCATCAAAGAGGGGATGGAAAGAGGGCTTTGGTGAGTAGTGGTTGGGCATGTACAAGAAAAGAGATCGATACAAGGCACAGATGAAAGATTATTATGAGGAGCAGGCTAAGGAACAATTCAAGAATATGATGTCGATTTTCTATCAAATCCGGATCCTCAAATAATACGAAGCTAGCTAGTGCAATGTCTGTTCAACAGATGAGCACACAAGCTCCGCAGATGCGGCTAGTCCCCCCACACGGCCCGCGGCTGGGGTCCGAGGAGATGATTGCTGCCATGTCCACATAATCACAGGTTTCCAAGCGGTGTAGGGTCTACGGGCAACAAAGACCGCTTCCTAGTGGATGATATCGAAGCACCGACACCCCTGCAAATTGCTCATACGATATGGTATGAAGCATGTTCGTACCAAAGAAGTAGCCACGGGCTTTGCAATCCCAGGACGTGACTACCACCATACCATTATACCAGAAGAGTACTGCAAGGTAGAAGTGTGTACGGTCCTCCCTGGATACGAGGACGATGTGCTTGAAATTCCTGGCCCCGACGAAGTTGAGACACTCGGACAGGCCATTAACAATTTCATCCTATGGCCTCGACGAGATGTGGAGTTGACGCACGGCCACCACAACCACGGCAACCACCAACCGCCTGAAGTCTTCCGGGAACTCAGGAGTCACAACATGTCGATGTTGTTCCCGACCCAACCCCGATATCACCAGGTCCCCAATCTCCTCCTCCTAATATACAATCACCGCTACCCAATCCTATTGAAACCCCACATGCATCACCTAAACCTGCAGGATCTCCACCACCACAAGCCAATCCTATTGAAACCCCACAGTCATCACCTAAACCTGCAGGATCTCCACCACCATTCAATGATCCTGCTCATGCTTCTCCACCACCTCATGACCTCGAACAATCGCCTTGGACACCACCGCCGCCACCAAAAAAGATCCAAGAACCAAAGAAGAAGAAATTTCCGGTTTCCAAATTGATCTCCTCGTTCGAGCCCAAGAAGAAAACTGCTGGAACCGCCAAATTTTTAGCAGGGATTGCACAAAGCCGCAAGTCACGTATCGTTGACTTAGCTGAACAGGAGAGGTCGTCAAAAGGCCCAGAGATCAATGTCTTGCAGATCAGGAAGCCCACATGGGAGGATTATGAAAACGTCCCGGACAAATACATACCTGGCAGGCCTCTCCTTAGTTGGGACAAACTAAAGAAACTATCAGCTGGTATTAAAAGACTACATGACTGGTATATGAGAGCAGCTTCTGTCGGCATCGACACGATCCAAGTAAGGATACCACCATCGGCTTTTAGAAGTGAACGAGATACCGCTTTTGTAACCTTCGAAGACATTTGGTTGATGATGAACCTCAAGCGGCTCGATGTTTAGCTCATAACATTATTTGCATTGTAAGTCTCGCTCGGCCCTAACATGTTCATCCTTTAGTATTATTGAGTTGTATTACTAAGATATCCCTTTGATGACATGCACTTGTGCCATGCAGAATGGAATATGATAAGGGACGAAACCACTTACGACCCTGGACCAAACAAACATGAAAGCAAGAGAACTAGGTACCTTAGCCCAAAGAAAATCTGTGAGAACGAGCACACCTTCCGGATTGGTCATGACAGTGATCAATTACAAGGGTTAACAGAAAAAGAAGCTGCAGAGAAGAAAGAAGACATGGAGAAGAGACACGAGGCTATGTACGCCGCATACATAGGAAATGCATTTCTTGGTTCCAACACAAGGAAGTGGTAATTGCCCCATACAACCGGGTAAGTTTGAGTGTATATATAAAAATCATGTTAACAAGATGAATAGAAATACATGACAATTCTGGTCCATTCGATGCGGCGACCACTTTGGATATGCTTTTATATTTATCTTAGGGACGGAAAAATGCTGGTCTTTGACTCTACGGACTATAGACTGAAAGCTATGCAACGGTCACGACCATCTTGGAACGGTAAGCTAACATACTTGTATAAATACTTTTATCGCTGAAAGTTATGAAAAACTAACTAATTCTATTTGAGACCATAGGGTTTACAGGTGGTACAAGTTCAAGGGTGGGAAGTACGACTTATCTAGAAAGGGCGAGGAACTAAGAATATTTTATAACTGGCCGATACGTAAGTTATGAAGCCATATCATGTATGTACAGTAGTTAAGACGATGTTGCAAGTCAATAACAACAACTCCTCTATGTAGTGCCACAAGCAACCACCTAGCTCCGTTAATCGTGGATTCTACGTGTGCGAAGTTCATGAGACTGAACGGACGGTACCGCAAAAACCCTTATAAGGTATAACTAATAGTCACGCTATATTTATGTCGTTACCAAGTGCAAACATATGATGTCTATAAACTTCCTTTATAGGCGGTTGCAGAATCATCGAAGCCCAAACACCTCACGGAAAAAAATCTATATGAACTAGTTGAGGATCCGTGCTCCTTCATCATGAAAGAAATTATTCCAAGCGAGGGAAAATACCATGAACCGGATAGCGTATTAGCGAAGTTGGGAGTTCCTGCGCTAAGGGAGATTAGCGCTACGAAACTAAGTCGAGAAGATTATTAGAATCATTATATCATTTGCGATGAAAAACTTTATTGTTGTGGCCGCAAAACAACTGTGATGTATATTGATGTATTGATGTATATATAAATGTTGTAATTAAATTGTTAATGGTGTGTATATGTATATAATTATATTGATCTTTTTTAGCATAATTTAAAAGCCTTTTGTACTCCTATCATTACATGTAAAGATCATTGACATAAGATATAGGGAGAGACAAAGGGAGAGGGAGAGGGACAGAGGGAGGCGAGAGAGGGCGTTTCACATTTAAAAATTCAAATTAAAATCGGCGGGAAAGACATTTGCACAAGGCGGTGCAAATAGTATTTCCATAGGCGGTTAGTACTATGAACCGCCGGTGAAAATACTATTTGCACAGGCGGTTGGTTATGTCAACCACCTGTGCAAATTGCTTTTGGCGGGCGGGTGAATGGGACGCCGGTGGAAATGCTCCATTTCCATCGGCCTCAAGACAAAGCGTACACCGTAACGCCTGTGAAGGTGCGTCTGGAACCGCCTGTGCAAATACTCTGTGTACTAATGATAGCGGTATCTTTTTTCGAGAAGCTATAAAGCTATAGCACAGCTATAGTGAAGCTATGACAGATAGCGTTTTATATAATAACCATAAAAAATACAAGTATTTGAGTAAAAAAACAAGACAATCATGAAATATGAACACATATTTTTTTATGGTTCTAGGGATGTAGAAAATATTACTTGATGTGATATTGGAGCATGATTCATAAAACTCAAGAGTTTAATTTGCCAAAATACAAACTTTAAAACAAATTATAAGCAAACAATAACTAGATTGTCAATATTATAGATGAAATTGAAATAGCGGCGCTATTTCAAAGCTATAGCTAAGTAATTTAGCGGTGCTATAGCGCAATATAGCGGTTATAATTGGCATAGCGGCAAAAATAACAATAGCTTAACGGTGCCTCTTTCCAAAAGCTATAGCGGCGCTATAGCGCCGCTATAGCCCGCTATTTAAAACTATGAATGCCAGAGATGGTGGTTGGTTATGCAAACGATGCTTACTTACTACCTAGCGAGCAGATAAGGTTCAAAGCAGCAGAATCCTGGCTTAGTGAAGGACAATCTTTTGGTTAATTTTAGCAACAAGTTGCTACCAATTTTATATGAACAGCCAACCAAATTTTTCACAAGTTGGGCAATGAAAACTGAAAAATGAGCTGACCCATTCAGAAATGAAAAGAGAGAGACGCAAACAAGGCTTCTACATAGATATTTTTAATTAATTGTGCTCAAAAATTGAATTTTTTAGATAAAGGATATACAATCTAGTCTCTATATCCAACATGTAGTACAACCAAAAGCTACATGAGATCTTAGGCTCAAAATATGAAAAATGATAAGCATAAAACAAAGAGAAAGAGGGCTTAAAGACTAAAAAAAGCTAGAAAGGCTAAGCTTTAGAAGTTCTTCTCTGTCCTTGCTTTTAACCTGTTTTGACGACTTTGCATAGAAGCAAGTCTCCACATCATAAATCTTCAAACATCTATATTTATCTAGTAGTGACGACTTTGCATAGAAGCAACTTTCCACATGTATCTCCAATTATATGTCTCCCCCCTCGATCTTCTACCTATAACATCTCTTCATATCTGGATTCTTGTGTAGATATACTTCCTTATCTAAGAAATTGTTTACTGATGTCTCTACTTTAATTGCAATACCACATAATCATGTTGCTTAGTTAACACCCTAATTAATGAACATAAAATTATCCTAGTTATTTATAGGTTTGTAGAACCCTATGAAACAATATCTATATGTGAATCAACATATGAATGTGATAGGTAGATGACAGAAGGGAGAAGATGGATGATTGGGCATAAATTTTTATTTGTAGAAAGTAGGCATAAATTTTATTTGTAGAAAGTGTCAGTTGAGAATATAATTTTCGTACTGTCTTCATGAATTGTAAACTACAGAAACTATCTCATGCTCCCTCTGTCCTTATTTCAAAACTCAAACCGTTGTTTTTGACTGACAATTAACCTAGTTATATTAAAAGTTTGAATTATAAAAGTAGTTACATTAGATTTATATTTAGAAATACTTTCTAACAATCAAACTTTTGTTCCTATAAATTATGTATTATATAAGAGAAATTATATATCACTATGTTATTGAAGACCACACCAAGTTAAATCATGCCGTATATTCGGAGGCGGAGAGATTAGTTTCATGACTAGGACTGTTCTAAGGAACCTAAATAAGCTCTTGGTTTATTTCACTAATTATGTCTAAGTTTAATGATTCTGCTAGTTATAAAATAAGACACTGGAAAATAGCGCACTATAGCGCCGAAATAGTGCCGAAGCAGCTATCGCAATGCTCATTAGCGCGCTATAGCGCTGAATAACATCAAAATAGCGCCGCTATAGCGTTTTGACCAAGCTCCCGCTAAATTTTATAGCCTGCAATTTTTTTCATAAGAGAACTGCTAACCAATGTTCAATTATTTTGCGGCACCCCAAGTCACAATAACTGTTTTTTTTTTCTGCCGTTGGATCGTGCGTACCTCATCCCGCTGACCCAGCCTAGCAATGGTGAGCAGCAGGAGCGTTGCCACGCGGGCGCCTTGGCGAGAAAGGAGTGGGGCACCGCCGCACCAGGCCATGTAGGAGCAAGGGCGAGAAAGGAGAGGGGCGCTGCCGCGCTAGGCTGGGAAGGAACAGGGTCACCGCTGTGCAGGGCAGGGAAGGAGCTAGAGCCTCGGGCTGCTCCGACAATGGCCGTGCGGTTTACGAAAGGGAAGGGAAGTGATTGTCTAAAGAAAAGAGAGAATGAATAAGGTTGGGGAAGGTGGATCCCACCGCAAAGTGTGAACAATTTGTGTTTTTCTTGAAATTTGTGAACAATTTAATATATATTTCTTTGATATTTGCAATTTATAGAAATAATTTGTCAATTTTTCTAAAAAGTTTAACATATATTTCTCCGAATCTGTAATCCATAGAAATAAAAGTTATGTTATCCTGAAACGACATTACTCTATTAAATAAATTATTCGGAGAAATCATTGCAAATATAGTAATAAGACAATGTACATACATAGGAAAGATTCAGTTGTTAGAAGAGGCTAAAACAACTTAATGTCATCTAGACACATTCTAAAAGAATGTAATTTCACACGTTTTCTGTGAATGCATGCCAGTAGCCATGTTCTTCGCCCCTCTATATATGAAACATTTGGGCATCACCATCATCTGTCCCAAACCCAGCAGCCACCTCTGCGCCATTACATTGACGCGATGCAGCTCCGTTGCAGTCAGAACCTAAGCCCGTGTTGGCGTGGCTCTCCAAGAATTGCCAGCGCAAGGAATCCACGGCTTATGATGGCACTGCCAAAGCCTGCCGATCACGCTCACGCACTGGCGCTCCCCGGTCCTCGTTCATGGCCGCCGGGAAAACTGCTGTCGAGCACCAGCCTCGCGGTCGCCCTGACCACCGGCGGAAGGCCAAGTCGGGAGCCAGCAGGCGCTTTGGACAGCGGCTCAGAGCTGGGAGCCACGTCCACTGGCATGGTCCATGTCGGAGGCAAGCTGCTGCTGCAGAGCTTCTTGCAGGATTCCCCCAGTCGCCGGCTCACGCTCTCCCCCAGCTTGTCAGCGGCACTGTCGCCGGTACGATCGATCATCCTCAGTTTCATTTCCCAGGCCCAGTTGTTTAATTTGTTGACGAATTGTTCTTCTAAAAGTTTTGGAAGCTAATGCACCGGTAGTTGCCGTGTGTGGTGTAGGAGGTGATGGGCGCGGGGTGACCGGAGAGGAGGCAGTGCTGGGTGCTGCCATCAGCGGCGCGGAGACAGAGCTGGACGTGACTCTGGCGTGGGACGACGCGCTGGGCGTGCCCGGCGCGGTGGTCGTCAAGAACCACTCTGACTTCCCCGTCTACCTCAAGCTGCTGAGCACGGCGGCCGGCGTTCACTTCACCTGCAGCGGGTGGGTGTATCCCGTCGGGAAGCACTCACATCGCCTCTTTTTCACCAACGACGTGCGTGTGTATATATATACTGCAAACAAGCACAGCTCATTGCTCTGTCCCTTCGTGATTAATTACCCAATGCAACGCAATCACGAAAGGTAAACACTTAGGAACCATCATGCGCAGGCCTATGTCAAGGAGAAGACGCCGAGCGCGCTGCTCAAATACAGAGAAGACGAGCTTGCGGTCCTCCGAGGAGAGGCAGGCCGCGCGTTGGCTGACGAGGAACGGTTCCAGGAGTGCGACCGTGTGTACGACTACGCTCTGTACAATGATCTTGGGAACCCCGACCTGCGGAAGGACTTGGCGCGCCCCGTGCTGGGGGGATCTCAAGAGTACCCATACCCTCGCCGCACCAAGACCGGACGGCGACCAAGCAGGGCAGGTAGGATTGCAAGGTGGGGCGGGCTGCCGCGCCGACCCGCTGGGCTGCTCGTGCCGCTAACCCGTTGGGCTGTGTAGCCTAGCCCACTTAGACGGTGTGGGCTAAATTACCCAACCCACAAATCCCAGCGGCACCACATCTGCGTTGCGGAAGCGGAAGCGCCTCTGAGGCTCCGACATGGCGAGCGGCGGCGTCCTGGCTTCTCCGGCGCCGTCGGCGCCACCACCGGCGCCACTACTGCTACCGTTGCCGCTGCCTCCGCCGGCACCTCCGCTCCCGCCACCCCTGCCTTCCGGTGCTAGCGCCGGCTTACCGAGCCACAGCCCCGTCGTTCTCCTTTCTTCCCATCCATCTGCAAGCTCCGTCTTCGTCACTCCTTCTCCTCCTCAATTGACGAGTTCATCCTTGCTGGCCGGGATCTCGCCCACAGCTGCCGTTGCTGGCCCTGCAGATAAGGATCGACGACAAAGTAAAGGGAAGGATAAGAGGAAACGACAGGTTTGGATCTTGTATTCTTGTGTTAGCAATCGTGATTGGTGCAGTTTCCTTGTGTGATTTGCTTTGACTTGTGGGCAAGCTTTGCGTCTCTTCAAAAGCTAATAACATTGTGTCTCGTTGTAGAATATGCAATACTTTTACTAGGGTGAATACTAAAAATAATGATTTCTGGCTTCTGAAGATACAAGTCAGTTGAACTCCTATGCCAAACAGCATGGAACAAGCCTGTTCTTTGGATTATCGATGCAGCAAAGGAAATTGCAGCTGCTTCCAGTCATGAGAACTGATGTTGTTGAGGCCATCTTTGCCCTTTTTTTATCTTGAATTCCTGCCCTCAATATTGTTCTGATAATTAGATTGCAAACTCAAATACCCAAGCATAAAGTGAATACAATCCTGATTCAGCCACCATCTTGTAAAAGAGTCCAACACAACATCAAACTAAGTAGCAAGCTACTGACTTCAGAGATAAATAGTACTACTAATGATTATCGATACCAGTGATCTAGAATGCATTTAGCAGCAGCAAAATCAAGTCAGAGATGTCCCTCTGGAAACCATGATTCTGTTCTTTTAATTTCCTTCTTGATTTAGAAGCCCTTGCACTTGTACTTTCAGCTTCTTAGGCCCTTGACACACTTGTACTTATTTACTGATTGAACGCAGCTTCATGAAATAAGTGCTTTACATGTTTTCTGTGCAGACCAAAGAGGGAAGGACATCCTTATCAACAAATAAGTGCAAGTCCCCTGGTGTGAAGCAAGCAAATGCACCGCTGCTACCTTCCGGTGGCAGTGCTGACTTTTCTCCCGATCCACCGGCAAGATTTTCCTTGGTCGCTCCTCCTCCTCAAGTGACTACAGCTACTACTGCCACGCCTGCAGATCAGGATCAGAGACACAGTGAAATAAAGGATGATAATAGGAAGCAACAGGTTTGGATCTTGCATCTCATCTTCACCCAGTAATGCAAACTAACATGATGCTGCCATCCCCTCACTTATAATATTATCTATGCAGACCAAAGAGGGAAGGGCTAAGCGGAAGGTCTCTGGTGTGAAGAAGGCAAATGCTCCTCCTGAAGTTCCCACAGCTGCTGCTGCCACCCCTGCCGATCAGGATCAGCGGCATGGTGACTCGTCCACCCTTGCAGAGACTAAGAAAAAGCAACAGGTTTGGATATTGCAGCTTTTCATGACTTATTTAGTGATTGCACACAACTTCATGAAAGCTTAGTTATTAACATGTTTTCTATGCAGACCAAAGAGGGAAGGACATCCTTATCAACGGGAAAGCGGAAGGTCTCTCGCGTAAAGAAGGAAAATGCTCCTCTTGAAGTGCTCACAGCTGCTGCTACCACCCCTACAGATCAGGATCAGCGGCATGGTGACTCTCCACCCCTACAGAGTCTAAGAAGAAGCAGCAGGTTTGGATCTTGCAGCTTATCCTTCAAATTTCCTGCTCGTAATTACATGGTACTGTTATTAATTGGTAATGTTGTCTATGCAGATCAAAGGTGGAAGGACATCCTTATCAATGGCTAAGCGAAAGGACCCTGCTGTGAAACAAGCAAATGCACCGCCATCAAAGCGGCTGAAGTCACCAGTTGTAACCATGTCACCACTTGTACCAGCAAGGTCAACAGGGGTAAAGATGTTGCTATCTGCCAACCTCAGGTCACCAACAGTGACAATGTCACCACAAGGAACAGCAAGCTCCAAATCACAATCTCCAATATCTCCTTTTCTCAAAAAAAGAAGTAATCTCCAATACCTCTGCTATTTTACTATTGCTGCATATGTTAATTTTTTTTGTTTTACTACCGCTGCAACACATGTTGTAGTTGTGCTACTACTGCTACTACTATTTTACTACTGCTGCATATGTTATTTTTTTTTACTACTGCTGTCACATATATTGTAGTTAATGTTGTCTTACAATATTATATTTTTTACTACCATTAGGATCTTCACATAGGAGTAAAAGGCGCAAACTTACCTCACATATTTGGCAACATTTTGAGCCAATATATGATAATAATGATATGTTAGTAGAAGCCCAGTGCATTCATTGCAATCAAGTGTTCAAAGCAACCAGAGATGTTGGTACAAGTGCATGTGGTAGACACATAAATGTTTGCGAGGGAAAGGCTAGATTAGAAGAAATGGTCTCTCAATTGAATTCAACTGGTGTGTCTACTGATGTTTCTTTGAAAAATTGGAAATTTGATCAACAAGTAGCTCGCCAAGAACTGGTTACTTTGATAGTCATGCATGAGTTACCTTTCAGTCTAGTAGAGTATCCAAGGTTCAGAACATTTGTGGCTGCCCTAAATCCATGGTTCAGACCGGTCTCTAGAACCACTATCAGATCTGACTGCATTAGTGCATATGAGGAAGCAAAAGCAGACCTATGTGATGTCCTGCAAAACTCAGTCTCTAGAGTGTCTTTTACTGCTGATATGTGGACCTCAAACCAGACTTTGGGTTACTTATGTGTGACTTGTCACTATATTAGTGCCAGCTGGAAGATTTTTAAAAAGATCATCAAATTTACTCTAGTAGAGACTCCTCATGATGGTTGGAATCTGTTCAATGCTATGTTGAGAACTATTCAGGATTGGAATTTAGAAAGCAAAATTTTTCTATCACATTGGACAATGCATCAGTAAACAATAATTTTGTGACAACTTTGAAAGAAAATCTTGTGTCCAAGGGTCAACTGCTTTGCGTAGGAAAATTGTTTCATTGTCGGTGTGCAGCCCATGTGTTTAATCTCATAGTTCAAGAGGGTTTTCTTGCCATAAGCAGCGCTACCAAGAACATAACAGAGAGTGTGAGATATGTTAAAAGCTCACAAGCTCGCAAAGAGAGATTTGAACTCATGGTTGAGAAATGTTCTATTCCTGTTGAGAAGCGCCCTCCACTCGATGTTGTGACCCGATGGAACTCAACCTATCAATTGTCGTCTATCGCACTTGGATATTCTATACACTTTTGTTAGGTAGAGAGAGGTCAAAATACGCATGTCACATGCACTTGGATATTCTATACACTTTGGTTAGGTAGAGAGAGACAAAATACACATGTCCCATGCACTTGGATATTTATACACTGATCGTTCAAAATAATTTTTTTTAAGAGTTCAAGGGCTCTTGCCCCGGCCTTTCAATTGCTTAAAAGACCACAGTATATCGTTTACAGCATAGAGTATCAAAGCCAAATTTAGTCCACCGGGACCAGCCAAACACAGGAATTAACAAAAGGTAACAGAACTACAAAGCTCATGTAGAGCATCATCTCATTACTCTGACTCCATCGCCACATCCAGAGTTCTCCACCAAGGCGCCATCCTTCTCGGCTCCCTGATCGTTCTCTCCTTGTATAGCCAGTCATCTTCATCTCCACTCTTGTGTATCTTCAAGTGATGTGTCTGAGGGCTTCTGGGAGCCAGAGAATCTGCCCAGCCACCATTTTGATTTGGGCAACATATTCCCTCAGGGTTTGCTGTTTGTTTGGAGGACACAGCACTGTCCAGTTTTGCAGCATTCCAGCTACCTTGAAAAGCAGCATTTCCATGCTCTTCCATCCAGAATTCTGAAAGCAAATTTCATTTCTGAGTTTCCAAATGGACCAAATAACAGCAGAAGAAACCATATTGGTGAGACAATGAGCTTTGTTACTAAGCCAAAATTGATCAATTGTCTCAATATTTTCTCCCACTCTAAAACCCAGAATTTCCGATAAAAGCTTCCAGCATTGTTTTGCCACCACACATTGAAAAAGGAGATGATGTAAAGATTCCTTTTCACAACAGAAAACACAACTCTCATCCTCTACTTTCCTACGCTTAGCTAGGTTATCTCTAGTTAAGGCTTTATTATGAATGACTAACCAAAGGAAAAAAATGCACTCTAGGTGGAATTTTCAAATGCCAGATAGCCGAAATGTGAACAGGTTTGATACCTCTAAAATTAATAACCTTATATAGGGATTGAGAGGAATAAACCCCAGAAGATGTAAATTGCCAAATCATTTCATCTTCCTCATCAGAGAACTGAACTAGTGAGACTAGTTCTACAATTTCAAGCCAAGAATTGTACATGCTTTCAGACACAGTCCTACGAAAAGAACATTTTAGGTTCCTCCCATCCCACAGATCAGCTAGCGTTTTACCTTTCTCATTTACAATCCTATATATTGGCCAAAATTGTATAGCTAGACTTGAGGATCCTAACCAATTGTCTTCCCATAGTCTAATACTCCTACCATTCCCAATCTTCCATTTATATCCCATTCTGGCAGCATGAGCTGCCCACATGAACCCCTTAAAGAAACTAGAGGTGCTCACTATACTGGATTGGAAAATATTTGGTCTCTTAGTCTGGTATTTAAAGTCTATCAACTCTCTCGAGTTTGTCTTTGTCAGAGTTATATCTTTTCAGCCAAGAAGCTAGAAGACTAATATTAAGGTCTCTCAAACTTGGGATACCCAGCCCCCCAAAATCTTTACTCATAGTGACCAACGCCCAATTAGCTAGGTGATACTTATGACACTCCTCAGAATCATTCCAGAGAAAGTTGGACATATGGCCATTCAAGATTCTTATTGCCTATTTAGGAAATTTGATTAAGGACAGTAAATATATTGGGATGCTGGCTAAACAGGCCTTAATGAGAGTTGCCCTAGCAGCTAAGGATAAGAGCTTCCCTCTCCATCCTGCCACTCTTTTTATGATATTATCTACTAGAGGTTGAATATCTTCCCTGGTTAGCTTCTCATAATGCAAAGGAGCACCCAAATACTTCATAGGGAAACCACCCAGAGGACAGGAAAAGATATGTGCAAATCTATGAGCCTCTTGTTGGTCTAAATTTAGAGGTACAATCTCACTTTTATGAAAATTTATCCTCATACCAGAGATCTGTTCATACCACATTAAGACACCTTTCAGATTTCTTAGATTGAGGTCATTGGCTTGTGAAAATAAAATGGTATCATCAGCATATTGTAAACACACTATCCCTCCTAGTCTAAAGTCTTCCATCAGGCCTCTAATCAGACCTTTATCAGTTGTGTTGGGGGAGGATTATAATGCAACATCGAACACTTAGTCGGCGGCGAGAACGGTTTCGCGTCTGCGAAATGGCATTCCTTAATTATCTACAATGAATACGTTTTTCGCTCGTGAAATGACGGCCGTCACTGGCGCCATTTCGCGGAGCGCTTTTCCTCAAGCGAACAAGTCAACGCGACAATGAAGGGTGAGCCCGGTGAGGGGGCGAACGTCTTTTCGACAATGCGAAATGGTTTTCGCCAATTGCATCAAATCAGCGATATCCCTAGGTGGGGGCTACAGTGGGGGAGAGAGGTGAGGCCGAGGAATGAAATGACGTGTTTACCCCCAACTCGAGTGGGGACACAAGGAGCGGTACATAGCGGCCTTCGGGAGGGTATGATCGGCAATTCCTTTAGGAGACCCGCCACCGTACCTATAAATACCGACCCAAGGGGAGACCAAGGGGGCTTTTGGGACCGGCCGATCCTCCGGCAGTCCAAGGCTTAGTTCGCTAAAACAACAAGTGGCGCCCACCGTGGTCGGCCCATTCCGACCATGGTTCGAAAAAAAGCAACCGCGAAAGCTACCGGCAATGTCCCCGACACATCAAAAACACAAAGCGGGTGGCGAAACCCGTCGATGAAACAAGGCCGAGGGTGGCGGCGGCACGCTGAATGAGCAGCCGACAACCACCGTGGGTCGTTTGTCGCCCCACCACCTGACGAAGAGAAGGAGAAGACCCCGTAAGGGCACGTCGCCGAGGCATCCGACTAAAACCGTACGTAAGATGATGTGGTCGATCAAGTAAGAAAGCCGAGAAAGCCGGATAGGTATGTCAGCGAAATCGAAGCCTTGGAGTACCAGAAAGAACAACTTCTTGAGCAGGCAGCCACGCGCGCTAGGGCGGACGACGCTGACCGCGCTATCGCCAGAGCGAAGGCACACAAGCAAAAGCTTCTCAAGGAGATCCAACAATTGCAGTACGGCTCTGTACCCAGCAACAAAAAAGAAACGGTCATCATCGACGACGACCAAGACAATTTCGAAGCTTTCGACCCAACCTCGCCGTTGTCAAAGGAACTGCAGCTGCACCCCTGGCCATCAAATTACAAACCTAGAATACCCACGTTCAACGGAAAGTCAGACCCAAAAAAGTTCATAGCGAATTACTTAAACAAACAATATACTCGGAAGCGGAGATGCCCGTACCACTGGCGAAATCTTTTTATATTAGCAAAGACAAGACATAGCCGGTGGGTGGTTCAATTCGCTAAAACCCTTGTCGGTTTCGCTCATGGCGCAGCTCAAGGGCGACATCGACAAACTTCGAAGGTTTCCATCCGAAGCCAAAGACAACGAGAGATGTTTTGAATTGTGTTCGAGAGAGAAGGAGAGTCCTTGGCCGATTACTTGGAAAGATTCATACAGATCAAGGCTCAAGTCCCAAGTATCCAGATTTAAATTGTTATCGCCGCCGCAATGTAAGGGCCTGTCTATAGGACAATGTGCAGCTCATTCAGCTCGCGACCCAATTCGGTTCGATCCATGAACTCTTCGACATAATGCGGCGTTTCGCCGAAAGCGGAGGAAGATTTCGGAAGAAGAAGAAAGGAGCACATGCGGGCATCCAAACCACCACCTCAAGGCGCATGAGCATCGATCAAAAAAGGCAATAGACCATTTCGCCGGGTTCACAACATGCAACAAACAAATGAGTATACAACTCGGAACAATCAAGCATAATCACGGAGGTCAAAGAACCTGGCTCCGGCCGAGGTCAAAGAGGAGGAAGGGAGCGAAAGGGGTGGCAGAGGAGGCCGCCACGGCTCATACAGAAAGCAGAGCTTTTTAACGCCATTTTGCCTGTTTTGCGGTGAAAACATGGGTCACACGACGAAAAGAATGCAAGTATGGCAAGTTAGCAAAGGCACAGAAAGAGCGAGATGACGCAGCCAACCGTGAATCACAGGCAAAGCATGTATTCCATAATACAGGCGGTCACCATCAGCACTTTCAGCCCCCAAATGCTTACCATCAGTTCGGATACGCACAGCAACATCCTTTGGCTTGGCAGCTCGCCTTTCCGCACAACCAGACGATCGCTGGTAGTCCAAGCTCCTCGGCGGTAACCCCAACCGCCCCATCAAGCGAACAGCAAAATTCCAATGTCCAATCGAGCAGCGCACAAGAAGGCTCCAGAGAACTACAGATAGTCAACACTGTGCTACCAACCAAGGGCCACATTTACGCAATCACCGGGGGTTCGAATCAAGAGCACCCAAGCAAAAGGGCGAAGAAGGATTTTGAGAGAAGAGTGATGACCGTAACCCCAAGACCACCGCTAAATAGACCAGCATGGGCCACAGTGCCGATCATTTTCGATGAACAAGATTTCTAAGTGAGGGATTTTCCGCATACTGATGCCTTCGTAATCACAGCGAACATCGCAGGTTTCACTGTACATAACATATTAGTCGACAACGGTAGCTCCGCTGATATCCTATTCGCCAAAGCTTTCGAAGCAATGGGTTTCGACGGGGAGGACGGTCGAGCAGCCAGCAACCCCGTTATGCGGCCGGGGGAAAAAAGGTCGATTTGTGGGAAAGAAAAAGAATTCAAGTGTCCTTCCTCAACGACGACCGCATCCGCACGAGAAGACATCACCTTCGACATCGTTAACATCGAGTACCCGTACACAGCTATATTTGGCAGGGGCATCATTGACAAGTTCGACATTATCATACGCCAAAGTTATTTGTGCATGAAAATGCCATCGCCTTTTGGAATAATCACAGTCCACGGTGATCAGATAGCCGCAAGAAGGATAGAAGGAAAGCCAACGCCAGGATACAGTGTGATAAACGAAGTCACGAAGCCGAAAGAGGCGGCAGAAAAAACAGAAAAGGACACTAAACGGGCAAGGCCAGCGGACAAACATGACAAGCAAAAGATCTCTTTCGCCAATCGACTCTTCGAAAACGACCTACATAGGGTCCGGGTTGCAGCAGCGGCCCGAGGCAAAGAGGTCGGGCTGAATTCCTCAGCGAAAATAGCGAGGTCTTCGCCTGGGTGCGCATCGGACTCGATGGGTGTAAAGCGCGACCTAGCACAAAGACAACCTAAATGTCGACCCCAGCGCCAGGCCAAAGAAACAGAGGTTAAGAAAAATGTCAGACGAAAGGGCAGAAGGCGCGAAACAAGAAGTGCAAAGATTGCTGGACGCGGGTGTAATCAAACCCGTACAATACCCAGAGTGGTTAGCAAACGTGGTAATGGTACGAAAGAGCAACGGAAAATGGCGAATGTGTGTTGATTTCACCGACTTGAACAAGGCATGCCCCAAAGATCCATTTCCCTTGCCTCGAATCGACACTCTAGTCGACATTGCTTCGGGATCCGAAATGCTCAGTTTGTTGGACTGCTTCTCGGGATACCACCAAATATGGCTGAACCAGGATGATGAGGAGAAAACAAGCTTCATCACGCCAGGGGGACCCATTGCTTTTCGCGAGAGAATGCCGAAAAGGGTCAAGAAACTCCGGGGCTACTTTTTCCAGAATGACCGCGAAGGTGTTCAAAAAACAGATAGGAAGAAATCTCGTTGCTTACGTCGACGACATTGTCGTCGTCAGCAAGAAGAAGGAAGCGCACATCTCAGATTTAAGAGAGACATTCGAAAATATCAAAACCAGTGGATTGCGTCTGAATCCCGAAAAGTGCATCTTCGGCATAGAAAGTGGAAAGATGCTTGGATGTATGGTTTCGGCCAGAGGAATAGAGGCAAACCCCGAAAAGATTGCAGCAATAATCAACATGCAACCTCCCAAGAACCGGAAGCAAGTGCAGCAGTTGACTGGAAGGATGGCTGCTTTAAACAGATTCATATCTCGCTCAGCCGAAAAGGGACTGCCTTTTTTCAAAACATTAAGAAATTCTGACCCTTTCGAGTGGGGACCCCAGCAAAAACAAGCATTTGAGGACTTAAAGGCATACCTCGTCAAAATGACGACCCTATCCTCACCCTCGCCAAAGGCGACCTTATTCCTATACCTAGCGGCATCCCCATCGGCCGTAAGCGCAGTGCTCGTGGAAGAAAAAGAATGCGAAAACAGACTTCGACAGTTCCCAATCTATTTCGTCTCGAAGCATTGACCGGTGCTGTCGAACTATTCGAATCGGAGAAAATCGCTTACACAGGTGGTCATGGCATCCCGCAAGCTCAAACCATACTTCCAAGCACACAACATAAAAGTATTATCTTCGCAGCCGTTGGAAGCATTGTTCAAGAACCAGGAAGGAGCAGGTAGAATCGCGAAATGGGCAGCAGAGCTGAACGAATTCGTCATCGATTACGAACACCGTTCGTCAATAAAATCTCAAGCCCTCGCAGATTTCATAGCAGACTGGACCCCAACAGCAAATGACACTTCGTTGCAGTTCGAAGAGGCCACATGGACTGTTTTCTGCGATGGAGCCTGGGGAGCATCTGGAGCAGGAATAGCTGCAGTGCTGATCCCACCCTTGGGACCCAAACTCAAGTACGCAGCTAGATTGGAGTTCCCCTCAACCAACAACACAGCAGAATACGAGGCAGTCTTATTGGGACTTCGCAAACTAAGAGCACTCGGCGTGCGAAGATGCACAATCAAAACCGACTCGATGGTGGTATCGGGTCAGATAGAGAAAACTTTCGTTGCAAGAGAACCCGAGTTAACCAGGTATTTGGCAGCCGTACGCTCGATGGAGAAGCACTTCGCGGGATTTTCGGTCAAGCATGTTCCAAGATGCGAGAACTCGAAGGCGGGGCAATTAGCTTAAAGGCCGCTCAATCATCGAAATGCCCATCGATGTGTTTTTTTTCGTAAAACCGATAGTTCAATCCATAAAAGAGGAAGAAGACTGTCCAAAATTGGTGCATGCAATCTTGGGCGAAGACTGGAGAACCCCCATATTAGCCTTCATTAATGGCTCATTCGAGCCTCAAACCAAGCAGGAGATTGATTTGGGTCGCCAAAACAAGGCTTTATTCGATAATCGGAGGCGATCTGCGTACAAGGCAGGTGTTGTAGCACCAATGCTGAAATGCATAAGTCGAGAAGAAGGAGTCCAGTTGCTAAAGGACATTCACTCGGGCGCATGCGGGGCTCATAGAGGACCACATGAAATAGCGCATTGAGCGATGAGGCGGGGATTCTATCGGCCAACAAATGGATACCGATGCGAAAAGACTTAGTCGGCGTTGCGAAGGATGCCAAATGTTCGCCAAGAATCAAAAACAGACCCCGGCGAGTATGACGCGGTCAATCGTACCAACCCTGGCCGCCCAGAGGTGGGGGTTGACATCGTCGGTCCACTTCCCACAGCCCCCAGGGAATGTCCGTTTCGCAGGTTGTGGCATCGGAATATTTCACCAAGTGGGTTGAGGCCAAGCCGCCGCAAAGATAACTTCGGGGAACCATGATCGGTTTTGTTTGGCGGCGAATAGTTCTGTCGTTTGGAGTACCCTCCGTAATCACGGTAGACAACGGAAGCGATTCGATTCGGTGAGTTCGGGAACTTCGCGAAGAACCGGCAATCCAAATCAATTTCGCTTGGTGTATCACCCAAAGATCGAATGGAGCAATAGAAAAGAGCGAATGGCTTAATCTTCGAATCGGTGTCAAAATCACTATTCGACGCAAAGAAGGGAAAATGGCCGCAGGAGATGGTTACGGTGTGTGGGGCCACAATGTCTCGCAGTCAAGGGCTACCGGTTTTACTCCTTTCGGGCTTTTGTTCGGCGATGAAGCGGTAACCCCGAGGAACTCAAATTGGGATCTTTTTCGCACATTGGTGGCAAAGCAAACACCCCAAGCTTGGTATGTCCCGCTGGAAGCAGCTTGAAGCGGATAGGGAAAAAGCGGCAAAAAATCTAGACAAGTACCACCGCAAAACAAGAGGTTTGGCGGAACAAGAAGGTCCTAAGGAAGAATATCTGAATGAAGGAGACTTGGTCTTGGTTAGACACAACGACAAGCAAGGAAAGCTGCAGCCTCAATGGTATGGACCATTCATCGCCGCAAGAAGGGTAAGCGAAGGTGTTTTCCGCCTGCGAACAGGAGGGACGGCACCGAAAGCTCCTACACGCATAACGCCGACAATCTTCGTCGTTTTTATCCTTGAGCTAAGGCTCAGAATCTATGATCATTTGATATTTATGTAATGTTAGTTCGAACAAGAGTACGTCGAAATGACGAGTGATCAAATCTTGGATGAGAATTCAATCTCGATTCGAAAAGAACCCATGTTTTAAATGCGAAATGGGCTCATCGAAGTCCACACGGCACGAGCGCTCGAGCACATCGCGCGCCTCGAGGCCTATACCACCCAAGGGTGTTCTCGATCAAACGCTTGGTAATGCGCGAGCACTTCGCACAAACCAAACGATACACACCTAAGGGTGCGGATCATATGATTCAAATTTCGAAAGGAAGAAATCCTAAAGATACTTCTTTATCGAAAGACACAAATAGGGATTGCTAGCCAAATCAAGCGCAAACCCCAAAGTACGAGACAAAGTACGAGAAGATATGATTCGATTCGAAAAAATTTAAGAAGAATAAAGACTGAATCCTTGCAAATAATTTGTGGGTCAGTCCAACCACCACACCAACCGCCTTTAAATCATACCTACCAGGGGTTAACAAGCCTCCCTTGAGCAGGCGACACTATAAAAGGAGACCAAAAGCTCGCCCCCGCCACAGGCACAACAAAGAGATCATTAGGATTGAGAGGGGTCGGGAAACACCTAGTCGCAAGGAACCCGGGTCTTCGACCATCACATACCGATCCACTCGCAGACTGAGAAAGAAAAGCCGCCAGGTAATCATTAGCCTCGGCAGTAGCAAATACAATTTCCACAATTTCGTCTGCTAGAGGCGGGATGCACCTGGGCACAAGTGCCATAGGTTAGCTTGCTACCAAAAAAGGAGTCTCACAGTGAGAAACGAGAAGCTAGACTCATAGGACTGAGAAGCATCAGGATTTCGAAACGGCCACTATATTCGCACTCCACCAAAGACGGATCCCCAAAGGACCGCACGCCGAGACGGATGTCGGCCTTTTCTCCGCTAGATCTCGGAAACTAAGGGTGGCGGCGCAAGACGATGCATCGAGGTGGCGAGTACTCCGACATTCACGCCGCCTCGGTTTCTCCACCTCCTACTTGGCAACAAGCGAAGAAAAGCTGAACGACCAGAAGCTTCAACGGGAAACCCAGCGCTCAGTCTCTTTTTCGCGCTACCGAATGTGAATTCGCCGACCCCCCTAGCAAGAGGGGAGGGGGCCTTTCAAAATTTAAATTTCAATTTAGCCTATGGGGCTCGTCTCTATTCGCTTTAGCGAACACTGGTCGCCGACCCCCCCTAGCAAGAGGGGAGGGGGCCTTTCAAAATTTAAATTTCAATTTAGCCTATGGGGCTCGTCTCTATTCGCTTTAGCGAACACGGTCGCCGACCCCCCTAGCAAGAGGGGAGGGGGCCTTTCAAAATTTAAATTTCAATTTAGCCTATGGGGCTCGTCTCTATTCGCTTTAGCGAACACGAATTCGCCGACCCCCCTAGCAAGAGGGGAGGGGGCCTTTCAAAATTTAAATTTCAATTTAGCCTATGGGGCTCGTCTCTATTCGCTTTAGCGAACAAGAATTCGCCGACCCCCTAGCAAGAGGGGAGGGGGCCTTTCAAAATTTAAATTTCAATGTAGCCTATGGGGCTCGTCTCTATTCGCTTTAGCGAACACGAATTCGCCGACCCCCCTAGCAATAGAGGGGAGGGGGCCTTTCAAAATTGAAATTTTGCTTCTGCATTCGGCCTTTCCAAATTGAAATTTTGCTTCTGCATTCGCGGATAGGTCTGTTTTTGGGATAGGCCCCCAAAAGATGAAAATAGCAACAAAAAAACAAACGCATGACCACAATCCCGAAACCAAGTTACAAAATGATAAGTTCTAAAGCCTCATAACCGCAACCAAACAGACCGTCCCTGTAGCTATTGACCAGGGCGACAGAAATAGTTAAAGCGACGCTCTTCCATCGGAACAAATGTTTCTTCAGGCTCCTCCTTCGAACAAGTAGATCGGCAGTAAAAAGCTGCGTTTCGCCCGTCGCTTCGATCAAAACCGAAGGGTCAAAACTGGTAAAAATCTTGCAACGATCGAAACATCTCGCGATTATGACGAAGACGCGGCCGAAGAAAGCTCCTTAGCGAACAACCGATATGTCGACGACGGTATTCGTACCAAGAACCACCGCCAACCACAAAATTGCCGCAACGAATTGTCAAGGGGTAAACTTCTTCAGGATGGCCAGGCCCTTCCACGGGATCCTGCGCCATCGATATACACTAAGTTAAGTTGTTTTAAGTATCAGACAACTGGCTCACAGCCCGAGCCAGAATAAGCGAAACTACATTTCTAGACATTCGTCGGGGGACTACGCACAACCTCCTCGTTCTGAGCAGTCTCGGCATTTTCGTCGGCGGGAGGGGTAGCCGCGGCACCCCCAGACAAGCTGGCTTCGCGAGCATCGCGGGCTGCGAGATAGGCTTTCACCTTCTCCTTGATAGCCTCCTGCTCCTCCGCGCTCTGCAAAGCAAAGTGTCCGAATACATCAATCAAGCAAACAACAAAAGCAGACACAGAATAAGTCTAAATCTTACGTTTCCCCGGCTAAGAGCTGCGCGAAGGAGAGCGATGTCACGCCCGCCCGGACGCCAGAAGGCCTCAAAGAAGCGAATAGCCGCCGTGTTCGCTTCCGGCGATGGGGTCCAGTATGCCTTCGGCTCTTTAGCTTCCAGGCCACCATAGTGCTCGCAAGAAGAATCCTGCAGAGCCTGCGCGAAAGCACGCAGAGACTCCATAGACGCATACTCGCGGCCAACCGCCATAAGATCGGCTACACCGCGAAGTTCGCCGGCAAGCCACGAAAGGAACTGGGCCATCGGCATGTCCGCAGGAGGGGTGGCCTCCTCGCCTACACTCATCAGAAGGTCCTTATACGCTTCGGCCACCTTCTGGGCTTCGATGGTGTTGTTACGCCTTTCCTCCGACGAGGCCCGACGAAGAGCCACCAGACTCCCTTTGGCTTTCGTGGCTTCTTCCGCGGCAGTAACTGCCTTCTTCTCCGCCTCGGCGGCAGCGGCCTTAGCGCTCTTGAGTTCCTTCTTCAGGGAAGTTATTTTCTCGTCTCGCGACTTCAATTCGCGCTCAAAGTTTTGGCGTTGCGCGAGGGCCATCTTCTGTAGGGCTCGGCCGAGGAGCGCGCTCTGCGAAAGGATTCAATGTAAACGAAAAGATACACAAAGAGCCCTCAAAGGCATAATACACAAAGCGAAAGGCAACTTACGCTGATCGCATGAAAGTTCACAGCTTCAGTCAGATCTATATCCGAACTGTGCAGCAGATCTTGTTCTAGCTCGGGGGCGCCAAAAGCCCCAAGGCAGGAATCCGCCAGAAGCATGCCTTCACGCCCCGGAAGTACGCCGGACCGAACGAGGTTCACGTCTGCGACCAGCCGCGAATCCGATGGCATGCCTAAAGAACGAGCAATCCGGTAAGTCTCCTCTCGGGCGAGCACATCCTCGCCAGAGGAGCTCGAACCTGAATAAACTCGCACAGCCTCATCTTTAACACAACGTGGGTTTGGGCCCAAGCGAACCTCCCCATGGCCAAATAGCAAGTGATGGGCATTGGCAGGAGAAATGCGCACTAGGCGGTCGAAGGGCTCGAACTTACCAGTATCTGTGCGAAGACGAGACGGCTGCGAGGTCGCAGCATGAGAAGGCAAACAATCAGTAGGCGCCTCAACGGACGCGGTCTTCGCCTTCTTAAGGGACGGTTCGGCTGGGGCCGCCATTGCGGAGCGCGAGGTCTTGCGAGACACCTTGGCGAACACGTCGCCAACCGACATATCCCCGACAACAGCAGCACGAGGGTCGGCAACTTTCCTTGCGGCCATCTCGCCCTGGTCTTCGCTACCCTATAAGCCGGAGAAGCATATAAGTACCCAAAAAAAAAAAGAAAGACATTAATTCGAGTAGCAAAAAACAAATGCATCGGGAGCAATTAATAAGAGACAAAAAACAAAAACAGCAGTACCGAAGAAATCGAAATATGCCCATAGTCGCGTGTTGAACCATGCACGACCTTTCGACTGCGACGACCCAAAGGGCGTGCCATCTCGCGACCAAGCTGCACGTCCTTTGGCTCAGTAAGGCGAGATGCTCGTCGTTTCGCAGATTCGAGGAAGGACGTGGAGCTCCGAGCCCCTCGCCCCCGATCGCGACTGCGACCACCACGTCGACCTCGACCACGCCCACGACCGCGGGCGGCGGAGGCCGAAGTCCCAGCTCCGGGTTCAAGAGCGGGATCAATCCGATCAGCATAGACAACCCTCATGCCAGTAAAAATTCTGTTCAACCGCCGGAGACCAGGAAGCCACTTGTTCTTCGCTGTGTGCTCTTTGCTATTGTAAGGGCCGATCACGGCGTCAGCTTGCCCTTTGATATACTGAACGTAATCGAAGTCGCATTCGTATCCCCTCGGCCGAGATGCATGCACCACCGGCCCCCGATACCCATTTTTGGTAGCGAATTCAGAGAAACCGCTGCCCAACTCCAAAGGCCATTGCCTCGACGCCACCCATTCTTCGACCAGATCACGACTGATTTGGCGACGGGAAGTATTGATGAAAGCCTCGGAAGCAGCGGCGGAAGCATCGCCAGTATCGAATACTTCCGCTAGTCTCACGCCACGCATAGGCACCAGCTCAGAGACCAGAACGCTCGCCTTGCCCAGACCATTCTCCATCGCGGCGACAACTTCTTCGTCAGTGCATACTCGCAGATAGAACCAATGTTTCTGCCAATCTGCCCACTTGTTGCGATAAGCAGGGACAATTTGTATGGTACCCCGAGTTTTCTGGGGCACGAAGTTATACGACCCAAATTCAAGTCGGCCACCGCGCTGTTTTTTCTCAAACAGCTGCGCCTCGTAGTATTTGGCGAAAATGTTAACGTCAAGCGGAGCCCCCATCATTTTCAAGGAGGCAGCGAAAACCCCCATACGAGCGAAAGCGTTTGGAGTCAGCTGGTGTATCTGGATGTCAAACCGTTGAAGCACTTCGCAAACGAACGGCTCACAGGGAAATCGTAGCCCAGCGGTGAAAAAGTCCTTGAACACAACCGCTTCGTAAGGCTCCGGACGGGGGACTGTTTCGCCTTCGGGTGCGCGGCACGCCTCCCGTGTATTTTCGCTCATCGTGCCTTCGACAACAAGCTCATCCAAAACAGCCTCCGTGATCCGGGACCGGCCGAAATAATAAACCGGCACGAGATCACCTGGAGTAGATTCCCCCTGATCCCCTCCCTCCTCATCCACAATCTCCACGTCGACTTCCTCTTCAGCCTTAGGCTGAGCCTCCTCCTTCGCCTCTGAATAGGCGTTTCCGTCGGCACCGTTATGGTCCGAAATATCACCTCGGATAGCATGCGCAGGGGCTTTATTGCCAAGAGAAGAGAATCCAGTCGAACTAGACTCAGAGCTTGAACTGCCCGAGGTTGTCAGACCACATCCGCTTTCGTCAGAACTGCTACCGCCCGTGCTCGCCATGATTTAAAAGTAGAAATAGAACCAACCAAGGCAACTAGCGCGAACTACCAAGAGCGAATAAATAATCAAGAACAAAACTCGGGAATCGAACGAACGGAATGCAGAACAAATATAAAGCAAGGGCAGTCACAAAAGCGGAGACAAAGAAAAACTCACCGACAAGGAGACCGAAGATGCAGAAACGAACGGCCCTTAGCGAACGCAAACCGTGCGAGCTTGAGTCGCTCGGGGGCTGAATGAGAGACAAGTGAGCGCCGACTGGGGTACGGGTCACGGATGGCGACCCCCCCTTATATAGCCCCGCCACCGTCTTTGGCGGGAAAAGACGAATCGGCGCGGCGGAAAATGAAGCGACGCGGCCGTTCCGGCCAAAAAAAAAAAAGAGAGAAATCCCCGCGACAGTCTCCTTCCCCGCAAGGAAATCTCTCTCCGGGGGCCTTTCCGGGGAACAGCCATCAAAAGGGCAAACAAACCCCCCATTTCGCTTCAGTCGGGCGAAAGGGGCTGGGGGCGAACCAGCCAGCCCCATTCCCCCGAGGGGCTAGTGTTGGGGGAGGATTATAATGCAACATCGAACACTTAGTCGGCGGCGAGAACGGTTTCGCGTCTGCGCGAAATGGCATTCCTTAATTATCTGGCGAATACGTTTTCGCTCGCGAAATGACAGCCGTCACCGGGCGCCATTTCGCGGAGCGCTTTTCCTCAAGCGAACAAGTCAACGCGACAAATGAAGGGTGAGCCAAGAGGGGGCGAACGTCTTTTTCGACAATGCGAAATGGTTTTCGCCAATTGCATCAAATCAGCGATATCCCTAGGTGGGGGCTACCTGGTCAGGAGAGCAGGTGAGGCTGAGGAATGAAATGACGTGTTTACCCCCAACTCTGAGTGGGGACACAAGGAGCAGGTACATAGCGGCCTTCAGGAGGGTATGATCGGCAATTCCTTTAGGAGACCTGGCCACCGTACCTATAAATACCGACCCAAGGGGAGACCAAGGGGGGCTTTTGGGACCGGCCGATCCTCCGGCAGGTCCAAGGCTTAGTTCGCTAAAACAACAAGTTGCTTTATTAATCATTTTGGACAAACCATCTCCTACTAGATTGAAATGAAAAGGGGACAGCGGATCTCCTTGCCTAAGCCCTTTACCAGTTTTGAAATAAGCACTATCCTCACCATTCACCATAACCCTATGGAGCCACCAACAACTAATTGTTTAACCCAATTTATCCAAATTGGGTCAAAATTCCTAGATTCCAGAAGTGCAAAAAGGAAATCCCAACTTACTCTATCGTAGGCCTTTTCATAGTCTAGTTTTAGGACGACTCCTTTTTCCCCAGATTGATGTACGCTGTGTACTATCTCATGAGCAATAACTACACTCTCTAATATATATCTCCCTTTAATAAATGCAGTCTGTGATCGTTAAAAATAATACACATGTCCCATGTATATAAACAGATCGAAATAAAGGGACAACTGTCATATAGTTATGTAGAGAGTTAGAGATCGTTGTTGAGAAGAAACTAGATAGATAGAGATCAGTCACAGATAATAACAAAGAAAAAGAGAAACTAACCGATTTCGATAAGGGTTAGTTTTGTGGGCTTCTAGCTCCTCTAATAAACAGATTTCGACTCCTTTTGTGGAGCAGCTTCTCTTATACATGTCCAATGAGCTAGAGCAGCCCGTCATGTCATGCCTCTCCAGCTGCGTAGAATAGAGCTTCACGCATGGCTACCGACTCAAGCATGGCCTGCTAGGCAAATTTTCGAGCTGGGCTGGCCCGATAAGCACCATCATCTAGGGAGGTCGGGCCAACCTGAGCCCGCTTTAGCAGGGGAGGAGAGGAGTCGAGGGCAGTGGCGTACCAGGCCATGGAGGAGCATCGAGGGGCCGCATGAAGTCACGGAGGAGCCCACCGAGGCCATGGAGAAGCGCATGGTCGAGGGGGCCACCGGTCACGTCGAGATTGGCGGCAGCGGCATCAAATCTACGCAATGTAGAGGACGACAAGGGAAGAGAGACCCAGAGGCGGTCAAACCACCGGCGACGCACCCTGGTTGGAGAGACGAGAAGACGTGACAGGGCAAGCGGGTGGCCAAGCGGAGGAAGAAGCTAGAGGAGCGCGATACGGGGGAGTGGGGCTTCGTGAGCCAAGGAAGAGACCCGTGAGTCGCGGTGGGGAATAGGAATTTCCCTATCGCTAGCCGTGGGAACAAGAATTTCCCTATCACTAACTCACGCAGGGGCTATGAAAAATTGGTGATGAGTTGCTGGCCGAGTTAGACAGGCTTACTATTAGATAGGATGTTGGGCTATGGTGTAAGTGGATGTTAGTCTTAATGGACCAAATACAATCGGCCATGTCTACAGAGGCCGAGCCGTGCCACCTGATGTGTCTGAGGAGTGGACCAAGTACGATAAGCATCGGCTCAGCCAGCCTAGTCCCTTGAAACACTAGGTTGTGCTATGCTCGAACAGGGCCAAATTGCAGGCCTCGTGCCGGGCTAACACGTCACGGGCTGCATGGGCATCTATACTTCTCTCATGAAGCAAAACCATTTTAGAAAATGTTTAGAAAAAACTATTCTAGTGACAGTTCACAACTAGAATTTATAACTTTTTCTAGTGAGGTTTGTTTCTTCTTAGTATTTTGGTATTCAAAATTTAGTATAAACTTTCTCTAGTAAATTTCTGTTAGTGAGGAATTCTATGTGCTATGGCTAATGTTAGTGGTTTATTACCAATTAAAAACACTAGGAGAAGTCTACCGTTTTTGGCAGTGATTTCTTGATAATCTGTGTCAATTTGTGAGGAGTCAGGAGAAGCCACGTTTTTACGGCTCCGGCTCTTCCGGGCTCCTTATGAGAAGTTATTTTTTTTAAATGGCTGTTTGGTATGGCTACGTGACAAGAGCCTCAAGAAAGTGGAGCCAGAGTTGTGGGCGCTAAATAACATCCCACATAAACAAAACTGGTGACATGTTATGAAATTTACGAGGGAAGTGAAGAGTTGGGCTTGATCGCGACAAAACTTGATTTACATGGTTACCATGGCTACAAAACCAAAACTAGGGTGAATAAACTAGAGTGAATCTCTATTGGGAGTAAATTTTCGAAAGATCATACTAGGAGTAATTTGTTTCGTCTCAATATCATGAGCAATTAAATGCTTTTGTCTAGTCTATGAATGAAAAAATGAAACTCACATTCAAAGGGGGCAGTTCCATTCATCAATCTAAACCTCTAACTAAGATATGGCACTCTTAGAACTACACATAACGAAACTCACAACTGATAATAGCCTTAACACTAAAAAATAGTAGATATTTTTTGGCAACTGACAGAAAACACAAGATGTGCAAAAGACCTACTTTGTAACACACGCAGCGGGTAGGGTGGATTAGGACTAGTAGATTGGAGGAGAAGGAGGAGGGTGCGGGGGGAGTGGCGCATGCCCTAGAGTGCGACAACCAGTGGCAGCACGGCGACGGGCTAGGGCGGTGGCGGCTTGGTGAGAGGGAGAGAGAGCCCAAGCGTGGGAGAGATCAGAATAAAGGATTTGCGCCCAATTAATTCTTGATTGATCCGATTACAATTTACTAATATTTATAGTTCCAAGTGAGCTTTAACGAGAAAGTCATTATCGAACACTCACTTTCCTTTTTCTAATCTTAATTACCTAAATAATAATAATAAAAAAAGGTAACTCACGACGACGGCGGTGGGGCGGCCGTGCGGGCCCCATGGCCCTCGGGCGCGTGGTGGCGGTGGCGGTGGCTAGGGTAGCCGCCGCCCCCTCTTCACGTGGCACCCCACGCCGCCCTTCCCTAGAACGGGCCGTGGGGCCCGCTATCTTCGGCTATATTCTCCTTGGGAGCCCCTTTTGGCCAATCAACTCCATAATTTATCACCGTCTTTATTGGATGTGTGATAGAACTTCTCCCTTTTTCGATCAACGTGTCTTCACGCTAATTCTCGGTCCAAACGCTGTGACCTTCTGCGATGTGTGCTGGATCCTGTCGGTCTAAATACAATTGGACGAGAAAACTGGCCCTTGTAGTTAGCTTCGTCTGTAGTTTCGTTTGCAATAAAAAAGAAGCAATAGGGGAACAAACCGAGATATCCATTAATAAAGTGACTGAATGGGTTGCTTGACTGCATTATCCCTGGCGGTGTTTGACTCATAGCCTTCTGAGATATGGATCCCCTATATGTAACTGATATGTCTCCTCCTGTGGTATGTAGAGAGTATGAACCTCTTCAACATTAAACTGTCCCGGAATATGATGACAAATTACTGCTGGTTTTCTTGCTGAGGGGTAACCGCAAAATTACTCCATGGTACTATGTAGTAGTTTGCCTAATGTATAATCATTTAGGGACAACAATAAATCATCCCAGTTATTGCGGTTAATCTCAATGCTGCCTTTCTAAGCAAAGCGATGTCCTTTGTCATAAAAAATCACAGTTGCCCATGGAATCCACGTAGTTGGCCATTTATCCACAGACAAGACAACAATAGAAAAGCTGGTATTGTGTTGTGTGTAGTGCAGTAATTAAAACCCATATCAAAAAGTTCAGGAGATTTCTTTCCTCATATGTTTCCATCAATTCTGGCAAATAGGTAGATGTTGCTAAAATATAATACCTGTCTTTGTAGCAAATAGCACCATCCTCTAAAATCCACTAGGATATTGCTTGATTCAGCCAAATTGTATCGGCAATGCTTCATCCTCTCAGGCTGCTTGGCGTAACTATGAGGTGCATGAATGTCCAAAGAAGGTTGAAGTATACCTGGGTCCTCCGCAAGGACAATTGGGCATGTAATATCACCACTGTTTGCAATGTGTGGCTCTAGAATCATCTGATCTGCTTCACCAACACGCGGATCCGGTGTGAATTCCTGCAACAAAATAGAAAAATCTGCCCAATTTGCTAATATTGCTTCTAAGAAAATCCGTATAAACCAAGCAAAAATAGTATCTATTAAGTCTAGAGCAGCATATCATATCCTTTGCTCTGCTGTCAACCCATATAACTGAAACAAAATTTCCATCCACAAAATCCAAAAAATAGGGTCTATAGTTCCATAAAAAAAATTAGGGTTGTGTCGGGGACCAAAATAACGGCCCCCTAAAGAAAGCCCAACAAACGCAAAACGTGGCCCAGCAGGCCTCTCGCTGTTCGAACCGGGGCCACGGCAAGCGTCCAGCCTCCGTCCCGTCCGAGCCCACCCCTTGAGGAGGGCTCGGGCGAGCCAGATTCTCCGTCCGCCGAGCCCCCACAGCTGGGGCCTCGGGCGGACTTCCAGTCTCCGTCCCGCCCGACGGGCGGGTCTCCACTCTCCGTCCCGCCCGAGCCCCCACCGCTGGGGCCTCGGACGGAAGTCTGTTCTCCGCCTCACCCGAGCCCCTGGCGGACAGGCCTCGGACGGGTCGCGCCGCACTTCCTGGTCAAACCAGGCCTCCGACTCGACGTATAACCACCGCCCGCCTTCCCACAGTGCTTGTCAGATGGCAGAGGATGGGGAGCCGTCCCATCCCGGCTCTTACGCCGGGCTCAGGATTGCGTTATCCTTCGCAGTGGAGGCCATGCCAGCCACTGTGGGGCACTGTGTTGCCTAATCTTCCTGACAGGTCAAGTCACCGAGGCTCCAAGGCGGTGGCCGCCAGGCCAAGGGACGTCACTGGCATCATCCTCCGTAAGGGGGTCAGGCCAAGTGGGGCGCCGGTCAAAGCAATAGTCCCTCCCGGGTTTTTCGAGCCGGGGTGGGGCGGCGATTGTCATAATGACGGCTCTCCCTTTGTGCCAACCACATCATGTACGGCGGCGAGGCCGAGGCCCTCCGGGCCTCGGAGTCAAGGCGGGTCGAGAGCTACGGCGTCTTCTTTGGGGACGGATACGCCCCCCCCGGCCCTCCGACGATCTCTGAGGGACGTCCACTTCTTCCGTTGACGGGGCGACGGGGATGCGACCCCTCACAACCACGCCCATGTCTGCGGTGCGGCGCCCGTGCCAAAGCCCACGTCGGGGCCTTGGCACGAGGATGGCGGCGGACTCCAAGGCCGTGACCGGGAGGGAAGAGCAGCTTCCCACGCACGCCAACTCTTTGTAAGCCCCGCCACTCCCTTGCGGCTATAAAAAGGGGAGGGGGGGGCCCGTAGAGGGGGACAAAGTTGACATAGGCGCACTCCGGCCATTCAACCATCACGAGACTTGGGACCGGCTCCCTCTCTCTTTGCTTGTACACCCTACCTACGAGCACTTAGGTGCAAGATAATACAAGTACCTCTCACCCCCCCCCCGGACGTAGGGCCTTCCTTGCCCGAACCGGTATAAATCCTTGTGTCCATCTTGTACACCATCCGGAGGAGGGAACACGCACCACAAATTCACTCGTCGGGGGCGGGGCCACCCGGTTCTAGCACCCGGCGGTTGGGCGCCGTAGTAGGGGAGTGCGTGTTTCATCTCTTTTCCCCGCCGGACTTCCGGATGGCAGGCCGGACGCGACGACGCTTCTCGGGGCGTTTCGACCTCGACTCTTCTCTCCACCCGGCCCGGCTGGAGCCGGGGACCCCGATCCGATTCGGTGAGCTTGAGTTCGTGTCGATTGGGGTCCGATTTGACATGGAACTCCTCCCGGCCCAGGGGTTCGGGGACCCCCCGACGCTGTCCCGGGCGGATCCTTCCCCGGCCCGCGCGGAGGCGCCGTGGCGCACGCCTTCACCGCGGCGGACTCCAACGACGCCCGACGTTTGGAGGAGGACCTGTGGCGCTGCAACTGGGCGACGCCTCTCGCAAGGGCGCTCGGCTGGCGTCGCCACCACGCCAGCCGTTTGGCTTGGTCAATGCTGCTGCCACGAGCGCGGCGTTGGTCTCCACCGTCATGGGAGCCCGGAGGAGGCGTCCACGACGCCAGGGGGCCCCCAGGGCAGCTCCCTGCGGACATCCCCGGCGGATCCGTCCACGCCTTCGAGGAGTACGTCGAGGAGGAGGCGGCGCCACTCCGGCACGCGCTACACCCACCCGATCCGACGCCACCTCGAGAATACGGAGCCCGGGGGTTCATCTGAGCACGCTTTTCGCCTTCGGCTACCCCGACTCCGACTCCCCAGACGATATGTACGACCCGACGCGCGAGTGCTTCCACGTGGAGGTTCGTAACCTCGGCGCCGACGGCCGCGACAGCGACAACGAAGAGCAGGATCGCGACCCCGGGCACACCGTCAGGACCGCTCCCGTGGTTACGACCCCATGGATCCAAGTGGCCCCGTCCACCGGGCCAGGAGCGGCGGACCCGCCCGGCCGTAGCAACACCAAGAGCGGAGGACCCGCGTCACGCCTCAGGAGCCACGTCGGCACACCGTCGAGCAGATCCGCGACCTCAGGGCCAAGCTCGATCACGACCGTCTTCAGCTACAGCAGAAGATAGGCGCGCTCGAGCAAGGCAACCGCGCAGCGCTCAACCCGAGCCCCGCGGCACGGCAGCACGCCCGCGACGTCCACGAAAGGATCGTCAACGACGTGGGAGGCGAGCAACCTCCCATCTTCCAGCGTGCAAGCCAGAACGTCGCTGCCGCGGCCATGCTCCTCCGAGCGATGCCGGAGCCCTCAACTCCAGAAGGACGCCGCATCCGCGACGAGATGCGGGGCTACATTGAGACCGCCGCGGCCCAGCAGGCCGAGAGCTTCGGCCTCACGCCGGGAAAGGGCGAGGAACCCGCTGGCATCCCCGGAGGAGGAGCGCGAGGCCTGCATCCACCAGGATCCTCGCGAAGGCCGGCTCGCGAGCGCATCCAGGGACAACCGCGGCGGCCTCGACGACGGCGGCGGCAGCGCAACGTCGTGAGGGAAGCGCGAGTGCGGGATGAACGCGATCGCCGGCCCGCAGCGAGGTGGCCGACGCGACATCGGCGAGGACGGCGGCGACGGACCCGGGCCCCCGCGCCTTCAGCCGGGCAATCCGCGGCGCTCGGTTCCCCGTTCAGTTCCAGCCACCTGCCAACCTCGCCAAATACTCGGGAGAAACGAACCCCGAGGTTTGGCTCAACGACTACCGCTTGGCCTGCCACCGGGCGGGGCGGATGACGACAGACTCATCATCCGCAACCTTCCCTCTCCATCGGGCGACGCCGCCCGGGCCTGGTGGAGCACCTTCCCCGCCCGGACGATCTACGACTGGGGCGACCTGGTTAAAGTCTTCGTAGGGAACTTCCAGGGGCACATACGTGCGCCTCGGGAACTCTGGGACCTCTTGTTGCCGCCCGGAAGCCCGACGAGTCACTCCGTGACTTCATTCGCCGCTTCTCCAAGAAGTGCACCGAGCTGCCCAACGTGGCCGGTGCCACCCTTATCAGCGCCTTCCTAGACGGGACGACCTGCAAGGAGTTGGTCCACGAGCTGGGCCGGAAGATGCCCTCCACCGCAAATGAGCTGTTCGAGGTGGCTACCAACTTCGCCTCCGGCGAGGAAGCGGTGGGGGCCATCTTCCGCGGTGCCAGCGATAGGGGAAAGCAGAAGGATGAAGGAGCAGAGGGAGCAGCAACCCGCAACGCCAAGAAGAACAAGAGGGGCAAGCGGAGGGGAAGCAAGGCAAGAAAGAGGAGGGCTCGAGGATGAGCTGTCGCTGCGGCCCGACCGCAAAGCACCCGAGGTCCCCGGGGGCCCGGGCGTTCGATGACCTGCTCAAGAAGCCGTGCCCCTTCCACAAGTTCCCCGTCAAGCACACCATGGGGAGTGTGACTTGGCCTGCCGGTTCTACCAGAAGCTCCCCCCGCCCGAGGACAAGAAGAAGAAGGAGAAAGAGGACGGAGGCGAGGACGACGGCTTCCCGAAGATTCATGATGTCTTCATTATCATCGGCGGGCAGTCGGCGAACTTCTCCCCGCGCCAGATCAAGCGCGAGCGCCGGGAGGTGTTCTCGGTACGCCCCGCCACGCCGCAGTACCTGCCGTGGTCGACCGACGCCATCACCTATGGCATCGACGACCACCCGCCTTACGTGCCGAACCCCGGGAGATACCCGCTCGTGGTGGATCCCGTCGTCGGCAACGTTCGGCTCACCAAGGTACTGATGGATGGCGGCAGCGCCCTCAACATCCTCTACTCCGACACCCTCAGCCTGCTGGGGATGGAGCGTCCGCACCTCCGACCTTCCAACTCCCCCTTCCAGGGCATCGTGCCAGGCAAGCGTGCTTGGCCCCTCGGGCAGATCGATCTCCCCGTCGTCTTCGGAACGCCATCGAACTACCGCAAGGAGGTCATCACCTTCGACGTGGTTGACTTCCGGGGAACCTACCACGGCATCCTCGGACGTCCCGCGTACGCGAAGTTCATGGCGGTCCCCAACTACACGTATCTCCTCCTCAAGATGCCGGGCCCCAACGGCGTCATCACCATTGGCTCCTCCCTACGAGCACGCGTTCAAGCTAGTGACGCGTGGAGGCCATCGAGCACGCCGAGGCCATGGCCGTCTCCGAGGCTCTCGACTCCAAGCGCCACGCCGGCGCCTTCGAGCCGTCCGACGGGGTGAGGGAGGTTCCACTTGACCCCTCCACCTCGTCCGGCGGGGCGGTGAAGATCTGTGACTCCCTCGACCCTAAATAGGAGGCCGTGCTCGTCGACTTTCTTCGGCGCGAACATCGACATCTTGGCGTGGAGTCCCCTCGGATATGCCGGGCATTCCGAGGGATGTCGCCGAAGCACTCCCTTGATATCCGGGCGGGTCCGGACCCGGTGAAGCGGCGTCTGCGCCCGATTCGACGAGGAGAAGCCTTGAGCCATCGGCGAGGTGAACAAGCTTTTGGCGGCCGGATTCATCAAGGAGGTGTTCCACCCCAGTGGCTATCTAATCCTGTAATGGTTAGGAAAAGAATGGGAAGTGGAGGATGTGTGTAGACTACACTAGTTTAAATAAAGCATGTCCGAAAGTCCCTTTTCCTCTACCACGCATCGATCGGATAGTCGACTCCACCTCGGGGTGTGAGCTCTTATCCTTCCTTGATGCTTACTCCGGCTACCACCAAATAAGGATGAAGGAGTCCGACCGGCCGCAAGCGTCCTTCATCACCCCCCTTCGGCATGTCTTTGCTACGTGGCGATGCCCTTCGGGCTCAGGAACGCGAGGGGCCACGTATCGGCGATGCATGCGGGCGTCTTCGGCGACCACATCGGCGAGACCGTAGAGGCCTACGTCGGCGACATCGTGGTCAAGACAAAAAAGGCCGGCGACCTTATTTCGACCTCAAGATCGCTTTTCGGTGTCTTGCAGCCAAGAGCGTCAAGCTCAATCCCGAGAAGTGCGTCTTCGGGGTCCCTCGAGGCATGCTTCTTGGGTTCATCGTCTCAAAAGCGGCATCGAGCCCAACCCGGAGAAGGTAACGCGGTGACGAGCATGGGGCCGATCAAGGACCTGAAGGGGCGGCGGGCGAGTCATGGGCTGTCTTGCGGCCCTCGGCCGCTTCATCTCACGGCTCGGCGAAAAGGGTTTGCCCATGCCGCCTCTGAGAAAATCCGGCGTTTCTCACGGACTTCCGAGGCCCGGGAGGCCCTCGACAAGCTCAAAGCCGCCCTCACCGGCGCCCGATCCTCGTCCGCTTTGCCCGAAGGAGAACCTCTCCTCTTATGCGTGTTGCGACCACCCCAGGTGGTCGGGCGGCCATAAATCGTCGAGGCGGGGGGAGGAGGGGGGCAGGCTGCCGGTCAGGCGGTCTACTTCATCGGCGAGGTGTTGTCCGAGACCAAGATCCGCTACCCGCAGATTCGGAAGCTCCTCTACGCGGTGGTCCTGACGCGGCGCAAGCTCCGGCACTACTTGACGCCCACCCCGTGGCGGTGGTCTCTTCCTTCCCGTTGGGAGAGATCCTCGAGCAGGGAGGTCTCGGGACGGGTCGCCAAGTGGTCCGTCGAGCTCATGGGAGAGACCCTCTCCTACGGCGCCCGAGGGAAGGCCATCAAGTCCCAAGTCTTGGCCGATTTCCTCGCGAGTGGGCCAGACACCCGGCTACCGCCACCGCGGCTCCAGGCGAGAATCTTTGGGCGATGTACCGACGGGTCCACGATGAAGCCGGAGCCGGCGCCCGGCCTCCTCTTCGTATCCCCCCCCGGGGTACACATGCGATGCGTGATCCGCCTCTACTTCCCCAGCGTCAAACAATATGGCGGAATGCGAAGGCACGCTCCAGCGGGTTGAAAGGTCGCCATCGAGCTCGGCGTCAAAGCGCCTCGGCGTTGGGGCGACTCGCGGCTCGTCATCGATCAAGTCATGAAGGACTCAAGGCGCCCACGACCCCCAAGATGGGCCAGCGTCTTTGCAAAATTTTGTGCGCGCCACGGAGGACAAGTTCGACGGCCTCGAGCTCAACCACGTCGTCCGAAGGTACAAACGAGGCCGCCCGACGAACTTGCCAAGATCGCCCGCGGGAAGAACCCGGTTCCTCCCGGCGTCTTCACCCAAGACCTCTCGGCTCCCTCCGTCACATTCGGTGGGCGGGAAGAGGCCTTGAGGAGCAGCTCCGACCCCAGATGAGGGGGGGCTGGGAAGTCATCCGAGGTCCCTTCTACGTCGAGGTCCCCTCGGCTTCCAAGGCGCTCTCGGCGGGTGCCGAGGTCATGGAGATCGACGAGGGAGACCCCGAGGCCAGCCTCGAGCCGGACTTTGGAGAGCCGTACCTCACTGGATTGTCCGAGGCATCCTCCCGAGGACTTCAACCGAGCCAGGCGCATCGCCAGAAAAGCGAAATCCTTCGTCGTCGTCGAAGGCGAGCTCTACAAGCGAAGCCCCTCGGGAGTCCTGCGGCGATGCATCACGATCGAGAGGCGGCCTCGCCCTCGTTCGCAAGATCCACGCCCGGAGTGTGCGGCCACCACGCCCCCCCCCCTCCCCCCGTCGGCAGCGCCTTCCGGCCGGGGTTTCTCTCTTGGCCGCCAGCGGTGACGCCACCAAGGTGGTACGCACTGCGAGGGTGTCGGTACTACGCGGCGTCGAGGCGCACTGCCCAGGCTCGAGCCCTCCGGACCATCCCAATCACATGGCCTTTCGCCGTATGGGGAATTTGGACCTTGTAGGACCCCCTCAAGGGCGCAGGGGGGCTTCACTCATCACGCTCGTCGCCATCGACAAGTTCTCCAAGTGGATCGAGGCGCGCCCCGTCACCAACATTCGGTCAAAGCAGGCGGTGCTCTTCTTCACCGACATCACCCATCGTTCGAGTCCCAAACTCCATCATCACCGACCATGGCACCCGGTTCACGGGGCGAAGTTTTGAAACTTCTGCGGCGAGCACCGGATACGCATCGTCGGTCCCGGTTGCGCACCCGAGACGAGCGAGCGGGCAAGTGGAGGCGGGCCAGCGGGATGATCTTTGCAGGGCCGAAGCCTCGGATCTTCAATAAGGTCAACAAGTTCGGCAAAAGGTGGCTCGAGGGACTCCCTTCGGTCCTCTGGAGCCTCGGGGACGACGACAAGCCGAGCCACGGGGTTTCGCCTTTCTTCCTAGTATACGGTGCCGAGGCCATGCTGCCCACCGACTTGGAGTTTGGGTCCCCAAGGCTCGGGGCCTCTGACGAGGCACGAAACCAAGTGGCTCGGGAGGACTCATTTGGACACGCTCGAGGAAGCTAGGGGACGCCGCCCTTCTACACTCGGCAAGATACCAACGGTCTCTCCGACGCTACCACGGCCAGGTCGGGTCCGGGTCGAGATCTCCGGGAAGGCGTCGGTGCTCCGTCTCCACCAAGACAACAGAGGGCGCCACAAGCTCACGCCGCCTTGGGAAGGGCCCTTCATCATCGCCGAAGTCCTCAAGCGGGACGCATTACAAGCTCGCCAACGAAGCCGGCGAAGTCCTCAACAACGCTTGGAACATCCAACAGCTACGTCGCTTTTACCCTTAAAATTCCAAGCATTGTACATACGCTTTGTACATTTCGTTAATAAACACCAAGTCCTTGGGCGTTTCCCCAAGACATAGCGTTTTTTTTTTTTCCTCAATAGGACTTAGTGAGACTTGGTTTTGTCTTACCAAAACCAAGCCTCCCTCGGGGGGCTAGAAAGGGGGGAACCCCCTCCTAAAAAGCACCCCGAAAATCCTTTTCGTTTTCTGGCTATTCTTCGTAGACTCGTTCCCGAAGGTCTCGTGTATTTAGTTAAGGGCACACGGCGGAGTCACCCCGAGGCCATAGGCGGCCGGCCGCGAGGCCACCTACGCCCCGGCGCTACGGTACCTCCGCTTGCGAGCCCTCGGCCAAAGGGGACTCCGAGCCTCGCGAGGGAAGTCACTCATTGCGAAAAGGCAACGGGACCGTGACAATCAACGCGATCCCTACCTTCGGCTAAAAGGGCGACTCACGGGGCTGCAAAGCTCCCCCCCCCGCGACTAAGTAACGAGCACCACGGAAGGGAAACACGCGGAGATAACGAAAGAGTCGGCATAAGAAACATAAGGCCTCGGCGGGCCAAAGTCTTAGGCGACACGGAAAAAAACAAAATACTAATCAAGTTTTTTACGGGCACACTCGGCCGAATTACGAGGATTCAGCGGGGGCATCCGACCCCCCTCCCGACCTGGCGTCGGCACTGCGGTGTCGGCCCCTTCGGCGACACCGGGGAGGATAGCCGTGCAGGAAGTGCTCGACCCGGCCCGCGGACGTAGCTTCTTGGCCCGATGGAGCAGCTCGGCAAATACCTCTCCCTCATGACCCTCCTCGTCCTCGGCGACGGCGAGCCCCCGGAAATCTTGGGGAGGTCGAGGTCGTAGTGGGAGAGGGTCATCGCTTGAGGTGTCGACACCCGGTCCGAAGGCCGGAAGAAGGCGGGCGGGCGCCTCCTCCACTTGCAGGCAACGCCTCCAGGCGGCCCTGGGCTTCTTGCCGGCGGGCTCGCCCGGCCTCGGCCTTGCCGTGCAAGCGGCTCCGACCTTCTTCTTGGGGGCGTCGAGCCGCCCTGGCGAGGAGTAGGCAGCTGCGGCCGTGACAAGGGCCGCCGCTGCTCCGACGACTTCTTCCTCGGCTCACGCATCCGCCAAGGGTCAATCTACGGCGGCGAAGCAAGGATATGGGCGCCCAAACATAAGACTTACCTTCCGTTTGCACCACCTCCTCCGCCCGGTGCACCTCGAGCTGTTGGCCTCGTTCGGTAACTTGACCAAGCTCGGCCCGCATCATGGTGACATCATTGACATAGAGGCTGGTGATCGGTTTCCATGTTCACCGGGTTCTCCGTCAACGTCCCAATGGTGTCGGACGACTCGACAAGCGCCCGTCCTCATCACCTCCTTTTTCAGCCCGGCCGGTCGAGCTCCGGCCCAACCTTCCGACCCTCGGAGGCCTCGGCCTTCAGGTCCGCGACAAGAGGCGGAGGTCGGCGTTCTCTTCGTTCGAGGCAGCTAACTCGGCACGCGGCCGGTTTGCCTCCCGCTGAAGGTGGAGCGCCTCGTCAAGGCCAGCCCTCGGAGAAACTGCGACTTCTCCCGGGAGAACTTTGCCGAGGTCCTGCGACAATCGGGGAACCAACGGCCGAGTTAGCCATCTCCGGGCACCCGTGTTAAGGTAAGGGTTTCGAGCATTTGTAATACCTTCAACATTTCGGGAGGTCCCTTTGAGAAGATCGGGCGAGAGTGCGGGCAGGCCAGTCGTCGGCCCGACCGAACGTACTTGCCGTCTGCTCCCTCCCAGTGCGCTCCAGGCGTCGTTCGGCATAGAGATGGCCGGCCCCCGGTCCCGGCGGTCCGTCCAGATGATCCGTGGCGGCCCCTCCTGAGAGCTCGCCAAAGCGAACCACCTCCCGACTCGGGGACCCCTCGGGCGGGCGCCCTGATCGACGGCCCCGCACGATCGCCACCGGAGGAAGCCGTGTCCATAGCGGCCACCTCTTCAACCCGCATGGGGCGGTCTCCTCCCCGAGGAGGGATCTCCACCACCGTCATGGCGTGGCCTAGGGGCGGGACAGGCGCCCGCTCCTCCATGGCCATGTCGGTCGTGGTCACCGAAGCAGGCGCCGTCACGGCTTCCGACAGGCGTCGTCAAAACCTCGGTGCCGGGCGCCGCGCCCTCTCTCCGTCCGGCCGGGGTGGCTCCTTGGTCAACGGCGCCCGACCCTCTCCCTCGGTCGTCGGCAACACCGCCACTGCCGGGCAGCGGTGGCACTCGCCGACCCAGCTCGTCGCCTCGGCTGCTTACCTTGACAAGCGGTCTTTGGAACCAGGGGCCGTCTTGCGCTTTTGGCTACGGTGGCAAGGAGGTCAGGACTTCAGAGAGGAAGAAACGAAACAAAAACAATGGAAGACTTAAAAAGGGGGAGATGCTCACCCGGCTGACGGCGGCTGGTACAATCGGCTCGCCGGAGCCCGCGCTTCGTCGGGGCTCCGACTTGAGGTGTCCTCGGCCCGCGCGACTCTGGAGTCGCGGGCATAGGGTGCCCGGCCCTCCGGCGTCGCCGCCTCCTCAGGCGAGGCCCGCGCGCTTCACCCTCGGCGGTCCTCGTCGCCGCCTCAGGCGGCCCCCGGTAGCGTCCGAGCCGCCCCGGCCAGGGCTGGTCGGCGCGGGACGACTTCGGGAGGGCCTCATCCCTCCCGGCGGGGTCACATCTCCGGCCGCCCGGCCATGGCCTCGGCGGAGTGAAAGGCAGGGGCGGCGTCCTCCAAACGGCCACGGCGACCACCCTCTCTCTTCAGGGGAGGGCGATGCGGCCCCGGGTTCAACCGCGGCCTCGGCTCACGGAGACTCTCGAGGCCGAGGCTGCTTGTGGCCCGACCTCCTCATTTGCCCGCCTCTGCGGCGCATCACCGGGGACCGGGGGCTGGCAAGCGACTCCCCGGCCCTCCCCCCTCCATGAAGCCGAGGAAGTCGTAATCCTCCCCTCGTCATCCTCATCATCGTCATCGGCGCCGGTGGTGTCGGGGCGTTGGCTCTCGGGCGAGTCCCCCTCATCCGCTGCCGGCGCCGCGGCTTGTCCAGCTCACGCCGCTCGTTACGCTGCGGACATTCTGTCCGACTTCTTCTTCTTCTTCTCCCTCTGCTTCTCGCGAGGGCCTTGTTCTTCTCTTTCTCCGCGGAGATGGGGGCTTGGGCGCTTTTCGGCTTCCGGCCAATCCCTGCGGCAAAAAAAGAGCAAGATGAGGATAAAGGGGGGAGGCAAACAACAACCAACCGCGCCGGCCGCGGTGACTCACCACGGAGATGGCGTTACGGTGGGGCGCATCGCAACCTTGTAAAGGTTGGAGGCGTCCGTCACCGTCGCCGCCTTCTTGGTCCGTCGGCGATCTCGTCGTGCTCGAGGTCGACGGGACGACATCCTCGCTCCGGCCCACGGACTGCCCTCCACCATGTCAAGCAGGCGGGGCCGCCTATGCATGAGGGGCGAGAACTTCGCCCGTCTGTGGAAAGGCGGCGATGACAACTGACGCAGCGTCCAACCCCTTCTTGGTCGGCGTCTTCAAGGCGCTGAACGCCTTCTCGATGGAATGATCTTCCACAGGACTACCTCCTCCTTCCACCTCGCGGGCTCAGCGTGGAACACCTTCCGGTGTAAGCGGGCGGTGGCCGGACTCGTTCGGAGGTAGAACCACTTCGCCCGCCAACCGCGGTTGGAGGAGGCGCTTCGCCCGGGATATGCGAATCCGGTGGCGAGACCGTAGCTGCAGTATGCGGCCCGCCGGGCGGCGACGGCCGTCCTCTTCCCCTCTCAACGCCCTTGAAGTAGAGGGCGCCCTCGAAGAAATGGAGCCAGAGGTCCCAATGGGCCTCGACCCGAGGAAGCCCTCACATAGGGGCGACGAACACCGCCCGGATGCGTGATGGAGTTGGGATTGAGGTTACGCAGCTCAGGGGCCATAGTACTCAAGGATGGCCCTCGGGAACCGACCCACCGGCATCCCGAACCCGTTCTCATGGAGCGCCGTGAAGCTCACGGCGTATCCCCGAGGCGGGCTTGAGGGGACAGGTGGTCGGCCCGGCGGGACAATCCACTCCGGCGTGGTCTCGTCGGGCGCAGGGGGAGAAGCCCCTTCCCCACCCCGGCGTCACCAGCTCGGCGGCGTCACGGGCTCGTCTCCCCTCCTCCACGCCGATGATCTCGGGCCTCGGCGCCATGACAACGACGGGCGGGCGGGTGCGAGGCAAGTTTTTTCTCTCCCGCTCCCTTTTTTCTCCCTCGGCCGGCCTTTCGAACAGGCGGCAATGGCGGAGAGAACAGAGGTGGAAGCAGAGGCGAGGAAGGCGAGAGGAAGGCCGGCGCGGCCGCCGCCCAGTACTTATACCCGGCGCGTTCCCTTCTTTGCATTAACTGCGTATCAATCCACGATACACCGTGTCGATTACACAGCGCGCGCGACCAAAGCGACGGCACACACCAACCCGCCAGCCACGGGTTCGGCGCACCGCCGCTGGGCTGCCACGACCCGCCCCGCACAAAAGATCCGGGCGCAAGACCGGGCCACGCCACCCCGGCGTAGCCCGCAGTGGAAACCCCGCAGCGCCAGCGCATCACATCCACCGTGGGGCCCACGACCACAGCGACAAGCTGCCTAACGGGGGAAGTGGGGCCCGCCACCTCCCGCGGCGCTCCACATCCCAGCGCTGCCGCACAGGAAGCGCGCCCGACGAGGCGAAACGGCGGTTTTCCTTCTCCATGAAGGAGCCCGGGCGACGGCCCATTTACGGCCCGAGGAACAGGCTGGCCCATCTCGGGGTTCGGCGGCCGCGGGGGAGGCAACGAGTCGAGGCGGCTTCGGACGGCCTCATACACGGCCTAGCCCAGCGCAGCGGGGAGGCGATCCTAAATAGCGGCATCCGAGGCCAGCATGGCGGCCGAGTAGGGGATCCCGCGTGGGAGTGCATCAAGCCCTCGGGACCCGGCGGGACGGGACCCGAGCCCCGCCTCGAGCATACCGTGCGGCTCTTATGAACCGCGCCTCGGGCCCAGCCAACCCCTAGCGAATGGGGCACGGAGGCGGTTCACTCGGATCCACCCGTTAATAGCTCACGGATCGGTCGTGTTCGACACTCGTCGGCGATAGCACGATGAGGTCCACCCTCCTCCCTGCGGAAGGGACGCCTGAGGTGCGTAAAACTAACGACCAAGCACCAACCGGCTCCCCTCGCTGCGAGGGCTAGGGGACTTTCCCCCCGCGAGCCGGTTCGGGAAGACGTCGAACACTCTTCGAACCCCGGACAAGCCGGCGGGCCGGGGGCTCGGCGCCACCAATCGTTTCACCACAAAGACACGTACAAGACCTCGGACGAGCACATGCTCCTCCGAGGCCTCGAAACTACACCCGCCAGGTGCGCGCCTCGGCTGGAAAGCACGGCTCGAGACAACCACAAACCACACCGTGCGAACTAACTACAAGCCCCAGGGGGAGTCCTCCATTCTCCTCCGAGGCCTCGAGAGGCTACACCCGCCCCGGGTCTTGCTTCAGCGCACCTGCAGAGTGAGACATTTGCAACCAAGGCAGTACAGCTCCGGCCTCGAGCGAGTGCACCCACTCCTTGAGGAGGCTCGGGGGATACTGGTCGGGGACAAAATAACGGCCCCCTAAAGAAAGCCCAACAAATTTAAAAACGTGGCCCAGCGGGCCTCTCGCTGTTCGAATCGGGCCCACGGCAAACGTCCGACCTCCCGTCCCGTCCGAGCCCACCCCGCAGAGGGCTCGGGCGAGTGCTGTCTCCGTCCGCCCGAGCCCCCACGGTGGGGCCTCGGGCGGACTTCGATCTCCGGCCGCCCGGCGGGCGGGTTCTCCCTCTCCGTCCCGCCCGAGCCCCCACCGGCTGGGGCCTCGGGCGGGTCTCCGTCCCGAGCCCCCCAGCCCCACTGGGGCCTCGGACGGAAGTCCATTCTCCGCCTCACCCGAGCCCCTGGCGGGCGGAGGGCCTCGGGCGGGTCGCGCCGCACTTCCTGGTCAAACCAGGCCTCCGACTCGACGTATAACCACCGCCCGCCTTCCCACAGTGCTTGTCAGATGGCAGAGGATGGGGAGCCGTCCCATCCCGGCTCTTACGCCGGGCTCAGGATTGCGTTATCCTTCGCGGTGGAGGCCATGCCCGCCCAACGTGGGGCCTTGTGTTGCCTAATCTTCCCGACGAGTCAAGTCACCGAGGCTCCAAGGCGGTGGCCGCCAGGCCAAGGGACGTCACCGGCATCATCCTCCGTAAAGGTCGAGGCCAAGTGGGGCGCCGGTCAAAGCAATAGTCCCTCCCGGGTTTTTCGAGCCGGGGTGGGCGGCGATTGTCATAATGACGGCTCTCCACCGTGCCAACCACATCATATACGGCAAGGGAGGCCGAGGCCCTCCGGGCCTCGGAGTCAAGCGGGTCGAGCTTCGGCGTGATGCTGGGGACGGATACGCCCCCCCGGCCTCCGACGATCTCTACGGGGACGTCCACTTCTTCCGTTGACGGGGACGGGGGATGCGACCCCTCACAACCACGCCCATGTCTGCGGTGCGGCGCCCCGTGCCAAAGCCCACGTCGGGGCCTTGGCGCAGGATGGCGGCGGACTCCAAGGCCGTGACCGGGAGGGAAGAGCAGCTTCCCACGCACGCCAACTCTTTGTAAGCCCCCGGCCACTCCCTTGCGGCTATAAAAGGGGAGGCGGGGGCCGTAAACTGAGGGGACAGGTTGACATAGGCGCACTCCGGCCATTCAACCATCACGAGACTTGGGACCGGCTCCCTCTCTCTTTGCTTGTACACCCCTACCTACGAGCACTTAGGTGCAAGATAATACAAGTACCTCTCACCCCCCACCGGACGTAGGGCCTTCCTTGCCCGAACCAAGTATAAATCCTTGTGTCCATCTTGTACACCATCCGGAGGAGGGAACACGCACCACAAATTCACTCGTCGGGGCCAGGGCCACCAGTTCTAGCACCGACAGGTTGAAATTTGCACAGTGTACCTAGGTTGCCAGCCTGACATGATTGTCGCTCTCGGTGATACTGCTACTGCTACCAGAGCCTTAAGCTGTTTGTCGTGATAATCTATGTGTTGCTGGTAGTCGGTCGGCTGCTGTTGTCGTCCTTGGGCGGAACTACTGGCATCTGGAGCCAGTAGTTTCTTCCTTACAGTGTCATTTGGGAGGATGTTGACCGCAGGTGCCTACACAATCTCCTCGGCCTCCTGCTTGATGAAGAACGCGGCTTGGCCCAGCGATGCCTTCGGATTGCACTTGTCGACGCTATGGAGGGTGCTGTCCTTGGTGTCCGCGATTGCACTCGTTCCCTTTGTGATCGGAGCCAGTACGCTGCTGAATACTGTCGGTCCTCCTGGCTGGCGTTCTTCCTCAAAGATGTGTAAGCGAGCCTCCAAATTGGCTAGACGTAGATCCATCTCATTGGAACGATCTTCATCCTTGCCACATTGTGGAACCTCCAATAAAGTGAAGCGATTGTTGATGATGTCAAGGCACAACATCAACTCATCCACGTGCCCATAGAAGACGGTGGCGAAGCTTTCAAGGATCGCGTTGATCTCAGCAACGGAGGTGGAATCCATGGAGGTCTTCTGGTCATCTGGTACTAGTTGTAACACATGCAGTGGGTAGGGTGGATGGAGGGGGGAGTGGCGCGCCCTAAAGGCCCGCGGCAGGCTAGGTCGGCGGCGGCTTGGAGGGGGAGAGAGAGAGAGAGCGAGCGCAGGAGAAATTGGAATAAAGGATTTTCATCTAAGGCCAGTCTCAATGGGGTTTCATGGGGGTTTCATGCATATTAAATAGAGTGCCAGATCAGCTTTTGCATGAAACTGGGAAGAGAGAGAAGAAAAAAGTTTCATGGCCACGAAACGTATGAGCTCGGTTTCCAAAACATTAGAAACGACGTGAAACACGCATTGAGAGCTTCCTACAGTTTCATCCGGCGATTTCTCCTTCCTTCGACCGCATCTCCGCCGTGCGCGCTGGCGCGAGCGAGGACGCCGTGCGTGTCCGTCGCGAGGGAGGCCGCCGAGCGCTGGCGGGGGCTCCTCCCGCCGAGGCAGGGCGTGCGAGCTGCTTCGCTGCCTGGCACAGGCTAGCGTACCTCGGCTGCTGCCGCAGCCGCCGGTTGCAGGCAAGGCCGCCGGGCACAGGCGAGCGCACCTATGCTGCGAGCGCAGTCGCTGGATACGGGCGAGTCACCGGGCACAGGCGAGCACATCTCTGCTGCTGGTGCAGCCGCCGGACGCGGGCGAGCGAGCTCTGCCACGGGTGAGGCCGCCAGGTCAGGCGAGCACACCTCCGCTGTGGACGCGGCCGCCGGCGAGGCCACCAGGCGCGGGTAAGGTCACCTGTGCCGCTGGCTTCCTCACCTGCATCGCTGAAGACAACCTCCTCGTTTGCGTCACTAGTCACTACTACTGGCTTCCTCACCTGCACTGCTACTAGCTTCTGAATCCTGTACTCGTATTCTTTTTGATTCGATGATTTTGCCATAATCTTGATTATATATTCCTGTGATTAGTATGGTTATATATTCGTGTGATTAGTAGATGATGACGATGAGTTCCCTCTAATTACCAGGGTCGAATCTGTTTGGTTTTTCTTCTCCTTGTTCTGTCTGTTAGACAGAGTTTCACTTACAATTTTTCGTTTTTTTTCTTTACTAGTCTTGATGCGTGTCTAAACCTGTGAACCCATGCTCTTGAATGTCCTATGGTTAAAATCTCAGACCAATAGACCTTGATTTGGTTGATTTTTGGTAAAGTTCAGTGAATTCCATACTTGTTTTTGCGTTGCGGCTGCTCTGAGTTCAGTGTAGGTCTTTTTTTTTTTCACGAAAGTGTTCTAGCATGTATTCAGTTCACCAGCAGTAGCACCTGGTTGAAACGGATTCAGTTCAAACGCAGCATGCTGATTTTCTCTATATGTGTGCCAAGCAATCCTAAGAAACCGTGAGATGAAACTGTGTATTGAGACACCCTATTTCATCAGCAGTATCACGTATTGGAAACTGTAAGATGAAACCTCCCACTGAGACTGGCCTAATTACTTCTTCATTGATCTGATTACAATCTCCTAATATTTATAGTCCCAAGTGAAACTCTAACAGGAAAGTCCTTATTGAACACGAACTTTTCATTTCCTAATCTTAATTACCTAAATAATAATAATAATAAAAAGTAACTCGTGGCGATGGCGGTGACGACGGTGGTGGGCGGCCGTGCGGGCCCCATAGCCCTCGGGCGTGCGGTGGCGGCACCGGTGGCTAGGGCAGCCGCCGCCCCCTCTTTACATGGCGCCCCATGCCGCCCTTCCTTAGGGCGGGCCATGTGGCCTAGTATTCTCGGCTCTATCCCCCTTGGGGACCTCTTTTGGCCCATCAACTCTATAATTTATCACCGTCTTATTGGACGTATGACATACTTACTAAATAGGGAACATGTATTTTGAGATGCAATTTTTAAAAAATCATCATTATGTTACCAATTCTAGAGCTAGGCTTGCTACCATCACACAAAATCTAACACTAAAAATCGGTTTGTCGCTTTGCAGTAGTATCAACCTGCGTTGGCTGATTTGTCAAAAGAAAACAGAGTAGATCTATGTATTGCTTGATAATTCTTTAAAACATCTAAATTTGATTGTGAAAGAGAGAGATAGATTAGGTTTCAAGAGTCGAATAGAACAATGCTGCTGCGAACATCACTGGTATAGAAAATATTTTTACAGACGGTGCTAGAAGCATCTTCACAGGCGGCAAAGCCCACCGCCTGTACCAGGGGCCAGTACAAATCGACCACCGATGCAGAGGCGGTGGATTGTGAGCCGCCTGTGAAAATTCGGTTTTTCACAGGCGGTTTACTTAGTCGGCCGCTTTGTGTAAATATACATTTACACAGGCGGCCGACTAAGTGAACCGCCTGTGAAAATCGTTGCCTAGAAAAACACGAAAAAATAGCAAAAAAAATATTTTTAAAAGGCAAAAAAATATGTTTAAAAGGCAAGTCGCGAATTTTTTTGCGTAAAATCGCGTGCTACGTGGCCGGCAGGATTCGAACCCGTGACTTCGGCCTCACGCGATCCCTCCTTTACCACTGCACCCACACACACACTTGTGACTATATCTCATTTTTGTTCCCCCACATATTATACAAACCCGACGGAAAATTGAATATTTGAGGGTCCAAATGCATTCAAATGAAAAAGTGGTGAACTACAAAGTTTCATAACTTTTCGAGATCTACAACTTTTATTTAGAGTGTTTCTCCATCCGAGGTCATTTGCAAAATTTGAATTTCAAATTTAAAAATTTCGGTCATAGTTTTCTATAAAAGATGACTTCAAATGAAAAGGTTGTCAACTACAAAGTTTCATAACTTTTTGAGATCTACAACTTTTATTTTAGGAGTTTTTTCATCCGAAGAAGTTTAAAAAACTCAAAAAAAATACAATTAACGCAGGCGGTTTACAATGAGGACCGTGCTGTGTAAATACAATTAACACAGGTGGTTCTCTATACAAACCGCCTGTGTAAAAAAACAATTTTCACAGGCGGTTTATAATGAGGTCCGCCTGTGTAAATGCCATTTACACAAAGCGGTTATTATTGTAAGTTTTTGTGTAAATGGACGATTTACATAAGCGGTTAAGTTAAAGAGAACCGCTTTGTGTAAATATATTTACACAGGCGGATCTTTGATGGGCCCATAGAATTTTTTCTACTGGCGTCATGAAATTGTGAACTGCCTGTGAAAAAAAAACAAGGTGCCAGAAAAAATGATTTTTGTAGCATGCCAGTCACTCCCCTACTAGCTAGTAGTAGCGACGCTCAACTCTTGACTTGCTCCATGTGCATCAGATGCTCGATCAGAGGCCAGGGTTCCACTAGATGAGCAGATTTACGTCCCGTGCGACAAGCGTGTGGGGACTGCCGTCATTCCTGCGCCAAGCCTTCCAGAACTGGGTGGCCACTTCAAGTCGGTAGCAGAAATCTATGGCCTCGTTGGCCTCGACCATGTCGGCCAGCTCGCTCAGGCCAAGGAGATCAACACCAGTGACGCCACCATGCCAAAATTCCCCGTCCCACAGGTTATTTCAGGTGGACACGATCTCGCCTCATCGATCGGTCATCAACATATTGTACGTACGTGTACAAAAACAACACTCTGCATGCGTTTTATTGCACTGAACCCGTGGAGTTGGCGCAGTGATGAAGAGTTTGCCCGGCAGATGCTTGCCGGTACGAACCCCGTGTGCATCAGGCGCGTCACGGAGTTCCCTCTCACTAGCGAGCTTGACCGGACCATCTACGGCGACCAGGACAGCAAGATAACCAAACATCATATCGAGAAGAACATGGGAACCATGACGGTAGAGCAGGTACAGGTTTCTGATGGTTTGGCAATTTCTCAAAGAAATCCAATTAATGCATTATTTTCATAAAAGGAAAAGAATTGCCCCAACTGACTGACTGTACGACGGCCCGTGCCCTGTGGCCCTGTGGGTGTATATATGTAGGCTGTGGAGGACGGGATGCTGTTTGTCGTGGATCACCACGATTGGGTGATGCCATACCTAAATCGCATCAACCAGCTGCCAGGCGAGGAGGAGAGGGGCGAGATCTCGCCAAGGAACGCGTATGCCGCTCGAATGCTTCTCTTGTTGAAGGATGACTCGACGCTTCGACCTCTGGCGATCGAGCTCAGCTCGCCTCACCCGGAGGACCAGCGGCTCGGTGCTGTCAGCACGGTGTACACTCCACCGGAAGCCGCGGACGACGTCTCGGCCGACGACTACTGCAGGTTCACCACCTGGGACCTCGCCAAGGCTCACGTCGCCGCAAACGACACTAGTAAGAACAACTTCGTCATCCACTGGTAAGTACGCACCTTGCATGCAGTTCCTATATATGTATATGCAATGCAAGAACAACACAACTAATTTGTGACGGTTGTGATAAATGCTTTGTTTCTTTTAATTTGTGACGGTGCTTGTTTTAGGCTCAATGCCCATGCAACCATGGAGCCACTCGTGATTGCGACCAACAGGCAGCTGAGCGTGCTGCACCCTATCCACAAGCTCCTCAAGCCACACTTCCGAAACACGCTCAACGTCAATGCCGTCGCACGCCAGATTGTGTTTGGTGCGGGCGACCGGAGGAAGAATGGCGATATATTCCGTGGCATACAGGAGGTCACCTACCTTGCAAGCAAGTATGCCATGGAGATGTCCTCAAAGGCATACATGACCTGGAACTTTACAGAGCTGTCCCTCCCCACTGATCTTGTCAAGAGGTGTGCATGCAGGCGTATATATACGTTGTAACTTGTAACTCATTTGATTTGTGACTAATTCTTACGTTCATCTATAATTGATCGTTAATTTTTTTTGTACTCTATATATAACAACAAACTTATTAAGCATATTTTTTATTAGACAATGGTTATAGTGCTTCTCATCATGGCTGAATTTTTTGTTTGAATTTGCAGAGGCGTGGCCAGAGGTGATCCAAGGGAGCCCGAGAAGCTGGAGCTGCTGATACGAGACTACCCATACGCGGTGGACGGGCTAGAGATATGGATGGCGATCAAGACATGGGTGACGGACTACTGTGCCATCTACTACAACGACGACAGCGCCGTCAGAAGCGACAGCGAGCTGCAGTCGTGGTGGTGGGAAGTAAGGCATGTGGGGCACGGCGACCTGCAAGATGCACACTGGTGGCCGGCGATGGATTGCTTCGCTGACCTCGTGGAGACCTGCACCACCATCATCTGGCTAGGCTCAGCGTTCCACGCGGCCGTCGGCCTCGGGCAGTATGGGTACCAGGGGTTCGTCCCGAATAGCCCGACCCTGACCTCTCGTCCAATGCCACCGGAGACCGGAACAGAGGTGACGGAGTCAGAGTTTCTGGGGAGCATCACCCCAAGAAATGAGACGCTGGCGCTCATGGGGATGGCAGCGAGGTCGCTGACGCGGACGGGAAAGGTGTTCCTGGGGCAGAGGCATGACACCGAGAGGTGGACGAGCGAGCAGCGTGCCGCCGAGGCACTGGCACGGTTCCAGACAAGGCTGGAAGTGATAGCGGGTGATGTCCGGAGGAAGAGCGCTGACCCCATGCTGAAGAACAGGTCCGGGAGGGTGGAGGTGCCGTACACGCTGCTCACGCCGACTAGGGAGCCAGGCCCGACGATCCGTGGGATTCCCAACAGCATCACCAACTGAGGCCTTCATTGTCTGCGCACTCGTATGCTAAACATGTCCTGAGGGCATGTTCAGTTGTTGTGGATTTAATCTCCATATAAGAGCTTGTTTGGCTGCACCTGAGTACACTCAAATCCATATAGTTTAGGAGGGATTAAGGTGAATTTAAACTAAAATACACTATAATCCTTTTCAAACCATTTAGATTGGGGTATATTTGTATGCAGTCAACATCTAGACAGATATTAAGCACATATCTCTCCCATTCATATAGCACTCGTCGATAAGTTTCTCTTCACAATGGTTAGGTTTCAAGGATGCAATCCTATGCCCAAGCTAATTTTATTCGAACCTAGAATAATTAAATCTTCTTTCTGTCATTTTATTCTTTATGGGTAGTTTAATCCTTAATCCCTGCCAAAAAAAACTTGTTCAGTTTTATCGTGTAACATGGACCGTCTTAAGCTTAGTTGGTAAGAGTTGTCATATAAGGGATACAACTTTAGATCCTTTTGATTGACAAGACAAGCATGGCTTTGATGCTTCATTTGGTTAATAAGGAATAAAGTTGTTTTTACATAAATGTCCATACAAAACTCTTCTGCATTTCTATCCTAGCGTTCATTTTTAGCACAATTGTAGCGTTCATTTTTAGCACAATTGTAGCAGTGTGAGGCAATGAATGCCTTGGTGTTAGAGGCTTGCTGCAAGCTAGATTCTCCAGAAAGAAAGGAACCGATCGATCAACTAACCCTTCGACTGATCTCTCGTGGACTATACCCATGAGGTACACTCACGCGCATCCGCTGGAAGGAGTTAGGAATGAGCCCAAACACACCTGTAGCCACTGCTCGAGGCTCGAGGGCTTGCCAAGGCTTTGACCACTGAGTGACAACAACCCGAGCCTGACTATAACCCAGTGCAGGCCCAAGCTATCACTCGACCGACGAACCAATGTCTAGAGTAGCAAGTATATATAACCTGTCGGGCGTATAAAGTTCGACAAGTGAGAAGGTGTCACGCCATCTGCTTTTCCAATAGGAGGGAGGCCAGAACAACCACTCCTCCGATAGGGTCATGCCATTGGGGTAACATAATAGGACAATCGACTTCAACAACTACAAGGGCAGCAGGTGCTAGGGCCCACTCGTCAGCCCCTCCAAGCGAGGACTTTCTTATAGTGAAGGAAGCATTGAGAAGGTTCAACTAGGGGAGACCACATGATAGCAGACAACCCCAGACAAACAAGGCCTAGGCCATGGTCATTACAAGGTACTTCGGCACCCAAGTGCACATAGACCAAAGAGTAGACCCCATACCGACATGTACCCAACACCTCCGAAGAATATAACGGGAGGGTCGACTCTTGTAGAAGGGAGGATGACTTCCAAAGAATCCTAAGAGAGAACCTCAGCTAGAGAAGGCTGGTTTCTTACTCATTGAGGAAGAACACCAATGAACCTGTAGCCCAGCATCGAGTGATCGTCTACCAAACTCTCGATCTTTATTGTTGAAACACTCGATTTGGGCATCCCCTAACACACTAACAGACCTAGAGCTCAGAGGCTCAAACCACGATAGATCGTCTTGTTAGTCTTGTGTGTTTGAGTGTCTGAGCCACCGAATAAACAAACATCAACTTCCAATGAACAACCACAATACTTGCCATGGTTATGAACCTATGACAATTGGCCTGAGCAAGCCTGCAACCATCATTTGGGGCTTGAGGGCTCAGTCACTACACCAGGAATCCTGACCGAGTGGGAGCCTAGGATAGGCCCTGCCTCGGCAACCATACGAGCCTTGACTTGGGGAACAACCAATGTCTTGAGGCAAGACTAGAAGTTGGATTCAGAGTTTGTTAGACTCCCAAAGCCTGACAGGTATAGAGGCATCTCTTGGCCCATCATGTTGAGAGTCCTATGTGCATTTGTACTTGCATAAGTATGCACAAAATAACAGAAATATCATGCAGAGATAAAATAAAAAACAAAGCTTTATTGATATCTAAAAATGTGGTCTTACATCTTGGGTACATATGGTATAGCCATAGGCTTTACATGACTTTGTTCCAAAGCCATAATTGGCATTTTTATTACAATGAGGTGCTGACTACTACAATGATTTACAACATGAATGTTATTTATACACAGGCATGCTTAAGCATGGTCAAAATCCTAGATCCTAGTGACTCCTAGATGATCCGTTGATCCTTGCATGACTCCTCGCGGTCCGCTTCCTTGTTGACATTGAAGTCCTCCTCAGGGTCAAAATGTGTGGGTGAAAAACAGGTGAGTACATGCATACTCTGCAAGCCCTAACTATAGGGTTTGGTGGAGTGAATGGTGGAGAAGGTGGAAAGTGATGGTGGTGGAAGGAAGATTGCATGTGGTTATAGTTAAGAGGTTTGTGTAACATTTTGTGTTTCCATGTAATATAAAAATCCCAACTTTTTAAAATTATTCAAGAATGTGTTTTGCATGTAAATGTAGTACAAACCTAAGTCAAATGTTTTCCCTTCTACACTGACTTCAAATCTGAGCTTCAAAACATTTTAAAATGAATCACTTGTCATGGAGACTGATCACCGACGTGACTAGTGAAGTTTTCAAGTTAAATGATTTTTAGATAAATTAAAACCTTTATTGAATTCGACCCACACTCGAATTCAACATGCAACCTCTCACACAATTTATTATTTATAAAACCTAGACCCAAATCTCTCTCCCCTCTCCTTCAAATTGAGTTTACAAATAATTGATGCACTACACATAGTATACTATGCATGTGTGTTTTGGTCTTTGTTGTGCTTGGAGGCAGCTTCTTCTCCTGAAAAATCCTAGAGCCAAAATAGGAAAACCCATCTCCTTGCTCCTTGGCCAATCAAGCCTAGCCAGCCTCTCCCTCTCCCTCTCCCTCTTTCTCTTAGGCTTGTTCGCCCTCAACGGCTTAAGTCCATCCTCCACGCCAGAGGGGCCTAGCACCGGCGCAAGGAGCCCATATTGCCCACGCTCTGCCCCCTCTCCCTTTCAGTCCTCTCCATAGATGGACAAGAACCGCGGGCCTGTTTGGCCACCTCCTCCAAGGCCCAACGCACGCAGCAACAGCTGCTGCAGCCCAACGCCACACCGCTCTCACTCTCGGCCTCTCACGTGCGTAGCACCAGGGAGAGCCGCCGCCTACACCCTTCGCTATGGAGGAAACGCCGCTGTTGCATGGTCCTGTACGATGTCGTTTTAGGTGGTCCTGCTGATCAGCCGAAGAAGGACGCTCTCCTTGCCTAGCCTTTCCATCTCTCCCCCATGCGCCTTGTGCGAGGATGGTTGCGCTGTTACGGGCCCCGTATATCAGCCGCAGAGCAGTTTTCTTTCCCATCATCATGCCGTCTTTCCCTGCCTCCCGTCTTTCGCACCAAGCGCAAGGACGAAAGTGGACCTGCAGCACCGGGAACCGCGGGCAAACACGATGCTTAGACTGTGTGGTCGAGCCCCACTCTTCTCAAAGTTTCCTCTACCAGCCGCCCGTATGAACGCCACGGCAATCAAGCCGTCCCCCAGCTCGTCATCATTGATATCAACCACCTCTACATCCTCCTCCCCCACAAAGGACGGATTTTCGGACCTAGACTGCTCAGGATCACTGCAAGCCACCTAAGCATCGTTCCCTCCAACAAACACATGTATGAAGCCGTCGCCTCCATGACTTCGCCCTAGGAAAACGAACTAATTCGAGAATCGGACTCTGTGGTCTCAGAGGCCCCCTCACTGCTCGAACCGGCGCCAATCAAGACGAACTTGACATCTTGACAAGAAAATATAGACGACAAGTCCAATCACAACAAGGACGCAAATAAACATATAAATAAAAAGCAAGGCTAAAAGAAGAGAAATAGCGAAAAGAGAAAAAGCAGCCGAAACCTAGAAGAAATAGGACAAGGAAAAGGAAAAGAAAGTTACTTGCCTCTGACCGACGATGGCCGAAGATGACAGAAATAAGTATTCAAAGATCCTTTGGCGATCAACACTGGTGAACTCCACAGGAGGCTAAGGAATGGTTTTCACGTTGAAGACACTTGGAGCATGCTATGCAAATAAATGTGTGTAACCATACTCTATAAGTAGACTCGAATCCTAGTGAGAAGAGTGATCACTTTCTTTCGCGCACTATCAAGAAACAGTTGGCTCTGTAATCATGCTCTAGCGGGCAAACATATCGTCACTAGGTGGAGACCTTCGTGTGCCACAATTGCACCGCATTCGCACCTTTACCTTGTGGGGATACGCTTATCCCAATATTGACAGCTTTCTGCTCAATCATCAGAAAGATCAGTTGGAGTCACTAGATAAATCTAGTGCGTGCATTTAGTCGTTTGAAACTAACTATTAGATCAGCCTACTATTTGAGAGGACTATTTCTCGGTTGCTTTTTTCGGTGACACCTGACAAATCTGGTGCCGCTTGCTCTTGGTTCCTTATCTGAAACTCACTAGAGGGCTTCGCTGGTGCATAGCACTGGACTTTTCCGATGCACCCTGGAGCTTATTACTATATTGCCTCAAGACGGGATCTCTTTCTCTAATGCTGGCTTCCTATACACATCAGACTTTTGGAAATAAGGCAATTTTCACGGCCTTTCATTATTGCCGATTGGTGAATAGTGGTAAAAGTCTCGTTGGTCAAAATGAATTCCGTAGTATTGCAATACCTCTGCTTCATCCGTGAGCTACCAGATCTGTCCTAAGAAAGAAAAAAGAGCATTTTATTGTATGTTGTATCAATTATTATAAGCTTAATGACATTAAGATCGAGGTGGCTAGGAACTTGAAATGTCCCCATCTATATATATATATAGAGAGAGTTGGCTCATATACCTAACCGTCTCACCTGTCCATTTTTTGAAAGACTAGTTTATTATTGAGTCCTAACAGAAGCCTCTATAAAGTGGCTCAGAATTGAGCTAAAAATGTAGATGTCTTTACAAATCATTTTTTAGTAGTGATTGATTTAATAAAACTAATATGACATTGTAGATGCAATAGAAATTTGATTTTACGACGAATATAACCCGCCTGTGCCATAGAATGGAGCAGCAATTAATAATGACATAGTGTCTACATGCACTTCCAAGCTGAATAACACTGGATGTAAAAGAAAGTTTAACATGATCTTTTCATACATTTGAAGAGAATATTTTTCAAATTATTTTCCTTCACATTTCAGGCAAACATAAAATCGGAGCGAGGATGGGATGCCATCTTCTACCAGCCCGAAATATTACAGAAGATCGAATTGTCAGAATGGAGCACTAGACGATACTTTAACGTTCCTCAAGGTGAAGCAGCTATTTACTTCTCACTAGTTCATACTATTCCTTACCAATACATTTATATACTCGATAAGAGTATGTTAAGATCCATATAGAATTTGTAGTTTGTTATTTGATAAAATAAAATTATTTAACTATATTTATACCTATTCTAATAAGGTAATAAAATAGTGCTCTTTTACGATGTCTAAGTACCATTGGTTCCTTTAGTTTTTTTTTTTTCTAGTTAATCTGTCTAGAAAAATTATGTATAAAATAAACTTTTTATTATATAGGGTATACTGGTAAATTGAGGTACGTGGGGTTCTTTTTTTAATTTATTCATTTTCCCCTGGCCGTCACCGGCCTGAATACTCGCCAAGGCCCCGAACAGCCGAACTTCAGAGTACTCGCCGCCGGTTGGCTCGTCGCCGTCGCCCACGCTGCTGATTTGCGGTCCTCCCTCAATCCCACACTGAAGAGTTTTTTCAATGGGATTCAGGACGCATGAGGCTGCGTCCAAAGAGATGCATAGATGGAAGGAAAATTGTATATTGATGTACCACATAAACACTAAACAAATCAACGATCAAAAGAACTGAGACATATCCTTATGCAGATAGCTTGAAGCTAAAGAAATAGTATTGACTCTACATCTTATTATTTCTAATTTCAAGTCGTCTTTCTCATGCTCCTAGCAAACTTCACTTCCATATTCTGATTCAAGAAACATATTAATATGTTCCATGGTCGATTTATTACTGTCATGACTATACTACAACACTGAGATTAGCGATAGATGATCTGACGCTAAAAGCGGTTATAGAAACAGACGGTCTGCCGCTAAAAGGTTTTAGCGGCAGACAGTTTATTACCCTAATTATTTATAGCGACAGATCACCTATCACTACGTTTTAGCGGCAGATACACTATTAACAAGCATTTACCAACAGATTATCCATTACTCCATGTATCTATAGCGGCAGATTGTTCAACAGAACAATATAAATATAACAAAAATAAATAAATATGATTAAAAAAACATTTAGCACATATCAAACCCACATTCAAGCTTAATGTTATCACATAAAGGTACAGGGACACATACATCACATGGAGGTCAATACATATCACATATAATCTTGTCTTGTACACCAAATGTTTGTGCACATGCAAACAAAGTCATACACCAAAAGATTACATGAATGCATTGTCCCAACAAGCAAAGTCATACACCAAAAAGATTACATGAATGCACACTGTCCCAGCAAGCAATAGTGTTTAGGGTAGTTTGTGCACACAATCATTTCTAGGAACTTAGAAACCAAAAGCAATGGCTTGCCAAACTAGAGCACATCTATCAAGTTAATTGTGCATGTGTGGAGGACCATTTTCCAGAAACTCAAGCCCAAGACTTGTGCCCAGCACTTCCTGAAAATCACAACAACCATGTAATCAGACAAGTGGAGAGAAAAATGTAAAAGTGTTGTATAGCATGAGTTTGTAATAAAAATCAGCCAAGTGTAGCAACCAATTTCTAGAAACTCAATTACAAGTTAATCATCTACTACAGCCAATGAACAACCAACCCCAAGCATGTCAGAATGGAACAAGAAGTTCTGTAGTAGTACAATAGTGAGTAAAATGCTATCTCAATAGAATATGGCCTATAAAGTTTAATAATTAGCCACAATCTGTTTTTTAACTTACTAACTGTCCTAGAAGGAAATAAGGTCTCAGGTGCTATTTTTGTCAGTTGCTGGGTTGGGTCCTAGAGTAATTTGGATGCACCTAATAGTATAGTAAAGGAAGCAGCCAAGTGCAGGTATCAGCATAGCTATTTGCTTGATTTGGTTCAGTACAGTAGCAGCAGCAATAGAGCACTTGAGTGTTGCATTTCGATAAATTTCAGATTCATTGGCGAATAGAGCAGCAACAATAGAGCAAAAAAGCAGCCAACTTGAATGCTCAATTTAGTGCCAAATGAGTGCTAGATTTAGTCACCAAGTATTTATATGTTATCACTAGGTTTCCACACAATCTGAATGTAAATTTTGGGAGGACATACCTGCACTGCCCTTGAGAGGTCTAGATGCCTCCTTACGTTCCTTCTTCTTGCATTCCTTTACTTATCACATATATGTTTAATTAGGAACATTGGTCATGCATCACAGACCAAACAAATACAAAAATTATGTCAAGTCTAGTTTATTATTTTATTGTATGGCCATGCAATGGTCATCTTGAGAGCACTAGCCATAGTCTGCATCCCTCCATAAGTCTGAAACAACAGTGCATCCTTTTTCATCACAACATTAACAGCTACTTCACAGAATTCTTTCCCAAGAGGTTCGCCCCCAACCATGGTGTTTGGATTAGTTGAAAACATTAACAGCTACTTCACAGAATTCTTTCCCAAGAGGTTCGCCCCCAACCATGGTGTTTGGATTAGTTGAAATGACTGTTCCCTTGCCACAGGTAAATCAGATCTCAACATAGCAAATAATGTCACATCCTTGCCAACCTGAAATAAAGGATGCAATTATAAGAATTTTATAGCAAGGAACATACAGAAATGACAATAGAATGATGGAAGACAAGAAGATTACATAGTGATCATTAGCAAAGCAAGGAGGGCCATCCTTTATTGGCGTAGTTGTCTTGTTTATAGCTGAGTGGACTGCATCATGTCTATGGGATAGCAAGCTCTTATCCTGAAGTACAGATACACTTATGAGAGTTGATTGGGCTGCAACAGGCCTAGGGGGCAGCAAGCTTTCTTCCGTTGCAACCTAAAAAAAATGATATAGTCATGAGAACTATAAAGCATGGACAATATTTAATGTCACAAAGAGAAACATTGCAGCAGCATGACAAAATTACATGTGTGTCATTTGCAAACTGAGGGAGGATATTAGTTGTAGGTGTAGTAGTGATGTTCATAACTGATCGGGCAACAACATGCCTAGCGGGGAGCAAGCTCTCTTCCATTTCAACCTAAAATAAATGATGCACTTATGAGAATTGTAAAGCAAGGAACACTCATAAATAGATACTTTGCATGAGCATATAGGAAGATTACGTGTGTATCATTTGCAAAGCAAGGGTGAATAGCATTTGCTATTGTAATGTTCTGAGCTGATCGGGTTGTAGCATGCCTGTTGGGGAGCAAGATCTCTTCCTCCTCACCATACTGATTATAGTCTTCATTCTCTACATAGTTATCATATTCTTCACACCGAGGAGCATTACGTGCCTCATCGATATGTTCTTTAGGTGTCAGAATCTACACAAGAATCAGAATAATATTTGTCAGCACAATAATATTAAAACAGCAGAATCTGTGCCTCTTGTAGCTGCCATTGCCAAATCTAGCCTCCCCCAATAAACCATCAGATGCAGCATATAGGCAACTTGAGTGGTATATAGGCAATTCATAATGGACTCACATTACCAAATTCATATGTTAGACTAGTAAGAACAGTTTGGACTCACATTGTCATAGGACTCTAATCATATCAGTACACGTATCACACAACAATAATATATCCCGAATTTGGCAAGCAAGTGCTAGAACAGAACTCTGTGTAGCATTTACATACCTACTAATGAATTGTATGTGCACATGTTGTTGACGGTGGATAACGTCAACTTTTATTAGAACTTTAGACATGAAAAGGTACATGAATATACACTAGTCTAGGGTTTTATCTAACAATTTTCATGAGTTTTGCATATTACGTATTTTCGGGGATTATTTCAGAAAAGCATAAAAAGGGATTAGAGTGCATAATTATCATGAAACTTATCGCGTCGGCAAATATCGTCATTAGGCTCGGGGAAACATCTAGAAGACACCGAAGCGGCGGGACCCGAGGGGCCTCTAGGTGGGCCGGCCGGCCCCACCACGGCGCCGGTCGGCGCCCCCTAGGCATCTGGCCGCCGCCTTCGGAGTCTTCCTCACACGCTTCCTTGGCACCTAAGTAAAGCATCTCTACGTCGATCTAAGGTCGGTTTGATCCGACGGTGCACATAACATGAAGACGCGGATTGATGACGTGGTGGTTCCTTGCCCTCTACTCCACCTCGGCCTATATAATGACGCCCCAAGACCCCTCCTAGGGGCATTCTACACCCCGGTGCTTCATATTCTCTACATAAATTAGGGTTAGGGTCCCTCTAGTTGATCTAGTTCTAGTTCATCTAGTTCTAGTTCATCTAGATGTAGCGATTAGGAGAGACTAGTTCATCTAGATCTAGTCTTGTTTAGAGGGTAGAGAGATAGAGTAGAGGAGTAGAGATTCTGGAGGAGTTCCGGCCTGTCGGTGCTTCGTCGTGGCTGTATTCTTCTGGATTCAGCTCCCTCGCCCGGAGTTGCGTTCTGAGGTACTTTTGTATTCAACATTCTGATTCAAGTAAGCAGTTGTTCTTATTTGTTCTTAAGTTTGCAACTCATATTGAGTACTTTGATCTATAGGACCCTGTAGATTGAAGTTGTATTTCGTAGTGTAGGTGTGGTGCCTAGGCTAGGTTTACTTGTGAATGTCCCCTGATTAGCCGGATAGTGGTAGCTCGCGAAGGTGACTTTATAGCTTCGTTGAATCCTCTGTAGTCTACTTCCCGTTGATAGGATCGATAGGCTCAAAGGTTCTTGGTAGGAGATAACTCTGATTTCTGCTCTTATTCAGGTTACTTGCCCAGTTAGAACGGTATTATTCAAAGCTTACCGGTTGTTGGAACTAGAAGTCATTAGCTATTTCCTCTTTCTTGATATTATCTAGCCTAATTGTTGGGTTAAGTTTATAGACTTTGTCATCATTACAACTGTTCCCTGTGGATATGATATTTAAAACCTCTGGGTGAAATGTGACATCGGTATGATATCTGTGTGCTTGTGGATAATCTTACTTAGATCTTATTTAATGGAGTGTAGTTAATTTATACCAATAAGCATTTTTGGCGCCGTTGCCGGGGAACGGTTTGCTGATTTTGACTTAGTCTAGCTTAATCTTGTATTATACTTTTATCTTTTCTTGTTTTATCCCATTCTCTTCATTATTTTTGTGTTCATTCTTATGGATGCTTTTAATTCTATTTCTATTTATCTTTATGGCATGCGTAAAAGCTTCAGGCCACCAAAATCTATAGAACCTATCATAACACCTGGCTATGAGCTGCGCCCATGTTAAATTAATATGATTCGGGATAAACCCTTCTCGGAAGAAGGTAACGAAAACTGATACTTACATCTACGAGAATTCGAGCAGACCTGTGCATGCTTGTGTATTGCTGGCATGTCCAATAAGACTATCAGATAGAAGCTTTTTCCTTTCTCCTTGACTAGAAGAGCTAAACGTTGGTATAATCGAGCCGTAGGGAGTATGCGAGGTGATTGGGAAATATTATGCTCTGAATTTTGTTTATATCTCTTTCCCATCTATAGAGTAGTTGACCTTCAGAAGAGGTTCTAACTTTTAGGCAACTAGAACAAAAAGCTCTTAGTACATCATGGGATCATTTTAATAAACTTAGCACATCTGGCCCTGATCTTGGTTTTTCAGAACTCCTGCTCATTCAACATTTTTATGTGGGTCTTACCAAGAATTCTAGGGAATCCCTTGATTTATCCTCTGGAGGAGACTTTCCTTATTTGCCTATAAGTAGAGCAAGGGCTATGCTCAAAAAAAGTTGCTCTAGCTAATTCCAAGCTCCCCGAGAAAGAGGACTTATCACCTGAACTAGAAACAGAAGTTTTGGAAGTTGTTGGTATTTCTAACGTCATTACTAATTAACGAGATTAGAAACACATGGTATGAAATTAACTTGTCATTAACAACTAGCCACTTATCTCTCACCCACATCCCTAAGCATAAACTAGGTCGTCATCCCTAATTATATATGCTAAGGATAAATATAGGTTTATATATATATGTCAATCAATATGACTAGGCAGAAATATCGATATAAACTAAAAACGGTTCTGCAAGCGGACAGATAATTATACTATTGTAGCATTTTACCTAGGGAGTTCTACCAGGTTGTCGATTTATATTTATACCACTGGGAAGGTTTATGTAGGACTTATAACTATAACTTGTACTATTGATATGAAAGGTAAACCATAACTAGAATCCTACTCATAACAGGGATAAGTCACGTGATAAATGATATATGATAAATAATGATCAGTCATCATAAATAGATAAACATCAGAGCTCTTCTAGTCATAGTAATAGCTAGCCAATGGATAGACTCGGGGAATAAATACTAAGGTAATTCAATAACTACATCAATGAATAACTCTAATTAGTGCAATTACATCTAGCAATCATTGTTAAGTTAATTCTATATCATGATCACATGTAAAGGGGCATCAACTAGGAAGGATGTGAAACAGAGTCATTATCCAACTTCGCGGCCGTGTGCCCTACTAGTCCTACGTACGGGGGATGGACTACAGAGGAACCAACGCAGCTGTCACCTGCGTGGACTACCACACGACCCGGCACATTAGGGTGCACTCGCAGATAAATAAGATATCTAGACACCGCGTCTACATATTTTCTACCATCTACCCATCGATCGCTTGGGTAAACGCTATACGAGCAATTACATGAATTCAATAAGATCAAACCAACTATCCTAGACATATAATCAAAGTAGACAATGACTATTGCAATTAAGAATATATAAGAGATTAAGAACAATGTTGCCTGAATCATAATATTGAATAAGAGCAAAGTACTAGAACTATACCGAACTCCACGCTCCAGATAGACACCAGGGGCTCCAGATCCCGCTGAAGAACTAGAACTCTTCTACTTCTAATCTGACTAGGCTAAAGCTATGAACTAGAGAGGCTCTGATGAACTAGAAAAGGATCTTGATGGCTTGATCTCTAAATGACTTGATGCCTCCAGGGAGGGGGGTCTGCCCCTTTATTTATAGCCGGGTGGGATGAACGTGCGCCGCAGGATCAAACCGACTTAACCAAGGGCCGAGATGACTCCTCATAGGCGGTGAAAGAAGACTCCAGAAGATGGGGGCAAACCCTAACTTTGGGGCGCCGACCGGCTCAAGGGTAGGGCCGGCCGGCCCCACTTGGTAGCCCCTACGGGCCCTGCTGCTTCGGGTGTCTTCTAGATGCTTTCTGAGCCTGAAAACGATGTTTTGCCTTCGCGGTTACGTTTCATGATAATTATGCACTCTAATCCCTCTTTTATGCTTTTCTAGAATAATCCCTGGAAAATACTGAATATACAAAACTCGTAGAAATTGTCAGTTAAAACCCTAGACTAGTGTGTATTCATGTATCCTTTTGTGCCTAAAGTTCTAATAAAAGTTGACGTTATCTACCATCAACAACTCCCCTAAGCTTACCTTTTGCCAGTCCCTTGGTAAACAAACTAAGCCTAATCACTAATATATTTGGATCAGGAGTTGCTACAATGTTGTTATACTCTTCAAGTACACATGCTTTCAAACAAGGATTCTCCTCCGGATTAGACAATGTCTGTTCTAACCTTCAAACTTATCCATTTTACCTTTAACTATAGGGCTTTACAGCTCTTGCATAAGTCTTGAGTAATCGAAAACAGAACAATCAGGTCAAGCACTATGTCTCAAATTCTTTACAGTACCAATATTCTGGAGTTTCTTTATGTTTTTGCAATAAAACTCATAGCTTAATTGTATGACACCCTCAAGTCTCTTTGATATGTGGTATTTATGGATCTTACTGAGGCATGTTGTCATGCCCTCCTATAACTAATGATTATAGTGGAGCTCATAGGAGCGGCATTAAACAAGGATGAGCATACTCGCAGTTCATATATTGTAAAGCCAAACAATGGATCCACAGAGAGTCAAGGTATACAATCAAATCAAGACATGCATGTGTATGGAATATGGTGGATAGGTGTATATAAAGTATTTAGTGGCTAATTCTAATTCTACTATTGCTCTTTGAGGATAAATCTCTCTTTTGATCTTATAACTTTTCGCGGAAAAATATGGGCTATCTTTATTCGTTTTCTTTTCTCTCTTTTTTTCTTCTTTTTTTCCCTTTCAGGGAGGCGGGCATCTAAGTACCCATTGTTTTAATTGCTACGATACTTGTCCTTCTTTTACTCCCTTTTCTTTTTCAATAACTTTCCTTTTGCATAGCCACATGCATCCTTTGAATACAATTTGATAATTGGAGAGATAGCAATAAGTACTTAGAGCAATTAAACAAAGGTTGTTCTATGGGTTTATATATTTTTGGGTGTTTGACTCCCAGTGTAGGAGAAAAACAATTTTAAGGTGGATATAGATGGAAGTGGAAAATGGTTGCGCTTACTCTCAGAGTAGGAGTAATGCATATGTGGATGGAGTGTGTAAGTAATCTTGATTTTAAAAGCATGACAAGGCTCTCATAAGGTATACAACAAAGGTTGACTAAACTCAATGCAAAGCAGGTAGCATGAATGCGCAAAAAGTTTTTCTAACTCTATATGTATTATATATGGCTGTGGTAGGAATTCAAACTTTGAGCTCATCATGTAGGATTTTGGGTTCTCAAAATAAATCTCTAGAACTTAATAATGCTAAGAATAAGATAAATAGTAGCTCAACCTTCATAAATCATATCAATCAATCACCTAGACTTAGCTTAAGCATATGCCTCCACAAGTTTCAGGCTCAGAGTAAATTCTTAAATTAAAACAGCAATATCCAAAACTCGGGAGAATTTAAGGTTGATAACTAGGCACTTGAAAAGAATTCCAGTAGAGCAACTATTCATCGTCTCCAATAAAATTTTCTAGTTCATAGTTGACTCTAGACGCACTCTATATAATTAATACTGACTAAGACTTCTTTTTATTGATTTTCAAATTTTATTTAACTAAAGACTCATAAAAGACTCAACAGACGTGGACCTTCATGTGCCCACATATTTTTGGTATTTTGTGACTATAAGATAGACTCGATAATCGCATAGGTATACTTACCTGATAACTAGGGGATGCTCTCTCCCAAGCTAGATGTTTGATATGGTTGATTGTTGAAGCTGAGTGGTCCTCACAGAGGAGCTCATGCTTATAAGAGCAAGTGTTGCCTGGAATACTTTAATCTTATCACCTAAGAAGTTATTTCATTCACACAGGGGTTAGCTGTATATCAGAAAGGTGTACTTCAAGTGATGAAGATGACAATTCTTAGGTAAGCTGGCTCTTAGAGTCATCCTGTAGAAAGTTCTCACAAAACACCAAAACTCGTGGAACAGTATCAGGATAAAACATTAATAATTAACCGTTTTTAGAGGATTGGGTGTTGTGGTGGTTTCAAAGTATTTTTATGATAGCGATATTGCAACAGGATGCTCAATTAATATAAATTTTGGATTTTATGGGTTTGTATGCAGAAAGTGTAAATGCATGATATATATTTTTATTCTGTAGGCCACCACAGTGAGAACTCCTACAGCTTTTACACTACAAGGATTTCACATGGGGCTTAAAGTTTCTAAGATGCATGAATGTAGCCTAATGCAAGATTATTTATTTTTGTTATTTTTTATGCATTGCTAATAGAAAAATAAACATACTAAAGAGAAATTAACTCATACAATGTAAGAAAGTAGATATAGATAACTACCGATGTTACCTCACGGCGAGGGTTCGATGTTTTTAGTCCTTCGAACTGGACTTCTCCTTGCAGTGGTTAATTGAGTACTTCAAGTTGCTCTTGAGGGTAAGGATTGAGGTGGTGCCTCCACTAGTGGCTCCCAATGGCGGTGCCAACTTTTTTCTTTCTGTTGTAGGCGTCTCAGAGCCAATCTTATGTGCATCATTATTACTAGTTGAGAACTTTCACTTGTAGAATTTGAGGGATTGTCTCTCCACACTTTAATTGAAGTGTGTTCTGCCTATAAAGACAAGGTAGAGATCAAGTGTATGGGCCCTGCTGGTGGGAAAACACCAATAGAACCAGAAATTTATTCATCCTCTAACCTTAGGCCCAATAAAATTGATATTATTTATATTGTTCATTCCTATCATGGGTGAGAGAACCAGAAGTATAAATATGGCATTTAAACTTGTGAGATAAAGAGTAAAAAGCTACTTAACCGTTAAAAAGACTATTCATCTTTATAATGTATCAAGAAAAATAGACGAATTATTTCTAACTTACTTGGTTAAGAATGAGATTAAAAGAATAGCGCTATGAGCAATTTAGAGAACAAATCATGTTGAGTTTAATCAGGTTGATCAATTTAAGTTGTAACTCTAACATGGTTGTATTTTCTTTGTCATACCCAGTTTTAAGAATAAAACTGAATACAAAACCATATGTGTGCCCGAGAGATCAATCACACACATATAGAGACAAACCCTTTGGAGTATCAAGCTCGGTGCCTTTATTACATCACGAATAGTACTTTATTACATAAATTTATTCAAAGTCTCAGCGGAAACGAAATAAGATAACTAGCACTCCGATAGACTCCAAAGCCACGAGGGACGTCAAGCGGTGAAGCACAAGACTAGTAGTCCTCATCGAGTCCTCATAGACACGATTATCTGTTACCCATCGGGATTTTCCAAGTAATAGAAATAAACAAGCGTAAGTACATGTCGTACTTAACAAGAATAACATGGGGTTAATGAGGCTCAAAAGGTCGACACGGTTTCTGGCGGTTAGCAACTTTTATCATATCTTAATTTTTAGCAAAGTGAGTAGCAACAAGTAGCATAAATCCCAATTAAAACCAGATAACCATATGATCATGTAAACAATGATTAAAGTATAGCAAAAACAATAACAACAATTTTCATCACGAAACTCCTTCGCACAAAACACTATTCAATAAGAAGTCCGGGCCGCTCATGACCAGAGAGCACGGCTGTTATAATGATTTTAACACTCTGCGAGAGAGGTTGTACACTTTCACCGCGAGTCGTGATTCCCATATGCTTGGGTTAATTACTCCCAAACTACACTGCCGAGGTGCATAGCGGGGTTTCACTATGAAGTCTTTCAAAGGGTCGTCTAACAAGTTAGGGCCGCGAGGTTTCCACGGCAAGCGGATATAGAGCCCCCCCCTTCCAAATGGTTCACACCCCAGCAGACACACACACATAAGGGCAGGCCGCACTATAACCATCATGGCATGCCCCTCTTGCGCCATAAAGGTAACCTCTAACAAGCTAGAAAATTAACCTCATACTTGACTAAAGCCGAGCCATGTAGCCCTCACGGTTGTTGTCTGTAAGTCCCGGGTGCTCACTTACAGATAAGTCCTTAGGGAGGACAAGAGCAAACAGGTACTCTTCCCCTTTAATTTTCCGTTGCTAAAAAGCGAGTTTTAAACCTTTGTTGCGTATAGCATTAATCAAATTACAGATCATCATGGTTATTCTTTAAGCACTAGCATAAGTTACCACATGCATTATCCGGGGTAAACAAGGTATAAGATCATATCACTAGGATAACCTTAATGGCAAACAAGGATAGCACATGCAGTATGAATTTAGCAAAACATGTTGAATAGGTAACAAGGATGATCCCATGCTATACTTGCCTTGCTCAACGAACCCTTGGTGATATGGCTCGTCAAAGTACTCCCGATCACCGGCGTATTGCTCACCGTCTATACTCCACAACAAGCAACATACAAACATCCAAGCGCAATCATGCATAGCAAACAAGAGCATAGATTAGAACAGTACACCAATATCATAAAACAAAGATAAAAAAAAATTTAGAAAACGAATCTACACATCGCTTGGATCACACAGACGTTTGGATCACCAAAATCGGAGTTAAAACGGAGAAACTATGAATTAAATAAGATCCTCTCTACATCACTAATAAATTAAATCTAATCTCAAAATTAAAAGTTGGTAAACCTGGATACAGATTGATAAACTTGTAGAGAAACTAATCACGATCCTAACGCAACTTGAACGGATCAAATCGGAGTTAAAATGTAGATTTTATAAGCAAAACTGTGCAGTGGCAATTCTGTAAATATTCAGTTTCGACTTTCAGATTTAAAATAAAGAAAATCCGAAAATCAGAAAAGGGCAGGGATGGCGGGTTATATATATAAAGAACTCAGGGACTCTTTTACAAAACCGCCACGAAGGGGTATGGAGTGATCTGGTTCATTGGATTTGAGATGGGCGGCCTAGATTAAAAGAAAGGGGATGGGAGAAGGGAGTTGCTGGCTGCTACAGTAACTCCGACGGATGAACGCCATTGCCACCAGCCGGGGAGCTCACCGGCGAAGCGTGTACAGGGGCTCTAGAGTCCATGGTTGGACGCGGGGAAGGCACAGGGGTGAACAAGGAAGGCGAGGCGAACTCACCCGGCTTTAAAAACGAAGGCCGGCGGTGGGTCGCAACGGTGGGCGGTGTTGAACGACGGCGAACAAGTGCTCGCAAAGTTCGGTGGCGGTTAGCGAGCAAGAAAAAAAGAGAAAAACGAAGGAAGAAAAAGACTCGACGGGTCCGCAGCTTCGACACAAAGCCCGTCCAAGACCTTACGGCGGCTGGAACACGGCGGAACGGCGGGATGTCGAGGGCAGTGAGCTTGGCGGCGCTGCTAGGGCTTACGACGGCCGATGCGCTTTTGCCGCGAGAGGGTTTGGATGGAGGCGGGCGCGTGCGGGGGGCTCGGCTTTTATAGCCCGGAGGCCGCGCCATCGATGGAAAGGGGAAACCCGAGCTCGGTTCGACGAAGGAAACCCCGGCTTCCATTTTTGGAAGGTGACGGAGGTAGAAGAAGGAAAGGCCGTGGGAGGCTGACTGCGGACCCCGTCTGTCGGCGCCCGGCGAAAGCAAAGAGAAGGGGGGCTCGGCGGGCTGTGTTGGCTTCCGGGGGCGAAGAAAAAAAAGAATGGAGGGAGAGAGTTGGGCCCTGTAGGCCGAAATCGAGAGAGGAAGGGGAAGCTTTTTTTTCTTTTCCTTTTCTTTTATTTCAAACCAAATTTGAAATACAAATTTGAATTCATTTTGCATTTGAACAACACCACTCAATCCAAAAATAATGATGCACCGGCATGAATGCATAAAACATGTATCTACCTTATGATGGATTTTAATTAAATAAAATTATTTATTTAACTATGTTTAAATGCACACACACATTTGCATGATAAATAAATTTCACCTATTTTGAGAAAATGCAATTTTAGGGTGTTACAAATTCTACCCCCCTTAATTAATTCTCGTCCCCGAGAATTGGATATGCTTACTCGAACAACTGCGGATATGACTTCCTCAGATCATCCTCTCTTTCCCAAGTCGCCTCGTCTTGAGTATCGGTTCCACTGTACCTTGCACATCTTGATAACTCTGCTCCTAGTGACTCGTTCTGCGGTCTCCAAAATTCTTACTGGAAATTCCTCATATGTAAGATCATCACTAACAGCAATCTCCTCTAACGGTATTTGTTCCTCGGGCACTCGCAAACACTTCTTTAGCCGAGACACATGGAACACATCATGCACACGACAAACAATCATGCGGCAACTCTAGGCGATAAGCCACTTCTCCACGTCTCTCAAGAACTTTGAAAGGTCCAATATACCTTGGGGCTAGCTTCCCTTTCATGTTAAACCTCTTCACATTTCTCATAGGTGACACTTTCAAATAGACATAGTCACCTACTTGAAACACCAGTTCCCGTCTTCTAGTATCAGCGTAACTCTTCTGACGAGACTGTGCCACTCTCAAGTTATCTCTGATCATTCTCACTTGCTTTTCAGCATCTTTCAGAACATCTGGTCCAAACACTTGGCTCTCTCCTGTTTGATTCCAAAACAGCGGTGTCCTGCATTTGCGACCATACAAAGCTTCAAATGGTGCCATCTTGAGACTCTTCTGATAACTGTTGTTGTATGAGAACTCTGCATAAGGCAAGCTGCTATCCCAGCTAGTACCGTGCTGCAATGCACAAGCTCTCAACATATCCTCCAATATCTGATTTGTTCTTTTTCAGTCGGCCATCGGTCGAGGATGATACGCGGAACTGAAATTCAGCTTTGTCCCAAGTGACTCATGCACACTCCTCCAGAATTGTGATGTGAACTGAGAACCTCTGTCTGACACGATCTTCTTCGGAACACCATGCAGACTCACAATCCTTTCCATATACAACTCTGCTAACTTATGTCCATTGTAAGTAGTTTTGACCGGTATAAAGTGAGCAACTTTAGTCAACCGATCCACTATTACCCATATCGAGTCATACCCTCTCTGAGTCCGTGGCAATCCAACTATAAAATCCATACCAACTTCTTCCCACTTCCACTCGGGTATCTTCATAGGCTGTAGTAACCCTGCAGGTCGTTGATGTTCGGCTTTGACCCTCTGACAAGTGTCACACAAGGCTACATACTACGCCACATCTCTTTTCGGTCCATACCACCGGTACTTCTCTTTCAAATCCAAGTACATCTTGGTACTTCCGGGGTGTATAGAATAAGCGGACTCATGGGCTTCTCGCAGAATTGCATCACGGATAGCTTTCACAAAGCGGTACACATATCCTCTCCCGAACCAAAGGGTCCCATTGTCATCAATCGGAATCCGGTGCTTTGCCAATCACTATATTTTCAGCAATCTCCTTTAGTTTCACATCTTCCGGTGACCCTTGCGGATTTCTTGCTCTAGAGTCGGCTCAACTACCAACTCCACTGTACTATTAACCAAACCCAGGATTGAGATGTTCCATCTCAGCACACAACTCCTTAGGCACGGGCGTGGTCCGAATCCCATTGGCGTAGCTCTTCACGCTAAGAGCATCGGCTACAACATTGGCCTTTCCGGGGTGATAGTGCACTTCGGATCATAGTCCTTGATCAATTCCAACCATCGGCGTTGCCTCAAGTTCAAATCGTGAGTGAAAATGTACTTCAAACTCTTGTGATCGGTGTATATGTCACTCTTATGCCCAATAAGATAGTGCCTCCATATCTTCAAAGCATGAACCACTGCAGCTAACTCCAAATCATGAGTAGGATAATTCAACTCATGCTTCCTTAGCTGCCTCGATGCATAAGCCACTACTCTTCCTTCTTGCATGAGAACACATCCCAAACCAAGGCGAGACGCATCACAATAGATCGAGAAATTCTTGCTCAAGTGCGGTAGTATCAATACCGGTGCTTTGTAGTCAACCTCTTCTTCAACTCCTCAAAGCTAGACCGACACTTGAGGAAGACCATACAAACTTAGCATTCTTCTCCGGTAGTGCGGTCATAGGCTTGGCAAGCTTGGAGAAACCTTCAATGAACCTCCGGTAATATCCGGCCAATCCAAGAAAACTCCGGATCTCGGTGGCGGTAGTAGGTGGTGTCCAATCCAAAACATCCTTCACCTTGCTAGGATCCACCGCAATACCACCATTGGATACAACATGACCAAGAAAGGAAACTTCCTTCAACCAGAACTCACACTTACTTCGCTTAGCATATAGCTTGTGCTCCCCGAGCTTACGCAAAACCAACCTCAAATGCTCGGCGTGTTCTTCCTCATTCTTGGAGAATACCAATATATCATCAATAAATACCACAACGAACTTGTCGGATACTCCATAAACACCTTGTTCATCAAGTACATAAAGTATGCAGGTGCATTGGTTAGTCCAAATGACATCTTTGTGTACTCATACAACCCATACCTTGTAGTAAATGCTGTCTTAGGTATGTCGGTGGCACGAATCTTCAATTGATGATAACCAGAACGAAGATCAATTTTAGAGAATACACAAGCACCTCTTAACTGGTCAAATAAATCATCAATTCTAGGCAAAGGATACTTGTTCTTGATGGTAACCTCATTGAGTGATCGATAATCAACACACATCCTCGAGTACCATCCTTCTTGTCAACAAATATGACTGGTGCTCCCCAAGGTGAAGAACTTGGGCGAATAAAACCTTTCTCCAACAACTCTTTTTATTGCTTCTTTAACTCTTCTAATTCAGGTACCCCCATTCTATATGGACGCTTAGCAATAGGTGGAGTACCGGGCAAAAGCTCAATAATAAATTCAATGTCTCGGTCGGGTGGCATACCCGGCAAATCCTCGAGGAAACACATCGAAAACTCTTCCACGCTGGCGTTCTGGCGGTGATCACCTACATTCAAGCGGGGTTCATGATGGCGGTAGGTTGAGGCCGCCTTTGCCACATCAACACCGATTCTGTCTCCACTTGGCGTTGTCGAACAACCACTTTCTCTTGACTTTGAATTACCACCTTGTGCTTTTTCATCCAGTCCATACCCAGAATCAAGTCAATCCCATTTGTTCTCAACACTATCGGGCAAACCTTGAAGTCTACCCCCTTATAGACAGACTATTTGCCGGACATTTATCTTTGTGCCGACATACTTCCACCCGGTGAATTTACTATGAAGTTATTTTTGAGCACATCTTTGGGATGCCATGCTTTTGGATAAAAATATGCGAGATAAAAGAATGCGAAGCTCGAGTCAAAAAAGAACATGAGCGGAGATGGAATTGACACTGAAGCATTACCGAGCATGACTTACGGTGCTTCTGGGACAGATATCGGTCGCCACATGATTCACCTTCCCAACAATGGTCATCCGGTTGTTCACCTTCCGGTTGTTGCTGCGGTTGGGGTGTCTGCGGGTTACGCTTCTTGGGGCAATTGTAAGACAAGTGACCAGCCTCACCGCAGATATAGCACCTATTGGGGGTATTAGGTGCATTGTTCTTCATGGGGGTGTTATTGGGATTTCTGGGACGAGGTGCCGATTGCCATCTTCTTTGTGGTGGGACGCCGACCACCACTTTGCTGCGGGTACCGAGAATCTTTGCTGGTTACGATTGCGGCTCCACCGAGGGGGAGGGCCATGGTACTTTGGACGGTTGCACCCGAGTATTGCGGGTGCGGTTGTTGTTCGAGAGGGTGCTCCCCGCCATTTCCTCTTCCTCTGCTCCTTCTCATTGAACTCTGCGCGCGCAGGTTGCCCACCACAATGGCACGATCTACCAATGCATGGAAGTTGGGGTAGATGTTGGAAAGAGCTGCAACCCGAGATCATTGTAGAGTCCCTTCAAGAAGCGTGCACGCTTCTTGGCATCATTGTCAACATCTTTCGGAGCATAGCGGGACAGCTGCGAGAACCGATCACGGTACTCACTCACCGTCATGGAACCTTGCCTCGGTCGGCGGAACTCCTCCTTCTTGATCTCCATCTCACCATCCGGGATGTGGTGAGTCCTGAATGCCTCACGGAATTCCCGCCAAGTGATCCGATTGGGATGGGGATGGCTATCTTTGGTAGGACTCCCACCAGGTCTGAGCTGATCCTTGCGGTTGGCCGGAACCATAGAGCACCTTCTCACGGTCATTGCCTTTGCGCTAGGTTCGGTTGCTTCTCCACCGCACGAAGCCGGTCATCGGCCTCTAGTGGGTCGGCGGTGTGAGAGAGAACACAGGCGGACGACCCTTCATGAAGTCACCACGCTTGTCCCTAGGTGGTGGTGGTGGAGGAGGTGGCGGTGGTGCAACTGGCTGATTCTGGATGTGTTGCACCAAGGTCTGCAAGAAGCGAGTTTGTGTTGCAAACATCTGTTCCATGGTCGGCGGTGGCGGTGGTGGAGGTGGCGGTGGTGGTGGTGGTGGATAGTTGCCAGCACCCCTACCACCCCTACGCCCTCTAGCTCCTCTGGCCCTGGCTGCCATCTGGTTTCCAAAAGCAAATGCTCAAGTTTAGCATATACCCAACCAAAACGAATCACTAATGCAAGTAAACACTGAATCTGAAAGTTTCTGGGCGTCTCCATGCAACAGCAGCGCAGTAATTCAGTCATAACTCAAGCTACAGATAATCAAATGTGTCGTGGCATATATGGATGGAAAGCTTAAGAAATTATCTACAACTTTCGTTCAGGTGAGATTTCCAGATTCTGACGTTAACTAGGAGTAAAACAACAAAACTTTAATTCTGTCCAGAGAGGCTGTCAGCGCAGAAACCTTCAACTCCAACAATTATATCTCTCAAACTATAACTGATAAAAAGGTGATTCCAGCGGCATTTGAAAGATATTGAAGTCTAATTACTCTCATAAAAATTTCATAAATTTTGCACGAACAGATTGGCGGGTATCAACTAAAGAGCACAGACTGCTCCAGAGACAGATTTCAGCAAAACGATATAACCGACCCAAACTTAAACATATATTAAACTAACTTAGAAATTCTTAAACATTGGGACTTGTGGACATGCCCACAATCTCCCAGCACTCATTACAAAGACCCAAATCAAACATAGCCATAATGATAATCATCCAAACATTAAAAGTTCACAAGCACACACTTGACTCGACTAGACTCAACACTAACGTGATAAGATAATGGTGGTTCCAACTCCTAAGCTAGTAAAGCTTCTTGTAACGCCTTGGACGATGGAGTTCCTCCCTAAGATTGTCACCATCCCTTTGGCTCCTCTTGCGGGCCTTTTGTTGAGCATGCAACTCATACTTGAGGCAGCGTGTTCTCCCTCATCACCTCATGAGCAAAGTGGACAAGTGATTGAGTGGTTGGATCAGCACCAACCGGCCCAAGCATTGCCCATCCATACTCTATATCGGCACGGGGAAGATACCGGTTCTCATCTTCTTCCATGTCATGAAAGCGCCTCGCACGAAGATCAAAATAAGCTTCCTGCTTGGCTGCGGCTTTCAAGGCGGCAATAAGAGTAGCACGCCACGCTAGATGCTTGTAGGAGCCAACCACCTTGAATCCTCTCACCCTGTTGCTCCAAGTAGAGAGAACAGCGGTTGTCTTCAATAAGCATCCTCAAGAGGGTGGACATACTCATAGCGGTGATACTCAACGGTGTGTCTTGATCATGGTAGTAATCATGAATCAGATCAACCAGGTGAGTATGATAGTAGTGATCATCATGCCCATAATGAAGTAGAGGCTCTTGGTCCATCCCATGGGAAGATCATCATCTTCATCTGCGCCATCTTGTGGTGGTGGTGATGGGGGCGGGCGTGGGTTGCCCCCAAAGCACCATCTTCCTCTTGGAGCTCCTCCATGGCTTCTTCTTCATCGTCGGAGATGGGGATAACCTCCACCTCGGGCTCCACAGTCTTTGGCGCTTCCCGCCGAGGCTCCACCGGGCTCCACAGGTGCGGGCACTTCCTCTTCAGGCTCTTCCATCACAGGCTCCAATGGTGCAAGCACAACTCGGGGTGGTTGGTAGCCTCCAACGCGCTTGCTTGGGGGGGTGTGTACAGTGCGTGCCATTCTACGAGAGTTAGACAAAGATTAAGTTAGAGATAGAATCAATAACTTTTGCAACAGAATATGAGGAGATATAGCATAAAATTTTAGCAAATAACAAGATAATGTTGTAAGCATGAAATAAGTGAGACAAAGAAGCTATAAACGACCATTACTAACTAGGCTTGCGTTCTCTGATCGACACGGCTTCGATACCAATTTGTCATACCAGTTTTAAGAATAAAACTGAATACAAAACCATATGTGTGCCCAGAGATCAATCACACACATATAGAGACAAACCACTGGAGTATCAAGCTTAGTGCCTTTATTACATCACGAATAGTACTTTATTACATAAATTTATTCAAAGTCTCAGCGGAAACGAAATAAGATAACTAGCACTCCGATAGACTCCAAAGCCACAGGGACGTCAACTGGTGAAGCACAAGACTAGTAGTCCTCATCAGAGTCCTCATAGACACGATTATCTGTTACCCATCCGGGATTTTCCAAGTAATAGAAATAAACAAGCGTAAGTACATGTCGTACTTAACAAGAATAACATGGGGTTAATGAGGCTCAAAAGGCTGACACGGTTTACAGCGGTTAGCAACTTTTATCATATCTTAATTTTAGCAAAGTGAGTAGCAACAAGTAGCATAAATCCCAATTAAACCAGATAACCATATGATCATGTAAACAATGATTAAAGTATAGCAAAAACAATAACAACAATTTTCATCACGAAACTCCTTCGCACAAAACACTATTCAATAAGAAGTCCAGGCCGCTCATGACCGAGAGCACGGCTGTTATAACAGTTTAACACTCTGCAGAGGTTGTACACTTTCACCGCGAGTCGTGATTCCCATATGCTTGGGTTAATTACTCCCAAACTACACTGCCGAGGTGCATAGCAGGGTTTCACTATGAAGTCTTTCAAAGGGTCGTCTAACAAGTTAGGGCCGCGAGGTTTCCACGGCAAGCAGATATAGAGCCCCCCTTCCAAATGGTTCACACCCGCAGCAGACACACATAAGGACAGAGGCCGCACTATAACCATCATGGCATGCCCCTCTTGCGCCATAAAGGTAACCTCTAACAAGCTAGAAAATTAACCTCATACTTGACTAAAGCGAGCCATGTAGCCCTCACGGTTTGTCTTTGTAAGTCCGGGTGCTCACTTACGATAAGTCCTTAGGGAGGACAAGAGCAAACAGTACTCTTCCCCTTTAATTTTCCGTTGCTAAAAAGCGAGTTTTAAACCTTTGTTGCGTATAGCATTAATCAAGTTACAGATCATCATGGTTATTCTTTAAGCACTAGCATAAGTTACCACATGCATTATCCCAGGGTAAACAAGGTATAAGATCATATCACTAGGATAACCTTAATGGCAAACAAGGATAGCACATGCAGTATGAATTTAGCAAAACATGTTGAATAGGTAACAAGGATGATCCCATGCTATACTTGCCTTGCTCAACGAACCCTTGGTGATATGGCTCGTCAAAGTACTCCTGATCACCAGCGTATTGCTCACCGTCTATACTCCACAACAAGCAACATACAAACATCCAAGCGCAATCATGCATAGCAAACAAGAGCATAGATTAGAACAGTACACCAATATCATAAAACAAAGATAAAAAAAAATTTAGAAAACGAATCTACACATCGCTAGGATCACACAGACGTTTGGATCACCAAAATCGGAGTTAAAAGCGGAGAAACTATGAATTAAATAAGATCCTCTCTACATCACTAATAAATTAAATCTAATCTCAAAATTAAAAGTTGGTAAACCTGGATACAGATTGATAAACTTGTAGAAAACTAATCACGATCCTAACGCAACTTGAACGGATCAAATCGGAGTTAAAATGTAGATTTTATAAGCAAAACTGTGCAGTGGCAATTCTGTAAATATTCAGTTTCGACTTTCAGATTTAAAATAAAGAAAATCCGAAAATCAGAAAAGGGCAGGGATGGCGGGTTATATATATAAAGAACTCAGGGACTCTTTTACAAAACCGCCACGAAGGGGTATGGAGTGATCTGGTTCATTGGATTTGAGATGGGCGGCCTAGATTAAAAGAAAGGGGATGGGAGAAGGGAGTTGCTGGCTGCTACAGTAACTCCGACGGATGAACGCCATTGCCACCAGCCAGGAGCTCACCGGCGAGCGTGTACAGGGCTCTAGAGTCCATGGTTGGACGCGGGGAAGGCACGGGGTGAACAAGGAAGGCGAGGCGAACTCACCCGAAGCGAAAACGAAGGCCGGCGGTGGGCTGCAACAGTGTGGGCGGTGTTGAGCGACGGCGAACAGTGCTCGCAAAGTTCGGTGGCGGTTAGCGAAGCAAAAAAAAGAAAAAACGAAGGAAGAAAAGACTCGACGGGTCCGCAGCTTCGACACAAAGCCCGCCCAAGACCTTACGGCGGCCGGAACACGGCGGGCGGGGGGATGTCGAGGGGCGATGAGCTTGGCGGAAAAATTGCTAGGGGCTTGCGACGGCCGATGCGCTTTGCGCGCGAGAGGGCTGGATGGAGGCGGCTGCGTGCGGGGGCTCGGCTTTTATAGCCCGGAGGCCGCGCCATCGATGGAAAGGGGAAACCCGAGCTCGGTTCGACGAAGGAAACCCCGGCTTCCATTTTTGGAAGGTGACGGAGGTAGAAGAAGGAAAGGCCGTGGGGGAGGCTGACCTGCGGACCCCCTGTCTGGCGCCCAGCCAGCAAAAAAGAGAGAAGGGGGCTCGGCCTGTGTTGGTTTGCTTCTTTGGGGGAAGAAAAAAAAAAAAAGAATGGAGGGAGAGAGTTGGGCCTGTAGGCCGAAATCGAGAGAGGAAGGGGAAGCTTTTTTTTTCTTTTCCTTTTCTTTTATTTCAAACCAAATTTGAAATACAAATTTGAATTCATTTTGCATTTGAACAACACCACTCAATCCAAAAATAATGATGCACCAGCATGAATGCATAAAACATGTATCTACCTTATGATGGATTTTAATTAAATAAAATTATTTATTTAACTATGTTTAAATGCACACACACATTTGCATGATAAATAAATTTCACCTATTTTGAGAAAATGCAATTTTTAGGGTGTTACATTTGCCATTTATTGCATACCAAGATCAAGAGAAAATTAATGGCCACTTTCCTTAAAATGTTACCTCCATTATTAGAGCATGATGAAGGGTAAATGAATTTCAATGGTCTTCTCGGCAAGGGGTTAGTGTTGTCCCAAAGGAATATACTATTTATTAAAGTACGGATAATGTTTGCCTAAGAGTTAAAGATTAATCTATAGCTCGTGTTTTCAATGATTCAAAAAAAATTTTTTATCAAGGTTAAAGCAAGGATATTATTTTGAAGCATACCCTTAACCTTGAATTGATTCTACGAATAGTCTCTCTAATATGATTTAAACATTTTTTGATGTAGGAGGGTTAGTCTATATGTACAACTAAATTCTTATATAAGTATGCTTGATTTTTTATAGTGTTTAAGTAGTATTCTAAAACATACTTATAATAGAATAAGAAAATTTGCAAGACTTAAAGGTATTTATTCAAATAGGATCAAGAATATGTATGGTGAACCATATGAGCATTTTTATTATATATATATTAGCAAGTTATGTTTGAGCATGACATATGGTAGAAATGACCAAGACAAATTAGCAACATGGTATGAGATGTTAATTGTAGTTACATGTTGCATGAGGCTTGGACAAACGTACCTCATATCTTCATCTTTCTAAGTAAGTGATGACGAACTTACTTGAAAGAGGAGGGTTCGGGTTCATCTGTTGGTGAGAGCTTATGGTCTTGCCGAGCAAGGCCTTCCTTTTATCTTCTTCTCCTTTTCACCATTCAATGTAACTATGGAAGATTACATACTCTTCACCCATCCTTTTCTGGATTTCTTTGATTAATTTGCGGTTGATGAGATGGGGTCTATTGGAGATGCAATAATATTCACTTGAAAACTTCTTCTCCAATAGATTAAAGTTGTTCTTTCCTGCAAAATGTTAATGGACACATACCCGAAGGAATAACAAGATTGGAATACGGGTTTTGTTGCCATACTTATCTTTTGTGATTTTCTTCTATGCTAATCAAGATGATATATGGTTTAAGATTATTTAGCATAAATTGTGTCTATCGTGTTTCATGTTGTTGTTGCAATCTAGCATGGTTCAAGGCAAAGATAACTTGTAACAAAAGATAAATAAATAAATATTAATACTCACAAATTTGGACTTCTTGTGCAAAGTTATCATCTGTCTTGATTCATCTTCTGTGTGAACTTATCTCTTGACTTCCCAGATTTAATTTAAAATTTTCTTGCAAGGGTTAGTCCGACCAAATATCCGGTATCCACTACAACATACTATCGGCTCAAAAATCAACCTAGACACCACGTCTAATTTAATTTAGGAAGGCATTTTAATCTGAGCTCAGTTAAAAGCCTTTTACAAGTAAAACCACCACTCCTAAACTAAGCACCATGCTTTATTTAAGAGATTTATGAAAGAACTTCAAAGCCTAAACATATATCATAGCAAATAAAGGTAGCATAAAAATATAGTAGAGATTTATAGAGATAAAAGAGCCTGATCATGGTGAGTTTTTTTATATATATATATATATAATGCATGTGAGATGAATATATGAAATGGAACAAGTTATGGCTGAGGAAATTTAAACTAAATAGTGTGGATTAAAGTAAACATGTAGTGGAATACAAAAAAATAACTACTCATAAATTTTGAAGTTCATGAGCAAAACTTTCTCACCTATATTTGATCATACTCACCATGACTCACATCTTTGGAATTTGTGAGTGATGCAACATCTTTGTTCCCGTCACTTGTGATATGAATTAAAGTCCTGTAACGTCGACCTCTTTCTCCAACATTGGATTTATTATGTTTCTTCTTATTTTGTGGGGGGCCTGCCGGAAGTTAAGTAAACCGGTTATTCATTACCCCGTATAAGATATTAAAGTAGACAAACAAGGGTAATGCTTTGCTTTTTGAGGGGTTAATGGTTATCTCGATCACATAATTGAGTATAAGTCTATCGGTGTTTCTTAATTGCCTAACTACCTTCCCCGGCAACGGCGCTAAAAAAATACTTGTTGGTATTTTTAACATCATTACTAATTAACGAGATTAGAAACACATGGTATGAAATTAACTTGTCATTAACAACTAGCCACTTATCTCTCACCCACATCCCTAAGCATGAACTAGGTTGTCATCCCTAATTGTATATGCTAAGGATAAATATAGGTTTATATATATATGTATCAATCAATATGACTAGGCAGAAATATCGATATAAACTAAGAACGGTTCGCAAGCGGACGGATAATTATACCATTGTAGCATTTTACCTTGGGAGTTCTACCAGGTTGTCGATTTATATTTATACCACTGGGAAGGTTTATATAGGACTTATAACTACAACTTGTACTATTGATGTGAAAGGTAAACCATAACTAGAATCTTACTCATAACAGGGATAAGTCACGTGATAAAAGATATATGATAAATAATAATCAGTCATCATAAATGGATAAACATCAGAGCTCTTCTAGTCATAGTAATAGCTAGCCAATGGATAGACTCAGGAATAAATACTATGGTAATTCAATAACTACATTAATGAATAACTCTAATTAGTGCAATTACATCTGGCAATCAATGTTAAGTTAATCTTACATCATGATCACATGTAAAGGGGCATCAACTAGGAAGGATGTGAAACAGAGTCATTATCCAACTTCACGACCGTGCCCTGCTAGTCCTACGTACGGGGGATAGACTATAGAGGAACCAACGTAGCTGTCACCTGCGTGGACTACCACACGACCCAGCACATCAGGGTGCACTCACAGATAAACAAGATATCTAGACACCGCGTCTACATATTGTCTACCATCTACCCATCGATCGCTTGGGTAAACGCTATACGAGCAATTACATGAATTCAATAAGATCAAACCAACTATCCTAGACATATAATCAAAGTAGACAATGACTATTGCAATTAAGAATATAAAAGAGATTAAGAACAATGTTGCCTGAATCATAATATTGAATAAGAGCAAAGTACTAGAACTATACCGAACTCGGCGCTCCAGACAGACGCCAGGGGCTCCAGATCCCGCTGAAGAACTAGAACTCTTCTACTTCTAATCTAACTAGGCTAAAGCTATGAACTAGAGAGGCTCTGATGAACTAGAGAAGGCTCTTGATGGCTTGATCTCCAAATGACTTGATGCCTCCAGGGAGGGGGTCTGCCCCTTTATTTAGAGTCTGGTGGGATGAACGTGCGCCGCAGGATCAAACCGACTTAACCAAGGGCTGAGATGACTCCTCATAGGCGGTGAAAGAAGACTCCAGAAGATGGGGGCAAACCCTAACTTTGGGGCGCCGACCAGCCCCACTTGGTAGCCCCTGCGGGCCCCGCTGTTTCGGGTGTCTTCTAGATGCTTCTTGAGCCTGATGACGATGTTTTGCCTTCACGGTTACGTTTCATAATAATTATGCACTCTAATCCCTCTTTTATACTTTTCTGGAATAATCCCTGAAAAATACTGAATATACAAAACTCATGGAAATTGTCAGTTAAAACCCTAGACTAGTGTATATTTATGTATCCTTTTGTGTCTAAAGTTCTAATAAAAATTGGCGTTATCCACCGTCAACAGTAATTAAAACACAATCACTCCATTCTCAAGATTTAGCTGTCAATCCTAAACCATTAAAACCCTAGTTTGATGATTTAGACTTCCAATTAGCTAAGATGCTTGTAAATCAATGCACATCAGACCTTCTTAGAAGAGCATCTTGGAAAAAGTGTTGTTAACTTCCTTTTCCTCTTGAAAGACATTGGAAAGAGTGCAAGGATGGCATGTCTAGTGATGCCATAGAAGGAGAGTCAAGCCACTTGGGAATTAATTCTATTTTCTCCCCTTCTATGCCCACTGTAAACGTTTCATCTAAACCCATCTCTAAATTCATCCTTGACCCTAATGATCCTTCTTATGCTCTCTCTCCTAAGTCTGATAATGAACCTAGAGACCCGTTAAGACATCCAAAGAATAGGAGTCATGGAGGCTATAGGAATGACCAAGAAGAGCAACAACATTGGCAGGAATGCATAGAACATACTAGAAATACATATACTATTGTCAAAGAATGGATGAAAGAAGATGAATCCATAGTACTAGCATCTAAACTTGGTTTAAATCAAATTAGTGAGCTTAAATCAATTTCTTTAAACAGAACTCACCCAAGTTTAGAGGAATCTTTAGATGAGACCAATCCTAAAGGATGCAATCCATGGGAAATCCTAGGAAATAAAACATCCAATAAATGTCATAGGCATAAAATAATAGAGACAGACTTGTTGCCTATAGACATCCATGAAGAAACACCCTTGAAGTTTGAAAAGGGAGATCACATCGATGAGCATGAAAATTATCTCATTAACACTTCATCGAATCCATGCTCATATAAGAAATCTCCTGGTTCAATTAGTCTCTCTAATATTACCACACACGAGATCTTTAGCCCCATCATTCCATCTATTCATAAAATCATTGAAAGGGTGGTTGTAGATGCATATGTTTATCATAAATTTTGTAAATCTCATTGTAATCTTGATATAGGTGCACAAAGGCTAGTGTTCTAGAGGAAACCACCTTACCAACTCGAAGTACAATAATTTTCCAAGAACAACCTCATGTCCTAAAATAACCACTCTTGAAAAAATAACACAGCTTGTACCTTTTGCTATAATACCCTTGTGAATTGAGCATAGAAATATAATTGTTTGAAATACCCAAGGGAATATTTTTGTCACTAACCATTTCAGGTTTTAATTGAGAAAGTGACTAATGGCAGTGCCAGGTATGGCCAACCTATCATAATGCAACATTAATCCATCCTAACTTAACTTTGCTTTGCAAAATTCTAGCTTGGGGGAATGACCTTATTTAGAAAATTCTATATTGCTAATATTGGTTGTCTCTACTTTATTCAATTTGTTAATCATGCTCTTTTATCTCCGTTTGAATAACACTCTATAAACTTTCATGTTACCTTTGTTGCTATAGTATGCTTAAGGTTTGGAGAAATTTCATACACCTTTTAAATTAGGCATGGTGCTTAGTTTAAAACTGTTTTCTTGAGTCATAATTAGACAAGGTGTTTAGTTTGATTTTTGAACCAAGAGGTGTGTTAATTTTACTTTCAAAGGCTTTTTGAATTAAGCGTGGTGCTTAGGTTAGAATATCTTCCTAAATCAAATTAGACGTGATGTCTAGGTTGATTTTTGAACTGATAATATACTGTAGTAGACATTGGATATTTTGTGGACTAACTCCTGCAGAAAACTTTCAATTTAATTTGGGTAAGTCATGAGATGAATTCAAATCAGAGACGAAGTAGGGTGCATGACGGGCTTTAATAACTTTGCATGAAGAAGACACAACTCATTTATCATTGATGGAAGAATTGTGAGCATCAATGATGCATTCACTTTATCTTCTATTGCAAGTTACTTTGCCTCAAGCCATATCTGTATAAAACATGATCTATGCTAAAGCAATATTAATACTATCTTTTTATTAGCATAGACACAACAAAATAAAATATTGGACAAGCAACCTGTGTTTAAAAGTTGTATACTCCTTCAGGTATGTGTTGTCCACTAATCACATTCTGAGGCATAATAATGACTGGAGTGAAAAGAGTTAAAAGATCAAAGAAGCAAAAGATGGCAAAATAATGATTGCAGTAGAGAAGATAAGATGTTCATAAACAACTCAAGATGCAAGAGAAAGAAAGGACCACCAGTCATCTACCCTTCATCACTTAGTGCCATCACTCTCTAATAATGAAGGTAATATTTTAAGGTAAATGGTCATTACTCTTCTCTTGATCTTGGTGCACACATAAATATAGACACAAACATGTTAGAGTTACAACTTAAATTGATTAACCTGATTAACTCAACATGATTTGTCTTTTAAAATTATTCATGGCTCCGTCCTCGTAATCTCAGTCTTAACCAAACAAGCTAAAACATTGTATTTTATCTTTGAAAAGTGATAGTCATACTCATGTGAAAATTTAAATAGAGATAGACAATCCTTCTATTGGTGAAGCAATTCTATTCTTTTCTGCCATATGAACTTAAATGCAACATTCAATGCTTAATCTTTTGATCTTATCACTCATGTCATAAATCATATAACACCAACTTTGTCTTGTTCAAATGTGCCTAAGGATAGAGAAAACTAAATAAAGGGATAGGTTTGGTTCTGTTGGTGTTTTCCACGAGCAGAGCCTATGCACTTGATCTCTACCTTGGTTTTGCAAACAGGACAACACCTCGAGTAAAGTTTACTAATTCTATAAGTAAAAGTTCGGTGAACATACACACTGAGCAAGAAGCTACCAGCTACTATTAAAGCTCTACCTCAACCTGCTGGCCAACCCAAAGAACAAAAGTGACATCACCATCACTAGAGGTATACAACGATCAAGACCTCTATCTTTAAGATAGAGAGATACATAAGAGTGGAAGAAAAAGTCCTGTCGGTAAAACTTTACATTTTGTACCCTTGCCATAAGGTAATATGGTAGTTATCTAATTAATTAGTATTCCTATCTACATCGATAATTTCACTTTAATATATTCATCTTTATAAATATTAAAAAGGAAATAAAAATCTTTATTGCTTCATTTCTTTGCATCATTAAATATTAAACGCCCGCATGAATAAACGTATGGTAACCCCCTGTAGAAATATTTACTGTGGTGGCATAAAAATAATAATAATAATAATAATAGCTCCTGTATTTACTTTCTTGCATTATGAAAAGCCTAAAGCCCCATAAGAATTCTCTGTGGTGGCATGAAATAAATACAACTATATATCATGCACTCATATTTAATTTCTACATAAACTAGAAAATCCTAAAAAAAGAATCCTGCTAAAACTTGTCAATTTAAATCAACTCATAATGATAATCAATTATTTAATGGCTGATCGATAACCTATTATTAAATTTGAGCCTCGAGTTTTGGTTTTCTTGTTGGAGTACAATTATGCAGGATAACATTAGAACTAAGAAGTGAGTCTATCAGTGGAGCCCACTAGGACTGTCGCTGACAAGCTCACTCTAGAGATTATCAACACTAAGTATTGCAAACATCTAGCTTGGGGGAGGAGCATCCTCTAGTTATCAGGTAACTATACCTAGGCGATTATCGAAGTCTATTTTATATATACTCATAAAATACCAAAAATATATGAGCATATGAAGGTTCACAATAGTATCATAGAAAAATATAAAAATACCAAAAATATATGGGCACATGAAGGTCCATGTCTTTAGAGTTTTGTGAGTTGCTAGTATTTCTAACGTCATTACTAATTAACGAGATTAGAAACATATGGTATAAAATTAACTTGTCATTAACAACTAGCCACTTATCTCTTACCCACATCCCTAAGCATGAACTAGGTTGTCATCCCTAATTGTATATGCTAAGGATAAATATAGGTTTTTATATATATATATATATATATATATATATATATATATATATATATATATATATATATATCAATCAATATGACTAGGCAGAAATATCGATATAAACTAAGAACGGTTCTGCAAGCGGATAGATAATTATACCATTGTAGCATTTTACCTAGGAAGTTCTACCAGGTTGTCGATTTATATTTATACCATTGGGAAGGTTTATATAGGACTTATAACTACAACTTACACTATTGATGTGAAAGATAAACCATAACTAGAATCCTACTCATAACGGGGATAAGTCACATGATAAAAGATATATAATAAATAATAATCAGTCATCATAAATAGATAAACATCAGAGCTCTTCTAGTTATAGCAATAGCTAGCCAATGGATAGACTCAGGAATAAATACTATGGTAATTCAATAACTACATCAATGAATAACTCTAATTAGTGCAATTACATCTAGCAATCATTGTTAAGTTAATCCTATATCATGATCACATGTAAAGAGGCATCAACTAGAAAGGATATGAAACAGAGTCATTATACAACTTCGCGACCGTGCCCTGCTAGTCCTACGTACGAGGGATGGACTATAGAGGAACCAACGCAGCTGTCACCTGCGCGGACTACCACATGACCCAGCACATCAGGGTGCACTCACATATAAATAAGATATCTAGACACCGCGTCTACATATTGTCTACCATCTACCCAGCGATCGCTTGGGTAAACGCTATACGAGCAATTACATAAATTCAATAAGATCAAACCAACTATCCTAGGCATATAATCAAAGTAGACAATGACTATTCTAATTAAGAATATAAAAGAGATTAAGAACAATGTTGCCTGAATCATAATATTGAATAAGAGCAAAGTACTAGAACTATACCGAACTCCGCGCTCCAGACAGACGCCAAGGGCTCCAGATCCCGCTGAACAACTAGAACTCTTCTACTTCTAATCTAACTAGGCTAAAGCTATGAACTAGATAGGCTCTGATGAACTAGAGAAGGCTCTTGATGGCTTGATCTCCAAATGACTTGATGCCTCCAGGGAGGGGGTATGCCCCTTTATTTATAGCCCGGTGGGATGAACATGCGCCGCAGGATCAAACCGACTTAACCAAGGGCCGAGATGACTCCTCATAGGCAGTGGAAGAAGACTCCAGAAGATTGGGGCAAACCCTAACTTTGGGGTGCCGACCGGCACTAGGGTGGGCCGGCCGGCCCCACTTGGTAGCCCCTACGGGCCCCGCTGCTTCGGGTGTCTTCTAGATGCTTCCTGAGCCTGATGATGATGTTTTGCCTTCGCGATTACGTTTCGTGATAATTATGCACTCTAATCCCTCTTTTATGCTTTTCTGGAATAATCCCTGGAAAATACTGAATATACAAAACTCGTGGAAATTATCAGTTAAAACCCTAGATTAGTGTGTATTCATGTATCCTTTTGTGTCTAAAGTTCTAATAAAAGTTGACGTTATCCGCCATCAACAACTCCTCCAAGCTTACCTTTTGCCAGTCCCTTGGCAAACAAACTAAGCCTAATCACTAATATATTTGGATCAGGAGTTGCTACAATGTTGTTATACTCTTCAAGTACACATGCTTTCAAAAAAGGATTCTCCTCCATATTAGATAGTATCTGTTCTAACCTTCAAACTTATCCATTTTACCTTTAACTATAGGGCTTTATAGCTCTTGCATAAGTCTTGAGTAATCAAAAAATAGAACAATCAGGTCAAGCACTATGTCTTAAATTCTTCACAGTACGAATATTCTGGAGTTTCTTTTTGTTTTCGCAATAAAACTCAGAGCTTAATTGTATGACACCCTTAAGTCTCTTTAATATGTGGTATTTATGGATCTTACTGAGGCATGTTGTCATGCCCTCCTATAACCAATGATTATAATGGAGCTCATAGGAGTGCCATTAAACAAGGATAAGCATACTCGCAGTTCATATATTATAAAGCCAAACAATGGATCCACAGAGAGTCAAGGCATACAATCAAATCAAGACGTGCATGTGTATGGAATATGGTGGATAGGTGTATATAAGGTATTTAGTGGCTAATTCTAATTCTACTTTTGCTCCTTGAGGATAAATCTCTCTTTTGATCTTAGAACTTTTTACGGGAAAATATGGGCTATCTTTATTCATTTTTCTCTCTCTTTTTTTCTTCTTTTTTTTCTTTCAGGGAGGCAGGCATCTAAGTACCCATTGTTTTAATTGCTAGGACACTTGTCCTTCTTTTACTCCATTTTCTTTTTCAATAACTTTCCTTTTGCATAGCCAAATGCATCCTTTAAATACAATATGATAATTGGAGAGATAGCAATAAGTACTTAGAGTAATTAAACAATGGCTGTCCTACGGGTTTATATATTTTTGGGTGTTTGACTCTCAGTGTAGAAGAAAAACAATTTTAAGGTGGATCTAGATGAAAGTGGAAAATGGTTGTGCTTACTCTCAGAGTAGGAGTAATGCAAATGTGGATGGAGTGTGTAAGTGATCTGGATTTTAAAAGCATGACAAGGCTCTCATAAGGTATACAACAAAGGTTGACTAAACTCAATGCAAAGCAAGCAGCATGAATGCGCAAAAAGTTTTTCTAACTCTATATGTATTATATATGGCTGTGGTAGGAATTCAAACTTTGTCATACAAGAGCTCATCATGTAGGATTTTGGGTTTTCAAAATAAATCTCTAGAACTTAATAATGCTAAGAATAAGATAAATAGCAGCTCAACCTTCATAAATCATATCAATCAATCACCTAGACTTAGCTTAAGCATATGCCTCCGCAAGTTTCAGGCTCAGAGTAAGTTCTCAAATTAAAACAGCAATATCCAAAACTCGGGAGAATTTAAGGTTGACAACTAGGCACTTGAAAAGAATTCTAGTAGAGCAACTATTCATCATCTCCAATAAAATTTTCTAGTTCATAGTTGACTCTAGACGCACTCTATATAATTAATCTTGACTAAGACTTCTTTTTATTGGTTTTTAGAATTTATTTAACTAAAGACTCAACAGACGTGGACCTTCATGTGCCCACATATTTTTAGTATTTTATGACTATAAGATAGACTCGATAATCGCATAGGTATACTTACACGATAACAAGGGGATGCTCTCCCCAAGCTAGATGTTTGATATGGTTGATTGTTTAAGCTGAGTGGTCCTCACAGAGGAGCTCATGCTTATAAGAGCAAGTGTTGCCTGGAATACTTCAATCTTATCACCCAAGAAGTTACTTCATTCATATAGGGGTTAGCTGTATGTCAGAAAGGTGTACTTCAAGTGATGAAGCTGACAATTTCTTAAGTAAGCTGGCTCTTGGAGTCATCCTGCAGAAAACTCTCACAAAACACCAAAACTTGTGGAACGGTATTAGGATAAAATATTAATGATTAGCCGTTTTTAGAGGATTGGTTGTTGTGGTGATTTGAAAATATTTTTATGATAGCAGTATTGCAACAGGATGCTCAATTAATATATATTTTGGATTTAATAGGTTTGTATACAGAAAGTGCAAATGCATGATATATATTTTTATTTTGTAGGCCACCACAGTGAGAACTCCTACAGCTTTTACACTATAAGGGTTTCACATGGGGCTTAAAGTTTTTAAGATGCATGAATGTAGCCTAATGCAAGACTATTTATTTTTGTTATTTTCTATGCATTGCTAATAGAAAAATAAACATACTAAAAAGAAAAATTAACTCATGAAATGTAAGAAGGTAGATATAGATAACTACCGATGTTACCTCACGGCGAGGGTTCGATGGTTTTAGTCCTTCGAACTGGACTTCTCCTTGCAGTGGTTCATTGAGTACTTCGAGTTGCTCTTGAGGGTAAGGATTGAGGTGGTGCCTCCACTAGTGGCTCCCAATGGTGGTGCCACCTTCTTTCTTTCTGTTGTAGGCGTCTCAAAACCAATCTTATGTGCATCATTATTACTAGTTGAGAACTTTCACTTGTAGAATTTGGAGGATTGTCTCCCCACACTTTAATTGAAGTGTGTTCTGCCCACAAAGACAAGGTTGAGATCAAGTGCATGGACTCGATGGTGGGAAAACACCAATAGAACCAGAAATTTATTCATTCTCTAACCTTGGGCCCAATAAGATTGATATTATTTATATTGTTCATTCCTATCATGGGTGAGAGAACCAGAAGTATAAATATGGTATTTAAACTTGTGAGATAAAGAGTAAAGCTACTTAACCTTTAGAAAGACTATTCATCTTTATAATGTATCAAGAAAAATAGACGAAGTATTTCAAGCTTACTTGGTTAAGAATGAGATTAAAAGAATAGCGCTATGAACGAATTTAGAGAACAAATCATGTTGAGTTTAATCAGGTTGATCAATTTAAGTTGTAACTCTAACATGGTTGTATTTTACCATTTATTGCATACCAAGATTAAGAGGAAATTAATGGCCACTTCCCTTAAGATGTTACCTCCATTATTAGAGCATGATGAAGGGTAAATGAATTTCAATGGCCTTCTCTGCAAGTGGTTAGTGGACAACACATACCCGAAGGAATATACTATTTATTAAAGTACGGATAGTGTTTGCCTAAGAGTTAAAGATTAATCTATAGCTCGTGTTTTCAATGATTCAAAATTTTTTCATCAAGGTTAAAGCAAGGATATTATTTTGAAGCATACCCTTAACCTTGAATTGATTCTACGAATAGTCTCTCTAATATGATTTAAACATTTTTGATGTAGGAGGGGTTAGTCTATGTGTACAACCAAATTCTCATATAAGTATGCTTGATTTTTATAGTGTTTAAGTAGTATTCTAAGGCATACTTATAGAATAAGGAAGTTTGCAAGACTTAAAGATATTTATTTAAATAGAACCAAGAATATGTATGGTGAACCACATGAGCATTTTATTATATATATATTAGCAAGTTATGTTCGAGCATGGCATAGGGTAGAAATGACCAAGACAAATTAGCAACATGGTATGAGATGTTAATTGTAGTTACATGTTGTATGAGGCTTGGACAAACGTACCTCATGTCTTCATCTTTCTAAGTAAGTGATGACGAACTTACTTGAAAGAGAAGGGTTCGGATTCATCTATTGGTGAGAGCTTCTAGTCTTGCTGAGCAAGGCCTTCCTTTTATCTTCTTCGTCTTTCCACCATTTAACGTAACTATGGAAGATTATATGCTCTTCACCCATCAACCTTTTTCAGATTTCTTTGATTAATTTACGGTTGATAAGATGGGGTCTATTGGAGATGCATTAATGTTCACTTGAAAACTTCTTCTCCAATAGATTAAGGTTGTTCTTTCCTATAAAATGTTAATGGACACATACCCAGGGAATAACAAGATTGGAATACGGGTTTTGTTGCCATACTTTTCTTTTATGATTTTCTTCTATGCTAATCAAGATGATATATGGTTTATGATTATTTAACATAAATTGTGTCTATCGTGTTTTATGTTGTTGTTGCAATCTAGCATGGTTAAAGGCAAAGATAACTTGTAACAAAAGATAAATGAAAAAATATTAATACTTACAAGCTGGACTTCTTGTGCAAAGTTATCATCTGCCTTGATTCATTCCCGGTGTGAACTTATCTCTTGACTTCCCAGATTTAATTCAAAATTTTCTTGCAGGGGTTAGTCCGACCAAATATCCAGTATCCACTACAACATACTATCGGCTCAAAAATCAACCTAGACACCACGTCTAATTTAATTTAGGAAGGCATTTTAATCTGAGCTCAGTTTAAAAGTCATTTAAAAGTAAAACCACCACTCCTAAACTAAGCACCATGCTTCATTTAAGAGATTTATGAAAGAACTTCAAAGCCTAAACATATATCGTAGCAAATAGAGGTAGCATGAAAATATAGTAGAGATTTGTAGAGATAAAAGAGCATGATCATGGTGAGTTTTTTTATATATATATATAATGCACGTAAGATGAATATATGAAATGGAACAAGTTATGGCTGAGGAAATTTAAACTAAATAGTATGGATTAAAGTAAACATGCAGTGGAATGTAAAAGATAACTTCTCATAAATTTGGAAATCCATGAGCAAGACTTTCTCACCTTTATTTGATCATACTTACCATGACTCACATGCTGGAATTTGTGAGTGATGCAACATCTTTGTTCCCGTCACTTGAGATATGAATTAAAGTCCTGTGACGTCGACCTCTTTCTCCAACAATAGATTTGTTATGTTTCTTCTTATTTTGTGGGGGCATGCCGGAAGGTCGTAAACTGGTCATTCATTACCTTGTATAAGATATTAAAGTAGACAAACAAGGGTAATGCTGCTTGAGCAGGGGTTAATAGTTATCTCGATCACATAATTGAGTATAAGTCTATCAGTGTTTCTTAATTGCCTAACTACCTTCCCCGGCAACGGCGCCAAAAAATGCTTGTTTGTATTTCTAACGTTATTACTAATTAACGAGATTAGAAACACATGGTATAAAATTAACTTGTCATTAACAACTAGCCACTTATCTCTCACCCACATCCCTAAGCATGAACTAGGTTGTCATCCCTAATTGTATATGCTAAGGATAAATATAGGTTTATATATATATGTATCAATCAATATGACTAGGCGTAAATATCGATATAAACTAAGAACGGTTACGCAAGCGGACGAGATAATTATACCATTGTAGCATTTTACCTAGGGAGTTCTACTAGGTTGTCGATTTATATTTAACCACTGGGAAGGTTTATGTAGGACTTATAACTACAACTTACACTATTGATGTGAAAGATAAACCATAACTAGAATCCTACTCATAACAGGGATAAGTCACGTGATAAAAGATATATGATAAATAATGATCAGTCATCATAAATAGATAAACATCAGAGCTCTTCTAGTCATAGTAATAGCTAGCCAATGGATAGACTCAGGAATAAATACTAAGGTAATTTAATAACTACATCAATGAATAACTCTAATTAGTAAAATTACATCTAGCAATTATTGTTAAGTTAATCCCTGCATCATGATCACATGTAAAGAGGCATGAACTAAGAAGGATGTGAAACAGAGTCATTATCCAACTTCGCGACCGTGCCCTGCTAGTCCTACGTATGGGGGATGGACTAGAGAGGAAACAACGCAGCTGCCACCTGCGCGGACTACCACATGACCCGGCACATCAGGGTGCACTCGCAGATAAACAAGATATCTAGACACCGCGTCTACATATTGTCTACCATCTACCCATCGATCGCTTGGGTAAACGATATACGAGCAATTACATGAATTCAATAAGATCAAACCAACTATCCTAAACATATAATCAAAGTAGACAATGACTATTGCAATTAAGAATATAAAAGAGATTAAGAACAATGTTGCCTGAATCATAATATTGAATAAAAGCAAAGTACTAGAACTATATCGAACTCCGCGCTCCAGACAGACGTCAGGGGCTCCAGATCCCGCTGAAGAACTAGAACTCTTCTACTTCTAATCTAACTAGGCTAAAGCTATGAATCATAGAGAGACTCTGATGAACTAGAGAAGGCTCTTGATGGCTTGATCTCCAAATGACTTGATGCCTCCAGGGAGGGGGGTATGCCCCTTTATTTATAGCCCGGTGGGATGAACGTGCGCTGCAGGATCAAACCGACTTAACCAAGGGCCGAGATGACTCCTCATAGGCGGTGGAAGAAGACTCCAGAAGATGGGGGCAAACCCTAACTTTGGGGCGCCGACCGGCGCCAGGGTGGGGCCGACCGGCCCCACTTGGTAACGGGCCGGCCCATTTGCCGGGTGTCTTCTAGATGCTTCCTGAGCCTGATGACGATGTTTTGCCTTCGCGATTACGTTTCGTGATAATTATGCACTCTAATCCATCTTTTATGCTTTTCTAGAATAATCCCTAGAAAATACTGAATATACAAAACTCATGGAAATTGTCAGTTAAAACCCTAGACTAGTGTGTATTCATGTATCCTTTTGTGTCTAATGTTCTAATAAAAGTTAACGTTATCCACCGTCAACATGAGTCCAATAGAAATAAAAAGATGAATAACAAATTAAAACCAAACAAATATACTTAGCTATTTATTAAGGTGTGATCATAGAGTGTGTCTACAGTCAGTCTAGTTGAGTCAACTAAAACTAGAGAACATTAAAACTTTGTCTTGGAGATGATAAATAGTTGCTCTACCATAATTCCTTTCAAGTGCCTAGTTTTTAACCATAAATTCTCCAGAGGTTTGGACATGACTATTTTGATATAAGAATTTACTCTGAACCAGAAACTTGTGGAGGCATATGCTTGAGCTAACTCTAGGTAATTGATTGATATGATACATGGAGGTCTAAGCTGCTATTTATCTTATTCCTAGCATTACTAAGTTCTGGAGATTTATTTTAAAAACCCAAAATCTTACATGATGAGCTCTTGTGTGACAAAGTTTGAATTCCTACCAAAGCCATATATGATACATTTAGAGTTAGAAAAACCTTTGCGCATTCATACTGCTTGCTTTGCATTGAGTTTAGTCAACCTTTGTTGTATACCTTATGAGAGCCTTGTCATGCTTTTAAAATCAAGATCACTTACACACTCCACCCACATATGCATTACTCCTACTCTGGGATGTAAGCACAGTTATTATCCACTTTCATTCAGATCCACCTTAAAAATATTTTTCTCCTACACTGGGAATAAAACACCCAAAAATATACCCTGTAGGACAGCCCCAATTTAATTGCTCTAAGTTCCTATCATTATCTCTCTAATTATTTATATTCAAAGGATGCATGTGGCTATGCAAAAGTAAAAAAAGAAAATAAAAAGGGAAGTAAAAGATGGACAAGTGTCCCAGCAATTAAAACAATGGGTACATAGATGCCCGCCTCCCAGATTAATAAAAAAGAGAGAGAAAGAAAGAGAGAATAAAGATAGCCCATGTTTTCCTGCGAAAAGTTCTAAGTTTTAAAGGAGGGAGTTATTTTCAAAGAGCAAAAGTAGAATTAGGATTAGCCACCATATATACACCTATCTACCATATTTCATACACATACACATCTTGATTTGATTGTATGCCTCGATTCTCTGTGGATCCATTGTTTGACTTTGCAATATATGAATCGCAAGTATGTTCATCCTTGTTATTGCCACTCCTATAAGCTCCACTATAATCCTTAGTTGTAGGAAGGCATGACATCATTAATGCCTCAGTGAGATCCATAAATACTACATATATTAAGAGACTTGAGGGTGTCATACAATTAAGCTCTGAGTTTTATTTCAAAAACTTACAAAACTTTAGAAAATTGGTACTGTGAAGAATTTGAGACATGGTGCTTGACTTGATTGTTCTGTCTTTCAATTACTCAAGACTTATGCAAGTGTTGTAAAGCCCTATAGTAAAGGTAAAATGGGTAAGTTTGAAGGTTAGAGCAGTTGTTGTCTAAACCGGAGGAAAATTTCTGTTTGAAAGCAAGTGTACTTAAAAGGAATAAAAGCATTGCAGCAACTCCTGATCTGAATATATTAATAATTAGGTTTAGGTTGTTTGCTAAGGGACTGGCAAAAGGTAAGCTTGTGGGAGTTGTTGACGGTGGATAACGTCAACTTTTTTAGAACTTTAGACATGAAAAGGTACATGAATATACACTAGTCTAGGGTTTTATCTGATAATTTCCATGAGTTTTGCATATTACGTATTTTCCAGAGATTATTCAGGAAAAGCATAAAAAAGGGATTAGAATGCATAATTATCATGAAACTTATCCGCGTCGGCAAACATCGTCATCAGGCTCAGGAAACATCTAGAAGACACCGGCGGCGAGAGCCATGGGGGGCCTCTAGGTGGGGCGGGCCGCCCCCCCCGGCGCCGGTCGGCGCCCCCCCTAGGGCATCTGGCCGCCGCCTTCTGGAGTCTTCCTCACACGCTTCCTTGGCACCTAAGTAAAGCATCTCTACGTCGATCTAAGGTCAGTTTGATCCGATGGTGCACATAACATGAAGACGCGGATCGATGATGTGGCGGTTCCTTGCCCTCTACTCCACCTCGGCCTATATAATGACGCCCCAAGGCCCCTCCTAGGGGCATTCTACACCCCGGTGCTTCATATTCTCTACATAAATTAGGGTTAGGGTCCCTCTAGTTGATCTAGTTCTAGTTTATCTAGTTCTAGTTCATCTAGATGTAGCGATTAGGAGAGACTAGTTCATCTAGATCTAGTCTTGTTTAGAGGGTAGAGAGATAGAGTAGAGGAGTAGAGATTCTGGAGGAGTTCCGGCCTGTCGGTGCTTCGTCGTGGCTATATTCTTCTAGATTCAGCTCCCTCATCCGGAGCTGCGTTCTGAGGTACTTTTGTATTTAACATTCTGATTCAAGTAAGCAGTTATTCTTATTTGTTCTTAAGTTTGCAACTCATATTGAGTACTTTGATCTATAGGACCCTGTAGATTGAAGTTGTATTTTGTAGTGTAGGCGTGGTGCCTAGGCTAGGTTTACTTGTGAATGTCCCCTGATTGGCCGGATAGTGGTAGCTCACGAAGGTGACTTTATAGCTTCGTTGAATCCTCTATAGTCCACTTCCCATTGATAGGATCGATAGGCTCAAAGGTTTTTGGTAGGAGAGAACTCTGATTTCTGCTCTTATTCAGGTTACTTGCCCAGTTAGAACGGTATTATTCAAAGCTTACCGGTTGTCAGAACTAGAAGTCATTAGCTATTTCCTCTTTCTTGATATTATCTAGCCTAATTGTTGGGTTAAGTTTATAGACTTTGTCATCATTATAACTGTTCCCTGTGGATACGATATTTAAAACCTCTGGGTGAAATATGATATCGGTATGATATCTGTGCGCTCGTGGATAATCTTACTTAGATCTTATTTAATGGAGTGCAGTTAATTTATACCAACACATGTGTAAAGACATAATTTAGTTCGAGTTCTTTACCGCATACTATCGTGAATTAGAACCATGCTGTGATAGGACTTCGACATTTGTCCTTCCCTGCGCTATCCTTTCCTCTTCCAATTTCACAATGCATTGCTCCAGAGCTCTGTTCTTACTTTCAGCTTTCTGTCTAGCAAAAATTTCCATTTGCATCCTTGTTGACATGAGTGCTCTAAGCCCCGGGGTACCAATCTCTTGGGGAGTTGGTTCTAGACCCAAAACACGAACACGCCCTCTTGGCTCCTTCGCTCCACAAACAGCAGCATACGCATCGCCTTCTTGAATTGTTCTATCCTTCAACTCCGGCTGAGCTTCAACAATGGCTTTAAGCTTATCCTACAAAATATGAATAAGTAGTGTGTAGTCAATAGATCTGTTCCTTTTTGGGGGGTGGGGGGGTGGGGGAGGGGGGACTTACAATCGTTCCTGTTGCCTCACTTAAAGGTACTCCATTTTTTCTTGTATGCATTTTGATGTACACTTCATCTCTTTGAGGGGGGCATCCAAGTGCTTTATCCTACAAGTTTTATAACTATGTACCAATGAAAATGCCCCAAAATAATTTACCGGATGAGTAACATGATAGGAGTCTGTACCAGATTATGCCTACAAGCAAGCATGGTCGACACTTCCAGATGTATGATGAACCATCAGCTTTGCATGATTTGCTTTTGCTCTTTCAGTGTGAGCCTATGGTAGAAATCATTGAGATGTGCACATTCATATGCAAGTAATGGAAAAGAGAGATTCATATGAACTGTTCCTTACTTGACATTCAGGAGACCTCCAAAACTTAATACGATCATTGATGTCATCACTATTTTTTATATTTTTAAGTCTATCCTTCAGCTGTTCATCTGTTAATTTTTCATCAAAAAACTTCCGTCTTAAGTATGCTTGTAGTCCTTCCATTTCTTTACAGCCATATCCATAAACCATTTCTTGGTAGCCTCATCCACATCAATGAATGCCTAATTTGCCATTGACAAGGAGCCATCAGATCATATACAAATTATACTAAGCTGCTATTAGTTGGTTTGTGGGTATTAGATTGCTAAAAACCAATTATTGATGTACAAATTATGTATAGATTAATTGTACAATGCTATACCCGCAAGGCATCCCAAACTTGAGTCTTCTTTCCAAGGGGAACATCCCTCCAATCAATAAATCGAACTGGTAATGTCTTTCTCACTTGACAACCAATGGCACGAACAAACTTCGTATAATTTTCACTTGACAACCAATGGCCTGTCCAAATTCATTGATCTGTTACTTTGAGTTTAGGCATGTCACCTGTCCTTGAGAATATGTCATTCATCACAGTGATGCCCCTTCCATTCCTCTTTTTCAGTACCACTATGCAAATCTATAGAGATGAAAACATATATGTGAATATTTAAAAAAAAATCAGAAATTGAAGCAAGAAATTGTAGCAAATGTTCTCAGAAATTTTCAGAAATACAATACCTTCATTGTCACATAAGAACTCTCCAACTATTTCATAATCAGGATCATCAATAATATCCTCATTTGCATGCTCAACATTATTTCTTTGTGGTCTTGGTTGCAAATTATGATGTTCAAGGGCAGCATCACTTGTGATGTGAGTTGTCTACAGGAAAATGCACATGGCAATATCATATTAGTAAGAGGCTGGTTCATATATAGGAGACATGCTCGAGGAAATGATTACATGGACAGTTGCAGGATGTAAAGAAGACTAAATTCTGACTTCCTGCCAACTTTCAATGAGACATGGACAACAGATTTCAGATTTGCACATATCCAAACTCACGGTAAAGTTTATTAACATTGCTACATATTTCAGACGACTTTATTAAAAAACATGACTAGGATTATTAACCTTGCTACAGATTTAGATTTGTCATTTGAAGTACCTTTGTTCTTTTGTTTGGTTGGGCAGGTGAAGTTCAGCGCTCAACCCGACGAAGACGAAGGGAATCCATCTTCTCCTTGTTTCTTGCAACTTGTTCCCATTTCTGCCTCTCATACTCAGTCATATCATCATCTCTGTTGCCTCTTCCTCTTGCGCTTGACATTTTTTCTCCTAAAAAGGTGCAAAGGAATTAGCAATCTTTGCCTTGTATAAGAAATAATACAAACTGAAGGGAACAAAATTTTCATGTACTCAGTGAGGAAATCACATACTGCAGGCTAAATCGAGAATTAGCGGCAGATAGTCTCTTAGTTAATCTTAGCGACAGATTATACAACGTTAAATATAATTTTTAGCGTCAGATATCTAACGGTGATGCGGTGTTGTGGTATAGTGTCACCCTTGAATTTATAAAAATTTCAGTATCCTCTAATTAACCATTAGGCGCTTTAATGAAATCAAAAGTATAGGATATGAATTATTAAGATAATTATTCCTATTGGGTGTAATTTACACACCCAAACTGCTCTCAGGAGATCTAGACAATTCATCTTTAAACTAGTTTAAAGCTTCATTAAAATCGGTCATAGGAGCAACATTAAACATAGGAACTTGGCTTAGTGGCTTTGGCGGGTTAGGAAGAACCTTATTATTCCTCACTGAAGTTCTGTTCGCTGCTACCCCTTGATTGGTTCATATATTATGACACTAACTTTGTGTAGAAGTGAATGTTACAGCTGATGTACTAGTTCCAACATGACCTACCCTATCAGTTTCAAATACCGAAGGGGGCGATTGAAGGCTATTAGCTGCTGCATGTGAGCTTTGATTCTCATAAAAATTTAAAGGCATGTCGATTTAAGATTGTTGGACACCCGATTGATCACAATCGGTTGCATTACCTTCTAATTTATCCATACGAGCACTAAACAAAGTAGCAATATGCTGAAGATTATTCGTTTGAATATTTCTTTCATCTAACAACATCTTAGCATAATCAACATGAGTAGGACAAGAATACCTCTCCATCATACTTAGCCTTTTTAGTAGCCTTTGTTTTGGCCTATGTAGCTGCAGCAAGAGGAGCATCCCTGTAGACAGGATTACAAAATTAAGTAACTTTAGCATGCTGATTCTTAGTACAGAGAAAGCCTTAATATCACTGAGCTTGTCTTAAAGCTTCCACTGCAACTCATCGAAAAGATGATGTTGGACTCATTGAAGCGCTTGGTCTGGCCGCCCTTCTCACTAGCAGATCACCTTTGCTTCCTATGTCGCTAATAGATTGATTCTTGTTTTGCTTCCAAAAGCTATGTTGTTATTGGATGCTCTGAACCACACACCAATAGGGATACATGCCCAAGAGGTTGCTATTCAACATACAACAAAGCAAGGAGCGTGACAAATTGATGGAACAACTCTAGAGATAGGTTAGGCCGATGTAGAGGCTGTTCTTCACCTGGTAGACTCTCTAATTGCTCCCGAGGAAGGCCCATCAAGGAAGATCACGTGGAGGATGTCTTAGGACCAGCAAGGCTGCCTATAACACCACCAAATCTCATCAGGAGATATGACGGGCAACAAGATAGAGAAAGGAGGTGGTAAAAGGGTGCAGTAGATGTGTTTTTCTGACACTTGTGAGCTCGGGTGCTTAGTCAGTCGTGGTCCTCTCATATATTTAGAAGGGTTGGCCTTATTACAGTAGAAAACAGCTCCAAGACCCATTATGAATGTTTCCAACATTAAAAATTGCTTCAAACTCTACAAAGGTCGACCTAGCTAGGTTTGGAGCCCGACTAGGCCCAGATTCATTGGGACTGGCCCATGCAGGCAACCTGGCCTGGCTGACATAGGCACCTAGCCTAGCCAGGATAACAGGGCAGCATAGTGTAGTGCTTCCGTCTTCTTTATTCTGCTCCCAATTACATTGCAGGAAATATTTTCTAGTACGTCATCTATATCACAAACATAATGGTGCAACTCAATTTCCATGGTGGGACACTTGCATGTCAAAACCGACTACTTGCTCAGAGACATTCTGCACAACCGCAATGCATAGCCAAGGGGTGTCGACGATATCTGGTTGGCAGCCTACCAAGGGGTTACCCTAGGTAGTAGATTAGATAATGGTGGTGGGGTACGCGAGATCAAGAACAAGATGGTAACCCAAACACAAGCACAGAGACACAAGATTTATACAGGTTCCGGCCGTCAGTGTGACGTAATACCGTACATCCTGTGTTCTGTATTGTATTCGAGTTGATTATGGGGGTACCCCTGTCCCTCCTTATATAGTCTGGAGGGGACAGGCTTACAAGTAAAGTATCCGAGTTGGTACTAATCAAGATTACAACATCTGTCATAACTCATGGGCCGGTCCACTGATGGCGCGGCCCATATAACACGATGAGGGTACCGGGGGTTATACCCCCCACAGCTAGTCCCCGAGCGTCTTGTATCCTTTGAGCAATGTCGCTAAACCTGAAGCCAAGTGGTCGGAGCGAAGAGTCCAACCAGTTGAACTGATCGGTGATAGAGTTAGAGCGCGCTGGTCGGCGATGGAGTCGAGCACACTGGTCGGCGATGGAGTTGGAGCAAGCTGGTCGGCGATAAAGTTTGAGCAAGCTGGTCGGCGATGGAGCTCGAGCTTATTCAGGTAAGACTTGCTCAGAGGATGCAAGAGGCTCAAAAATTGAATTTAAGATTTTTCATGTCCAGATACGTGTACACCCGTCAAGTCACCGTAAGGTGACGTGTACACCCGCAGTCCCCGAGCCTGCTGGAAGATAGCAAAGCATCTTGTAGCAGGGTCAAAGAATAGAAGATTTCAATATCCAGGCGAATAAACAGTCAGTCCCCATCTTAGCTGTCATGTATGTATCAAGGCCTCCGATGTGCTGCCCAGGATCGGCACTCGAACCGAACAAAGATTGAGTACCTCGACAAAGATACTAGCGTAGCTAGTGACACTTGCAGGAAGAATCTGAGCGTCGAACAGCGATGAGCGACGAGCAGCGAGCGACGACGAATGGCGAGCGGTGATCGGCAATGAGCGCCGAGCTGAGATGAACGGCGAGTGGCGATCGGCGTTGAGCGCCGAGTGGAGATGAACGGTGAGTGGCGATCGGCATTGAGCGCCAAGTGGTCGGAGCAACTGGTCGGTGATAAAATCCGAGCGGCGAGTAGTCCAATCAATTGGTCGGCGATGAAATCCGAGCGCTAGGCGGTGCAACCATCTGGTTGGTGATAACCCTCGTGATCCAGTCCCGAGCGTAGAGAATAAGCTCGGTGACTGAACTAGGCCCCTGGAATACAAATATGGAGAATCGGTAGTACATGATGTAAAAATAAATATAAAATATGGTGTAAACCAAAATTGATAATACGGTGATATTATATTTGTTTTCGGTGAAAAATTATTGATATGAGTGGAGTACGACCAGTTGGTTCTTTATTGCATTATTACCAGCTTCGACTAGCCCGTAGCCCATAGCGCTTAGCGTGGAAGCTGTACGCACGCGTAGGGATACAGGCGTCGCCGAAGAGCCGCTGTCTGACCGACCCTTAACGCAGAGCGCGGAGCTGCATGTATGTCTTTGGGATTAAGTCAGGAACAGCACCGTCTCTAGACAACGCAAATCAGAACGTGGCTAGTCGGCAATCCGAATGGTGAAAATATAAGTGGTGCCCTGCAGCGTAGCTTTGTATCTTGTTACCCAGCCTCGGATACCTCATACCCCATAGCGCGGAGGAGCTCATACCTCGGTACGCCAGAGGGAGCACAAGGGTCACCGAGGAACCGCCGCTGACTGACCATAACGCAGAGCGCGGAGCTGCATGCACGTGTAGGTCGAGGTCGAGGCCAGGGTTGTCTCAGGATAACTCGAATAAAAGCATAGCTGACGGCTGGTCGGCGGATAAAAAATTATTGTGTATACGCATTCATATGGAGAAAAATAGTTGGAGAAGCATATATATGTATGTATATGGAGACCGGAGAATATTTAGAAAATATATTAAAAATATGACTTAGCTTGTTAAGTGAAGACAAGTCGTCATGGCTGAGTAGAGTAGTCGACGCGCCGAGCGGAGAAGTCAGCACGCTGAGCGGAGAGGTCGGTGTGTCGCGCGGAGAAGTCTGCGGCCAAGCGGAGAAGTCGACGCGTCGTATGGAGAAATCACCAGCCGATAGGAGGAATCGACACGATTCATGGAGAAATCGGTGACCGAGCGGAGAACTTGGCATGCTGCATGGATAGATCGGCGGCCGAGCGGAGAACCTGGTGCGGTCTGAGTGGAGAAGTCGGTGGTCGAGCGGAGAATTAATCGACAGCCGATCGGAGATGTTGGCGCATCGAGCGGCGGAGAAGCTAAGCCGGCTGTCAATAAGTGGAGTAATCAATGTCCGAGCGGAGTGATCGGCGGAGTTGTGATATCCCCGTAGACGAATGCAACTCGGACGGCATGCTTCTGGCCCAGGCGATTTGGGTCCAAAAAGTAGACGAGTAGCAACAAATCTGTACGTGTGTGTATCACGTACAAGCACATGTATAAATTTGTGTAGCAGCCTGCATGGCGTTGTAGATTGGATCTCGGCTTGCTTGCTTGTTGATTGGAGAAAACGTTCCACGACAATAGGAGGCGTTGCCGTGATCCTGAATTTTTCAGGCCGGTTTGGAGTCGGAGGATGCGGTGTTGCAAACTTGGACCTGTGCATGTATATGCAGGAAGCAACCGCAAAAAGTGGTGTTCTAATCCAAAGACCAGATTGCATCTGCATGCAGTCGATCTGCATGGCCTTGATTGGATCTCTAAAATCGGCGCTGATGCATGTTGCGGCTAGCGACCACCAGAGCTCGTTCTAGGTGATATTGGTGCGGTGCCCGGAGTTCGACTCGAAGGTGTGCCGAATCAAGGACGTGGAGACGTGCCGATCAGTCGACGGCGCGGATGGAGATGTGCCGGCGTCGGAGAGCAGGACACACTGCATGCGTCGATCCGATTTGGTCGGATGTGATGTGGCAGCAGGGGCAGCGCCGAGTTAGGTTCGGCGGCAGTCGTAGCAGATCGGCTCGTAGCCCCCTTGCTCGTTGACGATGAGGAGCCTAGTAGCGGTGGCCTGGACACGATCGTGCACGTTGCCGACCAACGGCGATGGGAGACGGTAGCCTCGGCCGCAGAAGAGTTTCGTACATGTTGAAAACAAGAAAGCAATTTGTAATTAGTAACTGCAAAACCGAATCAATCTAATTCTTTCATGAAGAACGACTCACCCGATTTTTTCAGCAAATATCCATGAAAACTGCCATCTCGCTCAGCGACGGATCAGAAGCACACCCCTACCTGGCGCGCCGCTGTCGACGATATCTGGTCGGCAGCCTACAAGGGGTTACCCTAGATAGTAGATTAGATAATGGTAGTGGGGTGCGCGAGATCAAGAACGAGATGGTAACCCAAATACAAGCACAGAGACACAAGATTTATACAGGTTCCGGCTGTCAGTGTGACGTAATACTGTACATCCTATGTTCTGTATTGTATTCGAGTTGATTATGGGGGTACCCCTGTCCCTCTTTATATAGTCTGGAGGGGACAGACTTACAAGTAAAGTATCCGAGTTGGTACTAATCAAGATTACAACATCTGTCATAACTCATGGGCCGGTCCGCTGATGGCGCGGCCCATATAACACAATGAGGGTACCGGGGGTTATACCCCCACAAGGGGACAGTTGAGTTCAGGGCTCATCATATTGTTTTAACACCATGTAAGGCCATCAAGTCTCATTAGGATTGGAATGGTGCCATTCATCATCAGCCGATGCTTTGTAACTGATTTCTCAAGCTAAGCGCAGGGGCCAAGTCTTTCAACAAAAACCAACAGATGACCAGTGCGGAGTAGATTTAACTTCACTACCCCAAATCAAGATATCATTGTCGGTTCAAAATCCTCTTTCATTGCCAGATTTTGAACCAGCAGCAGCGGCATATCAAGAAACAGCCAAAAATAATATTTTTTTAACATCGTGAGTGACCCCACTGAACCACGCAAAAAACACCCACTTTACGACTGCCGCTAGACAAACCCATAACCTCCAACTTCGCATTCCTCCCCTAACCACTCCACCTATAAGCACTTGTGTCCATTTGATATACTCATTCTAGCCATTTTATATTCATATGATTTTAAAATGAGTATTTGGGACTCTAAATGAATTCAAATGAAGAAGTTATCAACTACAAAATTTCATAACATTTTGATATGTACAATGTTGATTTTGGCCATGTCTCTATCCGAGATCATTTGAAAATTTTGAATTTCAAATTTGACAATAATTATTTGTAGGTAGATGATTTCAAATGTAAAAGTTATTAACTACAAAGTTTCATAACCTTTTGAGATCTATAACTTTTATTTTGGATGTTTCTCCATCTACAAAGTTTTATGACCTTTTGAGATCTATAACTTTTATTTTGGATGTTTCTCCATCCGAGATTGTTTCAAAAATTCAAATTTCAAGTAATTTTCATTTTACATAAAAGAGTTTTCACTACAAAGTTCCATAGCCTTTCAAGATCTAACTTTTGTTTAGGTAGCTTCTCCATCAGGATCCTTAAATAGCACTACACACATATGACTATAAACTATATGGACTCATTTGGCATGAATTTCTCTAAAATCTAGTTAATCAAATATCTTAGCATCAAAATGACTTCAAATTAAAAAGTCGTAAACTAGAAAGTTACATAATGTTTCAAGATCTACAGGTTTTGTTTAGATTTCTTCTCCATCTAAGATTACTAACTACCACTACACACTCAATTGCCACTATAAAGCAGATGGTTTCTTTTCATATTAACTCTGTAAAATATTCTAATGCATATTTGAAAATCCAAATGATCTCAAATAAGAAAATTAAACTATAAAGTTGTAGATCCTATTGAGTACTACAATTTTGATATAAAGTTTATCTTCATCGAACATCATATGAGAAAGTTATGAATTTTTTTTGTAACATATCAGCACAGGTTCGTGGGTGGAAACTGCCATTGATAGTGATGAACGAATATTATTACCATCGGTTCATGATTAAAACTGGCAGTATATGAACCGACAGTGATGACCCAATTATCACTGTCGGTTAGTCTTATCACTATCGGTTTAATTTTGATAAAAAATCGATAGTAATGGGCAGGAAGGCTCTATCACTATTGGTTTCTAAAATCTGACAATGATTATATCTAGAGTGGAAGTCAAATCTATAGTAGTGCTTAGACATACGGAATCTGTAAACCAATGCCCAAAAACACACCCGGCCTTAAAGGGAGAAGGTTATGCACGAACCACACCACTGCACGCGTGATGCACACGGAGAATATCATAAATAATGAACACATTGACTTTCCAACTTGTTTCCATCCCACGCATCGATCCCCATACAGCACCTCGGGTAATGAGCACCGAACATGAAATTGAGTAATGCATATGAGCACTTGTACTTGCATTGCTCCGAAAGTAGGAGATGAACGCCCGCAGCACGTGGCGATATTATCATACCGACAGTATACATACAGTAAAAAAAACTCGTTACACAGCTGACAATGCGGCATCTTAGGGATTTTTTAAATTTTTAATCCCTTTTTACAAAATATTCCAATAATATTCCTACCCAAATAATATTTGCACATATAGCCCTTTTGGTCGCGCCGGTGGGGCTGGCGTGACCAAATAACGCTGTCACGCCACATGCATTGGCGTGACAAGATCTTACACGTTGGCGTCGTTTCCGACGTGGAAAATCTGTCACGCCAATGCATGTGGCGTGACGTGAAAAGAAATCTTGTCACGCCACCCCCGGTGGCGTGACAAGACTGAATTTTCAAAAAAATCATAACTCTTTTTATACCATGTCGGATGAAGATGATTTTTATATCAAAATTGTAGCCCTCGAGGAGATCTACAACTTTCTAGTTTTGAGTTTTTTAATTTGAGGATATTAAGATGCTCAAAAAAAATCAAATACTTTTTCAGCACCATAATAAACGCGTATAAGAGCTCGTCACTTTTGAAAATTCATATCTTTTTTTATGCGGTGTCAAAAAGATACTTTTTATATCAAAGTTGTAGCACAAAAACGATATCTACAACTTTGTAGTTGCAAGTTTTTTTCATTTAAAAACGTTACAATGCTCAAAAAATAATATAGTATTTTAGCTCCATATATGTGCTGAAATACTATATTTTTTTTTGAGCATCTTAACGTCCTCAAATAAAAAAACTTTCAACTAAAAAGTTGTAGATATCATTTTGTGCTACAACTTTGATATAATATGTATCTTTTTTGACACTATACAAAAAATATATGAATTTTCAAATGCGACGAGCTCTTATACATGTTTATTATGGTGCTGAAAAAGTTTTTAATTTTTTTGAGCATCTTAATGTCCTCAAATGAAAAAACTCAAAACTAGAAAGTTGTAGATCTCCTCAAGAGCTACAATTTTGATATAGAAATCATCTTCATCCGACGTCGTATGGAAGAGTTATGATTTTTGAAAATTTCAGTCTTGTCACGCCACCGGGGGTGGCGCGAAAGAAGTCTTTATCACGCCACATGCATTGGCGTGACAAGATTTTCCACGTTGGAAACGACGTCCAACGTGTAAGATCTTGTCACGCCAATGCATGTGGCGTGACAATGTTATTTGGGTTTTGGTCCCCACCGGCGCCAACCAAAAAGAGCTATATGTGTAAATATTATTTGGGTGGGAATATTATTGGAATATTTTGTAAAAGGGGATTAAAAAATAAAAAAAGTCCGGCATCTTATCACCGACTACGAGCTCGGCGTCCGTAATAAATAGACCCCCGTGCATTGAGCGACCAATGCAACACCAAATTGCTCAACAAAACAGGGGCTAGCTTGAATTTCATCGAGAGAGAGAGAGATGAGGCCTTCCTCCATAGCCGTAGCTCTACTAGTGCTTGTTGCTGCTGCACAGCATGCCCACCTCACCGGCGCCGCCGGACCAAAGGTTATCATCGTCGGCGCCGGCATGTCTGGTAAAGGCCTTATTAGCATACTGCATACTAGCATTTGTGCTTGTAGAAAAGACCGGAGGTATGCGTACGGTACCTGACATATATATACATGTGTATATGTATATGTCTTGCAGGCATCTCGGCGGGGAAGCGCCTGTCGGACGCTGGGATCACGGACTTGGTGATCCTGGAGGCGACGGACCGCATCGGCGGGCGCATTCACAAGACCAAGTTCGCCGGGTTGAACGTGGAGATGGGGGCTAACTGGGTGGAAGGCGTCGGTGGCGACCAGATGAACCCCATCTGGGCCATGGTCAACGAAACACTCTGCCTCAGGAGCTTCGTCTCCGACTTTGACCATCTTGCCAAAAACACATACAAGGAGGAGTACGTGTTGCACCATCTCATGCATGCATCACCATCCGACGATCCAACCATGCATGCTTGTTTAATTAGTTTCTCTATATATCAAGCTGGCCTACTAGCCAGCTACTAGCAAGCTTAATTAACATAAAGAATTGATGGCCGTCGTCGTTACCGTGTGTGCATGCATTGCAGCGGCGGTCTCTACGCAGAGGACTTTGTCCAGAAGAGAATCGACAGGGCCGACGAGGTGGAGGAGAGCGGCTGCAAGCTCTCCGCCACGCTGCATGCCAGCGGCCGTGACGACATGTCCGTCCTGGCCATGCAACGCCTTAACGACCAGTAAGTACATGCGTGATTAATAGTACATGCGTGATTAATTGATGCATGCGCAGATCAGCAGTATCGTATACGTACATCGGTACATGTGCCATATTTTTTTTATACTTATACTATATGTATAGCAAGACGATCGACGATAGGGTCGATCTCCCTCACCGACACCGTGGTGCCCGATCAATCTCATCACCCTAGCGGTCACCATTGCCATGTCGATCGGTATACATGGCACATGCATGCATGTTTTGTTTTGTTATACAAATGGGCAGCATTGCTCACCTCGTCGATCGGCCTCACCACAAATCTCCTAGCCTAGGGCTGGGTATGGTCCATGAGAGAGAGCAAAGATAAGCTATTTTTTACTATGCGTGGTCACACATTTTTTTATAGATTTCTAACACTGATGAGTCGATCTTGATTAAATTAAACCTACTAAGCAGAAGAAGTGCGGGCTCATGGATTACCGAAGTATATAATTATATTATACCTTTAATATGTGCATTTATACGTTGCATATGTACATTTATGCATTACATTAAATTCGATCTATATATAACTCTTTTGTTAAATAGCTTAAATTTTGGTGTTTATGAATCATGAGTAACTTGTTTCTTGATTGAAAACAGAGGGAGCAAGCCCCTAGCGACTTTAAATCAAGACTGAAGGAAAAGATGTTACTAACAAAGAGGAAATAGTAAATGTAAATACAAAATTGAATCAAAACCATTGAAAAACTTGAGGATAACCGAAAAGCTGTTGTAGTCAAATAAAGATGTGGTGATTTCAAATGACCAGTAGGATAACCGAAAAGCTGTTGTAGTCAAATAAAGATGTGGTGATTTCAAACTGACCCGTATATGTATATGGCCTATCTCATCACAATATAATGATTATCTTCGTATTGAAAGACCATGCATGCTAAAGAATTCTAGTGATATAAGCATTTCATTTTGTTTTCCACTCTAGATTCCAATCTTGTTGGATCCGATAGGGTACGTGCCTAGTTTAAGAAATGGATCTTCAAGGGCACCCTTGGCACACGTAAATCCTGTAATAGAACTAAAGAGAACTAGTCCATGCTCTCACACAGGCTAGAATTTTAGGAGATGTAAGTATCATATACTATTTAATAATCACTTCATTCTAACTTATACAATATTTTGGCATCTCTAGATATATTGCTTTTACTATGCATTCAGACAATACATCTACTCCCTCCGTCCCTAAATAACTGTCGCTTCGCTTCTCGAGAAAGAAATGCCGATAATTTTAATAAATAATAAATATCGTCAATTAGTATCATAATTAGTATCATTGGAAAGATCTTTGGATCTAGTTTTTTAACAAAATTATTTGGAGATATAAATATTGCACGTATTTTCTACAAATCAAGTCAAACTTGTGGCACGGATCCCACAAGCGATAATTATTTAGGGACGGAGGGAGTAAGTGTATAGCAAAAGCTATATATTTAGAAAAATCAGCATATTTTATAATTTAGAACAAAGCAAGCACATCTGACTAATAAACAATTACTTATATTAAATCTTATGTTTTACGCTTTGTTCGTTTTCTAGCATAATAGACCTAATAGATACTCATAGTCTATATCTAGTTATCATAAACTTATCAAATGCTAATTTTTAAAAATAATCTATTTTATCCATATTCATATTTTTTTTTTTTGCATGGTGCCTCTATATATTTTAAATATATAATTACTTTGAAATATTACAATTAATCATGCATGTATCTTATGAAGTCTCATGAATCTAAATTTTACTTTTTCAAATTTTATTCTTATCGACAGCTATGTATTTTTTTTCTCTCTCTTCTCAAGCTAAGTTGAAACTCTTGCACTTATTGTATCTTTCATTAACTCTGCTTTTTGTACTTTTTAAAATAAGGATTTTAGGTGATAGAGTATGTTCCTAAGTACAGTAGGATAAACCATTTTTTGGAACATGCACCGATAAGCCATAGAGGTTGAAGTGAGATCTCAGACATGGGAACCTAAAGTGAACTCTAATACTTAAACCTAATGGTATTTTAATACTTAAACCTTTATAATGATCAACTTTTCACTCCATAATATTCTTAAAGGGCCAGGAAAATATAGCCACCAATGGTCTCCCACACTTCTCAACAATTTCCCTATAAAGGAATTATATTTGTTGAGAGTTAAATACATAAATATATCTAAAGTAACAATCTATATAAATTATATGCTATAGTTAGTAGTATGGTTTTATTGTTGGTATCATTAGTATGATTTGTTTAGAAAATATTTTTTATGTTATGAAATATAACAGATGTATTTTATTATTCATACATGTTGGCACGATGCGTATACTAAGTTCAATTAAACCTTGCTATATTAATAGTGACAATTATTTATCTTTATTTTAAAATTTTTTTATTCAAAAGAGCCTATATCCTAGTAGTATTGTTTTCTACATAAGTTGAAATGTGACTTACATCCCAACACTAAATATGATTAAAAGCTAAAAAGATAAACTATAGATTTACTAAGTTGTTGCCATTTTTCATATATTAATTAGAAACTCTTACATCCTTTATCTCTTATTTGAATTTTTTAAAAAAAGAGTCTAGGTCCTAGTATAGTTTTCGACATAAGTTGAAACTCGAATGCAAATCTCAACACTAAACATGTTGAATTGTTATATCACAGGATTATATGTGTGTAGCATTATTTATTTATGTATCGTATAGTGAATAAAATTAAACTAATAATATTGATATAACATAATGTTCCTATATAAAATAAGAACTTATTAAATTTATTATCTTGGAGTATTAATATAAATTGTTATTGCAATGTGGATGTTTAAAGTTGTTAAACTAAATTTTTATCCTCATGTAGACATGTTCTTTTTTTATATACATGGTGCACACAACATTGGAGTTATTTTGTTTCATGATTATAGAAGACCATAATTTAGAAATATATATACATATGTTCATATTTTATGGATATTGATTTATTTGTCTGTAATATTATATATTACTATTTACATGTGGATTTTAGAGATTTTTTGTTTATTTTTTTAATAATATCTTAGATACATATGAATATAAAGGTAATGCCTTATATTATCTTTCACAACGACATATATGGATAGTTAAATGCAAACTTAGTATATTACTTTGTATTATCATTAATGACAATATAGTTGGATAATTATAAAACCATTAGGAGACATTTTAAATTATTTTTCATATAATGTAAGATGTGGGTAATTTAGATACAGCGTCAAAGGATTGTTTTAAATTATCTTTTATAATGATAAAGTTGGGTAATTTAGATGTAATATTTGGGCTTATTTTAAATTATGTTTCATAATGGCCAACGTGGGTAATTTAGTTGCAAATTAAGGGATTATTTTGAATTATTTTTTAAATAGAGGATGGGGTAATTTACATATAATATAGGGTGTTATTTTGAATTATCTTTTGCAATGAGGGTGGGTAATTTACATGCAAAATTAGAGGGTTGCTTTATGTATTTTCTGTAATGGCAGTGGTGAGGATATCAAATCAAAGGTCAGAACATTTAGGATGTAATATAGTATATCACACTTTCTTGATGTTCATATATTGCCTATAATATATTGTTAATAGATTAACCTTCTATCTGATTTTTTGCTTGATTGTAAATGTGGGCCCTTTTTTTCCTAAAAAAAATCTTTCTTTTAATATAGATAAAGATTGACCGGCAAAAAAACATAATGGGTACCACCACCGTACCTAGTGCCTTTGGCCAAAGAAATCAATTAATGTAGTAAACGTAGTTGTGGGCCCCAGTGTCATAGGAGTATCATCTAATGTACTTTGTATGAACGTGGCTAGATTTTTTTTTCCGTCCTTTAATATATCTGGATTTTTGTTAATAATTGACCTACTATAAATGTGTTAGGTATGTTGCCGTTCAAGATTTTTATGTGAATTGTTTTCTCCCAAATTATTATTGTATCTATAATAGCAAAAGCGGGTATAATTTCTTAAAAAAACAAAATAGATCCAATCGCTATAAATGACTCGTCTTTTGATTTGATGGTTGGATATTTCTAATTAACGTAAGAGTTTCTTGTATTTTATTTTATTTCTTAGCGTCTAGTGAGAATCAACAAAAAGCCTTCTTTGAGCCTCTAATTACTAAAAGTAAGATAAAGATGATGACTCGCACTTTTTTATCCCATGTTCTCAACCAATGCAAACATCGAGAACAAAAAAGCTACTAGGCATGCGAACTTGCCAAGTCCATATTTTAGTATCAAATTGCTTTGCTCGTAGTGCGATTCTAAATCGTCCCTTCCATTATCCTAAACCAAGGTTGTGAGATCTGGTGCACACCGAGGGATCTGGTGCACACCTGTGAGATCTGGTGCACGTTCGGTACAGAAAGTGTGGGTGCAAAATTCAAAAGCTTTTAATTCTCGGCCGAGTTTTGCAAAATTTCATCAAAATTTCACTTAAATTTGTTACACTGCCTCCCAAAAATGGATTAAGATAGATATCCAGAGCTAATTTGATTCAAATTGTTTGACTGATGTTTTTTCTATGTATGTACTTGAATATATATTGAGGTGGCGTTTTTCATTCTTCCGTACTTTACAACATTTATTCGTGCGTATTTCACACTTCTGCCCAAGTTCAATGTGAAGTGTGTGTTTTCTGGACATGAACTCTAGCTAACCTTGTAGCTAGGCAAGAAGGAATATAATTGTCACTTATCCTCCTAATTAATTACAAACTCTTACAGTACTATATACTATATGTTTATTTATGCTTTCCCGCTGAGCACCTTCCATCGCAGTTTGCCATGTGGTCCATCCACGCCGGTTGACATGGTCATAGACTACTACAAGTACGACTACGAGTTCGCTGAACCACCACGTGTTACAAGCCTCCAAAACACGCAGCCATTGCCGACGTTCAACAACTTCGGTGAGCATGTGCACTTCGTCGCTGACCAGAGAGGCTACGAGTCTGTCGTGAACTATGTCGCGGGGCAGTACCTCAAGACCGACAAGTCTGGTGCCATTGTCGACCCCAGGCTCAAACTCAACCAGGTTAACTGATACTATACGTTAATTAGTCGATTATCTAATTTGATTCAGAAAACTACAAGTACAACTAAGGCCTTGTTTAGATGTACATTGGATTTGCAAGTTTTTACACTCTCTCTCCATCACATCAATTTGTACCCGCATGTAAAGAGCATTAAATATAAATAAAAAAATAACTAATTGCACAATTTGGTTGTAAATCACGAGACGAATCTTTTGAGCCTAGTTGGGCCACGATTGGACAATATTTACCACAAACAAACAAAATGCTACAGGACTTTTCAATCTCTCTCCTCTCACAAATTGTTTGCCGCATATAAAGAGCATTAAATATAAATAAAAAAAATAACTAATTGCATAGTTGGGTTGTAAATCACGAGACGAATCTTTTGAGCCTAGTTGGGCCACGATTGGACAATATTTACCAAATAAAAACGAAGTGTTACAGGACTTTTCAATCTCTCTCCTCTCCCCATCTAAACAAGGCCTAAAATATTTTGTTACTAGTGTAATAAATATATTTGTCTCATTCAGGTTGTGAGGGAGATTACCTACTTCCCGAGTGGCGTTAGGGTGAAAACAGAGGACAACAAGGTTTACCGGGCTGACTATGTGATGCTTTCTGTCAGCCTTGGTGTCCTGCAGACCGATCTCATAAGATTCCGGCCACAATTACCTGTCAGTTCTTCTATTCCGATTGTTGCATTTATATACAGTTGAATGCTTAATAATTTCTGAAAAATATAACAATGTGTCTGTTACATCGCCAGACCTGGAAGATTGTCTCCATCTACCAGTTTGACATGGCGTTGTACACCAAGATCTTCCTCAGGTTCCCCAAGAAATTCTGGCCTGAAGGACCTGGCACGGAGTTCTTCCTCTATGCTAGTGGGAGGAGGGGGTATTACCCAGTATGGCAGGTAAATCTACAATGTTGGCACAAACATATGTATTAAGTTGTTTACAAATTACTAACTGGTGGAAAACAATACTAATTTGCCAAATTTTCAGCAATTTGAAAAGCAATACCCAGGATCAAATGTACTACTCGTCACTGTCACTGACGATGAGTCAAGGCGGATTGAGCAGCAGTCCGACAATGCAACCAAGGCAGAAGCTGTGGAAGTATTGAGGAAGATGTTCCCTGACAAAGATGTGCCTGATGCAACCGATATTCTTGTTCCGAGGTGGTGGTCCAACAGGTTCTTCAAGGGCACATTCTCCAATTGGCCTATTGGCATCAATCGCTATGAATATGATCTCCTCCGGGTAGGAATATGACAAGTTTAAATTCTACAACTTGATTTAAAGGACTTAAGTTGGCTCTAAGAGATTGACTAAAATCTGAAAGACAATCCTGCATATTTCGAACTTTGAAGGCTCCTGTCGGGAGGGTTTACTTCACTGGTGAGCACACAAGCGAGCATTACAATGGCTATGTCCATGGAGCATATGAAGCAGGTGAAACTCATTTCATGCTTTTGAAGGGCTTACTTATTTTCTCGATGTGGAGTTCAGCTTTTGACTGTGGTACTATTTTCCAGGTATTGACTCTGCAGACATCTTGATCAACTGTGCCAAGAGAAAGTTGTGCAAATACCACGTATCAGGAAAGTATGACTAAATTAAATTTCAAGGTAACTCCTTCACAACAAAAGTGATACAAAATTATTGATCAGCAAATTTGGCATCTGCACTTATTACATACAATTTTACAATAATAGTTTTATGTCTCGTATGACATGAGAATTCTGTTCTGTGCAGGTTCAAACTATCTGCTCCGAAACAATAAAACTTTGAAAGGCTAACATCCAAGGTGTCGCTATGAAAAATTGATCCATGTGACAACACGATAACTATCATTCTTTCATACATTCTTCATCAATTTAACTGTCTGTAATGTACTATTTGTTAATATCCATTATTTGTTCAACTTCCGAGAGGAAAGATATCAAGTTTTTTGTTTTGTGTGGATACACCATATCTAGTGATTTATTTGTATATCCGTAAGCGATGGTTCTGCTATTATGTTTTTCATGCCCTTTTTTTATGAATAAACTTCCATGTTAACTGGAGCAAAAATAAAATATTTGGATTTCTAGTTATCTATGTCCTCTTCGAGCCCTTATATTCTGTTGGCTTTAATAAGCAATGATTTTTTTCTATAGAATGTTCTTGAAAGAACACTTCTATATGAGCCACATGTATTAAACATCGCAGTGTAGACATGGTTAATCTCTAGTAAGCTCATGAATGACCACATAGTACAAAATATAAGCTCCACCCATGTGGTGGGCTAATGGCAGCCAGATACTCGTTTCGTTTTGATGCATGTGCATTATAGCCTTTATCTTGTCTAAATTTGCTTCTATCCGTCTTGCTGAAACTATGCAGACGAGCAACTTCCCTTTCTTGATGCAGAAGATGCACTTGGCGGGGTTGAGTTTTAGCCCAGTGCTCCTGAGATTGGTGAATGTTTCTAGCAGATCCTGAATGTGAGTCTCCTTGTCTCTTTTGATGACTATATTGTTGACATATGACATCAGATTTCTCCCCTTCTGCTCGAGGAACACATCATGGGTCATTCTTGAGAAAGTGAATCCTGCATTTCGCAGCCCTTCTGGCATTCTCTTGTAACAATAGGTTCCTCACAATAGGTTCCTCCTGGGTTTATAAAACTTGTCTTTTCCTCATCCTAGGGTTGAGCCATATCTGATGATACCCCGAAAAACAATTCTAGAGACTCATCATTTCATATCCCGTGGTGATATCAACTAGCTTATCAATCCTGGGCAAGGGGTACGGGTCTTTTGGGCAGCATTTGTTCAAATCCGTGAAATCAACACACATTCTCCATTTGTCATTCTGCTTCTTGACCAGAATTACATTGGCCAGCCATTCTGGGTATTATACTTGGCTTAATAGCTGCTTCCGCATGCTCCGTCGACATCTTGCGCAACTTCTGCTTCCTTGGTTTTGCTGCGTTGGTGGAAACTTCCCTATGCTCCTGTGAGAAAGCCAATAGTTCTTCACTCTTTGGCTATGAAAAATCGGAGCCAATCTTCATTATTTTGTCTAGAGCTACCATCAACAGCGGCACCTCTCTAATCCCCTCGGTTGGCTCGGCCCTTAGCGTCACCTGTTTCTTGTCTTCGGCTTCCCCTGCTTGTGCTTTCTACTTCACTTCGTTTATCATGCTATAGCCCAAATTGGCTTTCTTTCAATTCACCTTGAAGCTATCTAATCTCTGTGAACCGTGATCACTCCGAAAGGCGAAGGCTTGTTCATGCAAAGGAAGCTTTGTCAGATGACAATGTCGAACTTGATTATGAAGCCCATACCAGAAATTGTTGCATATGGATAGTTAATGTTGACAATGTCGAAGACAATCTATTCTATGCGAACCCTTTCCCCTTATGTGAATGAAACCTGCGGAGCTTTCTTTCCTACAATGTCGATTTTCTTTCCACCAAATCCGTATAATGGATTTTCAAATGGTTCTAAGGTTTGGCTACCGAGCTGCATTCTACAAAAAGCCTTGATAAACAATATGACCGCGGAGCTGCTAGTATTGATGAGGATATTGTGCAAGGTGTATTCGGCTATGTTCGTTGTTGCCACGAAAGCATCTATGTGCAGGAAGTCCCCCACTTGGAAGTCTTCTTCATCAAAGGTGATAGGCATCATGGCCCATGCTGGCCTGCTTAGCGAGAGTTTGGGCGAAACAGCCTCCTTTCGTGTTCCTTCTGTGCTCTCTTGCTTTCATGTTCCTGATTTGATCCGCCTATGATGGTGAGTATGTGCCCATGTTGCATGGCGCGACTGGTGCCTTGTAGTCTTACGGACCCTTCCTCTTAGCCGCATATGTCTAGCTTGATTGTTGTGGCTCTTGTTGTACTGGTGAAGACATGGCTGCTAAAGGTACTGTTGCTTGAGCAGAAGGTTGATACGCCTAATACATAGGTTGGTGCCACCCACACGGGCGGTTGATGGTTGGGCGATGGTATCCGAACTGTTGGTGATTGCTGCTACCTATCGAGCATAAAATTCGCCGTATGCCCGTGCGGGCTGTCCGCCATGATAGGTGTTGTGGTAGATGTGCTTGGCGACGTCACTACCTCTTGCGACGTCATCCTTTTCTTTGGGTTCTTTCGCCCACTTGCTATAGTAGCATTCTCTCATTACGTGTCATGCGTTTTCGCTGAACATGACATAGTATGGCAGCCTTGTTGACATTTCTAACATCACTTCGCGTTAAGTTGTCATCCCATGATGCCAGAAATGCTGGAAAAGAATCTACACTTGTCTGCTCTAAAAATAACTCTATAGAATATATCCGCAAGCGCACAGATAATTTTCCTGTTGTAGCATTTCACCTGGTGAGATTCCCAAGTATCGTTGATTTGTTTTTAGCCAAAAGGAAAACTTATTTATTTCGTTGGATTATCTCCAAGGGGTAGAAAAGGGATTATGACTATGACTCTTAAATGTGTAAACCTATGATATTCAACCATTCTAATGCATTAGTAGGGGTGAGTCAAGATAAACAATAAAGATAAAGATAAATATGATAAAAGGTACTTTCTAGAGGTAGAGATTAAAGACTTATCTGATGTGAGATTCGGTTAGAGTAAAGAACTTTTAAGTTATCCCTAAATAATAAGTCTACAGATCACACCAATATACACACTTTCATCTATAGTATAACCAACTCAGAAAACAGCATAAGGAGCATCAACTAGGGAGGATATTGAGACATAACGTCACATCTTTCACGACTGCGCTCTACTAGCCTATATGCGGGGGATGGAATACAGAAGACTCATAGATCTGTACGTCTACGTTCTACCACACTACCTGGCATATCAGGATGCATCCGTAGGTATATATGATATCTAAGCACCATGCTTACATAATACATACCACCTAACCCACTCTAGTATTGAATTAGGCGCTCTACGAACATATGACTATAATCATCACCAATCGTAACTATATCAAGAATGCAACTAGAGTAAACTAAGAACATAATAAGCAGCAATATTATAATTAAGAACAAAGTCATAAAAGAGATACAAGACTAATTACGAATCTCCTAACTGTAGATCGAAAGCTCCGAGCAAAGCGTCCAACTCTACTTGAACCTTGCTGGCTAAACCCTAATCTAGAAATTAAAGAATTAGAGCTCTAATTCTAATCTCTAGAAACCCTAGCTTCTAGTCTAATCTTGACAAATAAATTGAGGCAAAACCCTAATTGCTCCTGGGGGTGCAGGCCCATACTTATAGCCCGGTGGAGGAAACAATGGCCGTTGGATCAAACCGGCTTCACGTAGGGCCAAGATTGATCCTCAAAGGCGGTGGAGGAATACTCCAAAAGCTGGCAGGTGGAACCCACCAGGGGGTGCCGAGCGGCCTGGCTAGTGGGGCCGGTCGGCCCCACCTCTCTGTGGCACGAGCTCCGCTTTCTTCTAGTGTTTTCTAGAACCTTCCTAAGTCCGTTGCACATATTTTCCACTGCAGTTAAGTTTCGTGCTAATCTTGCAATTAAATCCTCCAATTTCTCTTTTCTGGAATAATCCTATGGAAAATATGAAATCACCAAAACTCAAAGAATTTGTCAGTTAAAACCTCTATCTTTTCTATTCGTGATCTCCTTTATGTATTTAGTTGACGGTTAAAAATGATCGTTATCTACCGTCAATAGACCTCAAGCCTCTACCTCCTCCTCCTCCTTGGCCTCCACATCCATCGTGGCCCCTTCATCCTCCTCTAGAAGAATCCTCCATGTTCCTAAAGTTCTAGGGAGGCGTGCCTTCATAGCGTGCGCTTTCAATAATGACTGCTCCTGCAGTTTGTCAATTGTCTTGAAAGGCTTGACACAATGATTTGAGGCCTTGGTATTTTGTTCGCCTGCCTTTACTGGCTTCGTGCCGTCATTCTTCACCTGAGGTCCTCGTCTGATATGGCGTATTCATTCATTATATTGAATAGCTCCTTCATAGTAGCCGAAGGCCTTCTTGCCAAATAAGATGTGCACTGTCCTGTTGCTAGGCCTTTGACCGCTGCTGCAATGACTGTGGCTTCTGGAGCACTCGTCATCCGTGCCTTTAGCTGCACAAACCTCTTTAAGTATCTGGATAGAGATTCGTCATCTCTCTGCACATAGTTCATCAGATCCTTTGTCGTCTTCTGCCTAGGTTGATATCAGTTGACGGTGGATAGCATCAATATTTAATAGATCAATAGACACGAGAAACACATGAATATCTAGAAGGGTAGGGTTTTATCTAACAATTTCTATGAGTTTTAGTGATTTATTAGTTTCCAGGGACTACTCTAGAAAACATCAAAAAAGGACTTAATTATCAAAATGCATCTCGGAATTATCCGTAACTCAAGAATACACTACACAACTCTAGAAGGATCTAGAATACACCGGAGCAAAGTGGAGTGCGAGAGGCTTCCAGGTGGGGCCGCCCGGCCCCACTTGTCAAGCCGGCCAGCCCCCTGTGGGGTGAAGCTTCTTCCCTCTTCTGGAGTCTTCCTCCACCGCCTTGGAGGGTCCATCACAGCCATACCTTAAGTCGGATTGATCCAATGGCCGTCGTGCATCCCACCGGACTATAAATACAGGGTTAGAGCCTCCCTGGAGCCATCAAGTCATTTAGAGATCAAGCTATCCAGAGCTAGAAACCCTGGTTCCTTAGAGTTCCTCTATTCTATAGCAATAGCCTAGTTAGATTAGGTCTAGAGGGAGTCAAGCTGAGTTAACCTAGATTGGGTTCCCAATCGGCGTTGTCAGGAGCGTGGAGTTTGGTACTATTGTTGTACTCTTTTCTCTGGTATTGTATTATTCATTATTGTGTTTACTATAGTGTTCTTGGCAACATTAATCTTCATCTATTTATGTTCTTGATTGCAATGTTCGTCGTCTACTTTAATTACATGTCTAGTATAGTTAGTCCACTGCTATTGAATTCGTGCATATGCTCGTATAACGCTCATCCAAAGGAACATTGGGTGAGTAGTAGGTATTATGTAGTTATGGAGCCTAGATATTTTGCTTATCTGTGAGTGCCCCTATTGTGTCGTGTCGTGTGGTAGCTCGTGGGTGTATGAACCCATTGAATCCTCTGTAATCCACCCTTCACACATAGGTATTGTAGAGCGTGGTCGTGATGGAGGGTGATGATTGTCTTAATTCTTTTCTTAGTTGATGCTCCTTATGTTTTGGTATAATGATATAGTAAGTGGACTAATAATGATTGCTAGGTATGTTTGCACTAATTGAAGTATTCGTTGATGTGTAGTTATAGAATGACACTAGGAATTATTCCTCTAATATTCGGATCTGATTGCGTTATTGTGGTAGTTAGAGTGCTCTGAGTGAATCTATTATTTTATTATAACGCTTAATCAATGCTTATCATATATGTGCTTATCATATATGTTTATCTTATGACCTATCCCTGTTATGAGTAGATTTGAGGTTATGGTTTACTTTTGTATTAATGGTATAAGTTATCAACATATTCTGTCGACCTTCCCAGTGGTATAAATATAAATTGACAACTTGGTAATACTCTAGGTAAAATGCTACAATAGTATAATTATCTATACGCTTATGGATCCTTTTCATGCATATATCTTTATAATCTTGCTAGTCACATAAAATGATATAGAACTATTTGGTGTTTGATGACACTCCCTAACGTCACTATAAAAATAGATATAAAACCTATCCTCAGCAACGGTGCCAAAAATACAGGTGAGCAGATCATAGCATCACCACTAAAGCGCTAAGTTGTCATCCCCAGCTATGACATCAGAAGTGTGGTATTAAATCATGCCACTATTTAGAATATATAAATAGTATCCACAAGCGCACAGATCAAATAGTATTGTAGCATTTTACCCAGAGTATTACCAGGTTGTCATTTATATTTTTCCAAGAAAAGGTCTACAGGGTATACATGTAGGATAGCTGAATAATCTAGAGTGTAATGAATAGGCATAACCATGTCCTCACTACTCAATATAGGGGTAAGTCACAAGATAAATGATAAAGATAAGTGTAAATCATTAGCATAAACAGATAGACTCATAGCTATATCATTAAGGTTACTAGCAGAACATCAAGATATATTCCTAAGTTATTCCTAGCTACATACCAATGCATACTATGGTTAGTGCAATTACACCTAGTAGTCATCGCTAAGGTTAGCATTGTACCTACTCATAGTGGACATACTAGGGAAGTTTGAGAACATAGCATGTCCTTCCTTCGTATACAAGCCCTACTATGCCTATAAACGGGGATTGGAATACATAGGACTCAACAGGATTGTCACACCCGTGACCTACCAAACCCGGTGATAAGGACACGCCTACGATGTCCAAAAATTTGTCCCAATCTTTCACGGCACAAGTTATCAACAATTTTAATAATCTGAATTTTCTGACTAGATAATAGCAACCTCTCAATTAAAATATATAATGATAAATAATCTTCTGAGTTCAATATAGGGAGCGAGCTGACCAATTGCCGAAAGACAAATAGTGTATAACAGCAGCACACTAGAATACCAGCTCGATGTTTCAATCAATGAGGAGCAGACAAGAATCGGACAAACAAGCAAAGTGAACCTCACGGTAATTCAAAGCTAAGCAACCACCATGTAATTAGATCAACTAACCAGCAAAATTCACGTATGACCAATAACTCAAGAGGTATATACTACTCTGAAGTAGCAGCAACGGCAACAATTATATATCAATCTCAAATAGGAATAACGCGCGGCCGTACTCAATGTATCTCTCGGAAAGGATTAATTTCCAACTCCAAGCAATGTAGTAATAGATAATGGTTACAGCTCGGCTTACAAAAACAATTAGTAGATGCAATCCGCAGCCGTCGATAAATCTTCCACCCATGGCCACGACGAACCATGATCAGAAGAGAGGGAACTCTAGGAATTCCAAGCGACGCACCCGAACTGCAGCAGCTCGATCACATACTTCACACAAATCCACGAAGGATCCGAATGAATCACCCCGACCAACTAGGGTTCCCGAGCGGCGGCTCGACAAGAGATAAACTCCACAAAATAAAATCCAATCTAATCTCTTGGGCACGCAGGCCCTAGGCATATATGGCACGCAGGCCACCTTGGACTCCAGGTCGGACTCAACCGCATCGAGACATGCACGTACCAAACTCAAAGTCCGACTCCACTAAACCAAAACTGACGTGACCTAGCTAGCTAACCCAAACCATGTCGTGATTACTAATACTAGCACTCAAACAAACCTGCTACATATATATTAAATAATTATTAAACAATTGGCACCAGTGCTAATGCTGCAGCTTGCACAGAATTAAGTTGGCAACTCCTTGTTCTGAACCTCTTCTTCGTTGGAATATGTTGTAGCTTTGAAACTGAGCTTTGAAGACAAACCGGCAGTAGCAAATTTATCCATATTCGTAATATATTTATCCTCAAAAATAACACTTCCAAATTAAAGACCTGAAGGTATTAAAGAGTTACTGACCGCTATATTTGCAATAACACTTGGCTTGTCCGTATTAATAAAATCTTGAGAAGCTATGGGCTTATCATCCTCCCTTCCTTGAAACAAAGCCGTCCTCGGCTTTGCCATAATCTCAGCTGATAAATCATTCCGAGCCGAAATATTAACTTGAGGAACCATGGGCTTATCACCCGGTCTATAGGGTGCATTCGTAGATAAACAACATATAAGCACCACACTTACACAATGTTGTCCACTGTTGACACCTCTTAACGTCACCATGTAAAACACCGGGTTGTCATCCCTAGCAGTGACATCGAGAGGTGTGGTATTAAATCATGCAACTATCTCTGATATAAATATAAATGTGTATCCGCAAGCGCACAGATGAAATACCATTGTAGTATTTTATTGGGAGTCAACCCAATTGTCGTATTTATTTAATCCCATAGGAAAGGACAGCTAGAGAATATTGTTGTGCATACATACTTAGATAGAATCAATATGACAAGGACATACTTATGCAGGGGTAAGCCAAATAGATATATATGATAAGTGTAGGGCAATGATAAATCACTCAGAGATAGAAATAGAAACTCTCTAATGTAGCAAGGCAAAAAACAGTAAGATTAGTTAAGAGATTGAATTTCTATGTAGTGTCGATTTACTAAGTTTTTACATCTACTTTAGTATATTACTTTCATCTATAGCATTGATGACTCTAAAATACCCACAAGAAACATCACTAGGGAGGTTTGTGAACATAGCACGCTCCTCCTTCGCAACCACGTTCTGCTAGTCTTATAAACGGGGGGCGAAATACATAGGACTCAACAGGATTGTCATACCCGCAATCTACCACCAAATCCGGCCTACAAGGTGTATTCGTAGGTAGAGAATATCTAAGCACCACGCTTACAAAATATCTACCACTTAACCCACTCGAGTAATGAGCTAAGCGCTTTACGATCATATAAGATAGTTCATCATCAATCAATACTATATCGAGCAAAACACTAGAATAAACTAGAAACTTAATAAACTAAAACATAATAATTAAGAACAAAGTCATAATGAAAAGGGAGATACAGAGCTATACCGGCCTCCGGATGACGACTCTAGAATCCTGAGCATAGCTCAACTCTACTGAAACCTTGCTAGCTAATGCCTAACTAGAACTTGAAGTATTAGAGTTCTAATCTAATTCTCTGAGGATGGAATCCTTCGCTCTCTCAAAGAGAGGAAATAATGAAATAGGGTTTCTTGGGCTCTCCTCCTAGGGGGTCCTGCCGTTCTTTTATAGCCCGGTGGAGTGAACGTGAGCCATCGAATCAAACCGACGTTGGCGGACGGCTGAGATCTCTCCTCAAAGACGGTGGCGCAATGTGGGCGAAGCAGGCCGTAAGGGGCCTCTGGGCCAGACCAGCCAGTCTAGGGTCGGACCGGCCGGTCCCACCCAGGGCCCACTCGGCCTCCGCTTCAGTGCACTGCCTTCTGGTCTCTTCTAGAATATTCCTATATTGTCGTGTCGCCCATTTGTGCATTCCACGCTCCGATATGCTTCTAGCATTGCGTCTTTTCCGATATTCACCTGCAGAAACAGTGAAACACCAAAACTTGTGGAATTCAGTTAGTATAACCCCTATTTCTACGCTGGTGATCTCCAATGTACCCTCTTTGGTGTTTGGTTGAACTATAGAGTTGGTAATTAACAGCCGTCAACAACTCTCCCAAGCTTAACCTTTACTAGTCCCTTAGCAAGCCGCACTCTTCTAATGGATCAGGAGTTGTTGCAATATTAAACTTCTCAAGAGCACATATGCATCCAGATAAAAATTCTTCTTCAGGCTTAGAGTGAACCGTTTTGACTTTCACACTTACCCATATTACCTTCAACCATGGAGCTTAACATCCTTTACCTTGGGTCATGAGTAGTTGAAAGACAGAAAGATCAGGTCAAGCACTATGTCTCAAGCTCTTTTGTTCAACCAAGTTCCTAGAGTTTTTTATGGATTTTCAAAATAAAGCTTAGAGTTTTATTGTATGATACTCTCAAGTCTCTCAAGTATATGATATTTTTATATTCCGCACCAAAGCAACAAAACTTGTGCCTTTGTCTCAACCTACATCTAAGGCTTATGTGGAGCTCGTAGGTGTGGAGATAGCCTGTTTAGGCATACTTGCACAGTATGTATTGTGAAGTCAAACAAAAGATCCAAAGAGAAACGAGCCATACAATCAAATCAAGATGTGCATGTATGTGGAATATAATGGATATGTAGTGGAAGTGTGATGAATCTAATTCTACCATGCTCATATGGATCTCTCTTTTAAAACATTGAAACCTTATCAGGGATGTCAGCTATCTTTTCTTTCTTTCTTTTTCTTTGGGGAGAGAGGTGTTGAATGTCTATTTTTCTTTCTTGGACACTTCTCCATTTTTCTCAACTCTCCTTTTTCTTTTCTTTTCCTTTTGCATAGCTCACATCTCTCCTTTTGGCACAAAATAATTTTGAGAGATGGCAAGAAATCTGGAGCATGTCTTTTTAGTGGATGGAATGGTATATTTTGCGCCTACTCCAGGGTAGAGTAGTGCATCTGATGTGGAGTGTGTGGATCTTGATTTTAAAAGCATGACAAGTTTCTCATAAGGGTCACAAAGGTTAACAACACTCAATGCAATGACAAGCAGCAATTGTGTGCAAGCTTCCTAGCCTAGATATGTAATATGGCTCTGATGGGAATTTAAGCTTGTCATACAAAAAAACTCATCATGTGTCTTTTCAAATTTTTAGAATTAAATCTCCAGAACTTCAACATCACATTGGAACAAGATAAATAGTAGCTCTAACCATCTCAAATCATATCCATCAACTACCTAGACTTAAGATCGGGAATACGCTACCCACGGGGTTCAGATTCAGAGCAAGTACTCATGTCAAATTAGTTGTTTCTAAAACCTAAGGAAAACTCTTGACTGTAAGCTAGGTACTTGAGATAAATTCAATAGAGTAACTATTCATCATTTCCATGGCAAAAGATTTTTCTCCAAGTTCTTTTTATTCAAACTGAATTTTAAGCAAGCCTATGGACACACTCTTTTTATTTGGTTTTTTATGGTTTTTATTCAAGCAAACTAACGAGCAAACTATCTAACAAAATAAACAAACAAAAATGAAAACAAAAGCAAAGAAAACTCACCTCGAGATAACGGGGGTGCTCTCCCCCAAGCTGGATGTTGCAGTGCTCGATCAATGTGGTGGCGGTGGCCTCATGCCTACATGCTGGAAGTAGTCCCAGTTTTGCAGTTGTTGCTGATGATACTAGTCATGCATGTGTACCTGCTCCAGGATGGAGGTGTTCTGTGAGAGCAGAGTGGCTCCTTGCTCCTCAAGGGTGCAAAGCCTGTGGTCAGTCCTCTGCTGCTGCATTTGTCGCTCATGGTAGCCTGTACCGACATCCGATGCTCGGCCACGCTGGTGTCCTCCATATGACACCTCCTGCGAATCAACAGACATTCTTCCTTGATAATCACTGAAATTACCTGATGGCCATTCCACCGTATCTTCCTAGAGGACTTTGGCTCCCTGTGGCGATGGTTGGGCATACTGTCCCCAACTGTCTTGTGACGGTTGTCCTCTATGAGAAGATTTTGCTTCTCCAAAGTTGATGTAGCTGGTGTAGGCTGGATCTTGTGGCATCGGGATGTTGGCGAAATATGCCGACGCGCTCCTCAGTGGTGTTGCTGCTGTAACCTGCACATTAACCAGAAGAGAACAAGTGGTGCACAAGTTGAGCTCCGGGTTAGGCAACCGGATCTCTTTGCCATTAATCTTCATTATCACCACGTTTCCTTTCTTCACCAAGGTCTGACCTTGGTGAAAGTAGTCGTAGGATATACGACCACGTCCTCCTCCAATGTACGGAACTAGCGAATTTTGCCACAAATCAAGATAGCTGGCAATCCGAGTCACCAAGGAGGTGCACTCGATATCGCCCCTATACCTGAAAACCTCTAACCACTGTCTCATCATCATAGTAACTGGGGAACTTTCCTACTCTTCACTATGGCATAGAGCAGCTTAAGCTCATCTATCCTCACTGTGCTAGTGTCCTCTCATGGAGAGAGTAAATGTCAACCATCTATGCTTGAACCTTAATGTGGGCAATTGAATGTTACTAGTCTTAGCATGCATGGGTGTATTTTGGTTGTTTATATCTCTCCAAAACTGCTCTCTCACGAGGTCAAGAATGGCAGCATCAACATCTACCATGCACTCAGCGTGGAATCCTAGAGCTAAGCTTAGCTCCTTCCAAGTTAAGGTTTTCTCCTTCCCAAAGAGTCAGAAATTTACCCCATTTTCAACAAAATTCAAGGTGCATAAAAATTCAGCAGTAAGTATTTTGCACCCCGGCTCAGAAATATCTGCAAATCCCGTCCATCCTATGACTGAAAAGATGGTTTGAAATTCAGTGTCCATACCTGTGTCTCGTAGGAGCTCAGGACCATACACTATGGTCAGGACGAATTTGCGGTCCTTGATGAGCTTGAACTTTTCCTTCTCTTCGTCATTCTTCCACTTGAGGTCATGTTCCTCCATCAGACGGTATATAACCATCGAGGAAGATGATGGTCTGTTGCTGGCGAGTGGCATCTCATCAACCTGCATGTCAGAGCTCACTCGAGATGTAGAGCTCCAAGTTGAGCGTGTGGACCGGGACCTTAGTCCACTCTTGATCCCTCTCCATAGGTCACTCATCCTGCAAGCAAGTGAAAAACCAAGAGAAACACAAAAGAGACTCTAGGAGCGGGGTTAGAAAATATGACAATGAAAATAAATGCTCCAAGAGTATGTTACTCCTGTGGGGATGAACTCCTCCACAAGAGGGTTAGTACACAAGAATAAATACAGAAAAGTGTGGGATATTGCTACCTCCATATAAACAAGAAAAACAAAAGGAAGTAAATATGGAAAATAAATACACGTGGGAAAAAGTAAATCGAGTTAGTAACAAAAGAAAAGTTAGATGGAGTTAGTAATCCTTGCGGGAAAGGTTTCCACCACAACGATTAGAGGGTAAGTCGTCCAGGGTTAGTGGTCCTTGTGGGGTAATTACCACCACAACCAAATTTTAGCAGAGTTTCCCCTAGACTAGATGATCATCTCCTCTAAGTTTGGGCAGCACCTCCTTTACTTTTACTTGACTCTTCCTCTAAACTCCAGTAGTACTCCCCTCACTAGTCACTAAACAACTCCCTAGCACTTCTACTCTCCTTCTTTCTTACTTCTACCTTCTCCCCTTCTCTCTTTCTCTTCTTCTAGAAATTAGCAAGCAAGAGCAGGAAGAGAAACTTCAGAATTCAGAGCTGAAAGGCAGAAATTTGGACAAAGGGGAGTGAGTAGAGCTCACTAGGCACTTGCCCTTTTATAGGAGAGGAGGGGGAAGACCGGCCGGTCCGGTGCTGCACCTAGGTCACTCTTTCGGTGGAAAAGAAGAAGGGTGACAGCAGGTGGGTGGATATTTGCTTTGGAATCCAATGTGTATATGATGGGATATGAAATGGCAAGTGGGTCTCAGTGTCTGTGGGTCCCGCTGGTTAATTATTTTTGTATTTTCAGATATATAAGAAAAATATTTTTGGTATTTTTGATATAATGTAAGAAGTTAATGGATAAATACCGATTACCTTTCGGTGAGGGTCTGTTGTTTATAGTCATCCAGACTGGACTCCTCCGGATGATTATGTCTTTATAGCGTCTGTCGGTCTTGGAGTTGGAGACCTTAAATCCTCTTGCTCTTCACGCCCTTCTAGTTGAGAGCATTGTTCCGGTCGTGGCTTGAATGCGAACCTCTCTTTCTTATCATTGATATGGAACCGGATTTCTCCAGCCCCAACATCAATGTGAGCATTTGCAGTGCTCAAGAAGGGTCTTCCCAATATAAGTGGAGTCTTCAATGCTTCCTGCATATCAAGCACAACAAAATCTACTAGAATAAAGAAATCTCTTATCTTTACCAGAATATTCTCGGCGATTCCTTCAGGGTGGCGGAGTGACTGGTCCATTAGTTCCATTAGTTGTAGGCACATCGTCATGGGCGTAAGTTTGGAGTAGCTAAGTTTGTCAAAAACCGTCTTTGGCATGACACTTACGCTGGCGCCAAGATCGCATAGTGCATGTTCAAACACTTGATCTCCAATCGAGCATTCAATAGTGGAACATCCTGGATCTTCTTTCTTAATTGGTGATGCGTCCAAGATGGCTGCACTACACTCCTCTATGAGCTTAATAACTTCGGTGGTTGGCAGTGGCCTTTTGTTATTCAAGATGTCTCTGAGGTATCTTGCATAGGTAGACACTTGTAGGGCATCTAGCAGAGGCACATTGATATATACATGACGAATTACCTCCACGAATTTCAAACTGCACATCCATCATTTCCTTTCTCTGCTGATGAAACGGCAAGAAGTTGGCATCATTACAATTGCGATGGGGCTCTTGTTCTAGTGGTGGCACAACTTCCACTTTATCGTTATTCTTCTCCTCAGGTGCTGCTGACGGTGCCTGTACTTTTATTGTCCCTCTAGGATGTGTACCTTCTGGATATAGGAGATCACAAGTACTCTTGCCACCTCTTGTAGTGATTGCATTAATTTGCTCAGGGCTAGTGGCAATGGGCAAAGCAGCAGCCAACTTTGCTACTTGTGATTCAATCCTTTTATTATAGCTAAGTTGATCCTTGATGGCAGAAGAAAAGTTTCCCATCTTATGATTCATACTCTCTATGATTTTCTCATTAGAAGCAAGCCTTTGTGAAAATCCTTCATTGATCTTAGGTTGCTGTCTAATCAAATTCCACAAGCATGGTTGTTTGACTTGATCCATTCCTTGGGTGTTGCCAATGATGCTCGGATCTTCTGGCTAGTCAGGAGAATATGTGATTCCTAGATATCTTCCAGTGAATAGCCTGACGATCTTTTTTATAGTTGTCTCGCTGTTCGAGCCAGTCTAATAACATATTCATCTTGGCTGAAACTACACTCAACTCTTCTACTTTAGCTTCCTTACTCATCTTGCAATGCTGAGCATCGTCTAACGACCAGCCTTGATTAGAGGCTATTGTCTCCATGAGTAATTTGGCTTTCTTGATAGTGAGTGACAAAAATGTTCCTCCAGCAGTAGCATCCAGTTGCTCTTGTGCTCCTTTAGATAATCTATGATAAAATCCTTGCATGAGCAACCAATCCTCTATTCCATGATGGGGACAATATCTAAGATATTGTCTTGAAAGCGTTTCCATGCTTCTAAAATAGGTTCATCTTTCTGCTGTTGGAAACTAGTAATCTTCTCTCTTAAGGCACTGGTCTTGCCTGTAGGGAAGAATCTCTCTAGGAAGACCTTTAAACAATCTTCCCATATTTTGATGTTTTCTTGATTTGTATAGAACCACTGCTTCGCTTTCTCAATTAACGAGAACGGGAACAGACAAAAAAATATGATTTCTTGGACAACGTTCTTGATGATGAGTGTGCTGCCAATCTCCAAAAAATTCTGAAGATGAGCACTAGCATCTTCACTTGTCTTTCCACTAAATGGAGTAGCTTGCACCATATTGATGAGACTTGGCTTGAGCTCAAACTCGAGATTGTGAGTTGGAAGTATTGGTCCAGTGCGAATGTCCTTCGTGCTTGGAGCAGAGAACTCTTGCTGAGTCTTGTCAGCCATGGCTCAGAAACTGGTGTGAAGCTGTCTCTTGATTGGTTTGATTGTGATTGATGAAAGATGATGATGAATCAAGACCAATCCTGCAATACCCTGTATATGATATAGACAAAGACAAACAAAGGTAAGTCATGATTCCATCTATAAGTATGTATTTGATCAATATCTCTTTATGGCTTAACCTTTTCTCAGCAACGGCGCCAAAAATGCTTGTTGACACCTCTAACGTCACCATGTAAAACACCGGGTTGTCATCCCCAGCAATGACATCGAGAGGTGTGGTATTAAATAAGCAAGCGCACAGATGAAATATCATTGTAGCATTTTATTGGGAGTCAACCCAATTGTCATATTTATTGAATCCCATGGGAAAAGACAGCTAGAGAATATTGATGTGTATACATACTTAGATAGAATCAACATGACAAGGACATACTTATGCAAGGGTAAGCCAAATAGATATATATGATAAGTGTAGGGCAATGATAAATCATTCAGAGATAGAAATAGAAACTCTCTAATGTAGCAAGACAAAAATAGGAGATTAGTTAAGAGATTGAATTCCCATGTAGTGTCAGATTTACTAAGTCTTTACATCTACTCTAGTACATTACTTTCATCAATAGCATTGATGACTCTAAGAGATTGAATTCCCATGTAGTGTCAGATTCACTAGGAAGGTTTGTGAACATAGCATGCTCCTTCTTCGCAACCACGTTCTGCTAGTCTTATAAACGGGGGGCGGACTACATAGGACTCAACAGGATTATCACACCCGTGATCTACCACCAAACCTAGCCTACAAGGTACATTCGTAGGTAGAGAATATCTAAGTACCACGCTTACATAATATCTACTACTTAACCCACTTGAGTAATGAGCTAAGCGCTTTACGATCATATGAGATAGTTCATCAACAATCAATACTATATCGAGCAAAACACTAGAATAAACTAGGAACTTAATAAACTAAAACATAATAATTAAGAACAAAGTCATAATGAAAAGGGAGATACAAAGCTATACCAGCCTCCGGATGACGATTCCAGAATCCTGAGCGTAGCTCAACTCTACTGAAACCTTGCTAGCTAATGCCTAACTAGAACTTGAAGTATTGGAGTTCTAATCTAATTCTCTGAGGATGGAACCCTTCGCTCTCTCTGAGAGAGGAAATAATGAATTAGGGTTTCTTGGGCTCTCCTCCCAGGGGGTCCTGCCGTTCTTTTATAGTCCGGTGGAGTGAACGTGAGCCATCAGATCAAACCGACATTGGCGGCTGGCTGAGATCTCTCCTCAAAGGCGGTGGTGCAACCTAGGCGAAGCAGGCCGCGAGGGGCCCCTGGGCCAGACCGGCCAGTCCCACCCAGGGCCCACTCGGCCTTCGCTTCGGTGCACTGCCTTCTGGTCTCTTCTAGAATGTTCCTGTGTTGCTGTGCCGTCCATTTGTGCATTCCACGCTCTGATATGCTTCTAGGATTACGTTTCTGATATTCACCTGCAGAAACAGTGAAACACCAAAACTTGTGGAATTTGGTTAGTATAACCCCTATTCCTACGCTGGTGATCTCCAATGTACCATCTTTGGTGTTTGGTTGACCTATAGATTTGGTAATTAACAGCCGTCAACAACCACTCATCCAATGATCAATTAGATGAGCGCTATACGAACCTATAAATAAGTATAATGTTAATCTAGCAATACTAAGCATAAAACCACAATAGACAAAGAACATAATAACTATGAATCTAAGCATATAAGTATTCATCAATTCAATTGTAGCAATCATATAATCTATACAATAAAAGAGAACAAAGGTGAGAGGAGGTAAGAACTATACCAAATCCAAGCTCTTGATGGCTTCAGAATCCAAGCCTTCGCTTGCCTCCCTCTAGTTCTAACTAGCTATCTAGGCCATAGCTAAGGAGATCTAATTAGGGTTTCTGGCTGATGATCGGACTTCAAATGAGAATGAATGAATGTGCCTCCTTCTCGGGGGGGTTCTGCCCTTCTTTTATAGCCCTGGGCGATGATCGTGAGCCATCGGATCAAACCGACTTTGGCGGACGGCTGAGATTGAAACCCTAAGGTGGTGGAGAAACCTGGGCGAAGAAGGCCACAATTGGGCCAGGGGCGAGACCGGTCGTTCTGGGGTGGGACCGGTCGATCCTACCTTGTGGCCTCTGGCCCTCCCCTTCGGCGTGGCGTCTTCTGGTCTCTTCTAGAATCTTCCTGTGTTGCCGTGGCACCCGATTTCTCTTTCTATATTCTGATAAACTCATAGGATTGTGTCTTTTCCAGTTTATACCTGCAAAAACAGTGAAACACCAAAACTCGTGGAATTCTATCAGTGTAAACCCTATATCTACTTTGGTGATTGCAATTGCATCCTTTTCCATGGCTAGTTCATGGTTGAATTCATACATTAACGGTCATCAATAGTGTTGTTCTTGTAATAATGCTAGATAGTACCAACAAACATTCTTTGACACCATAGCTAGAGATGACAACGTAGTACACTGCTAGAGGTGTAGGTAATTGATAGGTGACTACTAAAACAAGTGATGAGTTAATTAATACCAACAATATCCTTGAAAGGTTAGGATGGGTTTGGCTCTGATTTTCTACCATGAAACAATTGAGAGCAGTCTCACTCCAGGGTTATACCCTACACAACCAAAATAAGCAATTTCACCAATGCATAAATATCTCCCCTGCCGAGTATACTGCTGCTTCATAGCTAGCAAGAAATTTCCTGGTATTGGATCCTCTGTCAAAGGCCAGAATACGTGGCTTGTAGTCGATAGGCCATAGGCACAGCGCAAGTTCTCTTGATAGCGGCGAAGCGGAGTCAAAACTTTCCAAGTTTCTGCCCAAGTGGACATACTTCTGTGGCATGAAATTAGCTTGGGCGTCTTCAGCTGCCCCGGCATTTGCTTCCTCCAGCACCTGAACTTCCTTCGCCAGCTGCTCTCTCAGGATTTTGGCCTGTCGGATAACTACCTATCTAGTTTTCCCTTTCTCTCGCTACCGCCCGTTGCAATAGCTTGTCACTTTGTTGTTGCAACCTTTGTATTTCTTGATGACAATTGTCAAGCTAGAGTAATCCTCTAGCTTGCTCTGTGACATCATCATCTTCATCCTCACCCTGCCGAATGACATCTCCTAGGTTCTGTATGTGCCCTTCCGGTGCTTGCTCCCACATGATTTCACTCATAGGTGGATGTGCATCTTTGTGTGAAGTCATCCAGCACATTTGTGGCAAGAGAAGGATCTGATGCGTTCATTGGCACCACCAGTGCAGTGTTTCGCCGCGGCACTGCCCACGGTGTTGCCCGTCTTCGCTCCCTTACTTCCGGCCATGACAAGCTCATGCGACAACGACGGTGGGCGCCACTATTGTTCTAGGCCTAAACCCAAGAACCTCACACTCGGCCTCCACCAAGAAAGACCAAAGCTTACTCAAAGGTGTTATAGACGATGGTTGGCAATCAGGGTCCCTCCTCTTTTACAGTCCCTCCGAGGCTCCTTTTATACACGTCTATAGGCTTTACAATGGGCAAGAGTGCCCCTCAATCGACTAAGCTACTACAGGGTTGCCTCCTAGGCATATATGTCTAACTCGGATGCACCCTTTCTGAGATGACACTGCCCCTTGCCAGCTGCAGGGCGGTCCCCTCCTTGCACCTTTTGCTAGCCCCGCAATCCGCAAAACCCTGCAACGAAATAAATCTTCTTACCAGTGCCCCTCTTTTCGCCCAGCGAATACACCAACCCGGGTGATAGCCTTCCATGAACTACGAACCTTTATGTAGTGACGCCATTTGCCCTTTTGGTCTGACGTAATTGCCCTCCCAGCCGAACTAGGGTGCGACATGACCTCTCACTTAAGCAAAATGACGCCTGGGTTGCCCCCGGAAGACCACGGGTGCAACGTGACCTTTCATTATGGCAAAATGACACCCGTGTCGCCTGTTGGCCGACCCAGGGTGCAACGTGACCTTTCGCTAAGGTGAAATGATGCCCACGCGCTAAACCACGCCGCGACCTTTCGCTGAAGCGAAATGACGCCTGCTTGTCATCCAACGACACATCCTTACGCAGAGGCAAAAATGACAGTCTCACACTGGTTGGCACGAACACCCCACATTGCACGGGAGAAACCAATTGCCACGTGCTGACCCTCGCTCCACACCGCACGGGTGAAATTGTAACTCCTGGCGTTGCGCCTTGGCGAGGTAGCTGGGGGGGGGGAGGGGGAGGGGGCTAGTTCTCCCCCAAAAAAAAACAAAAAATAAGTACCCACCGGTCTTGTCCAAAGAAGCCGTATTATAGCCTGTTAGCTGATGTCGTGGTCCATCGTAAAAACGATATGTCGATCCACGGTTTATAAACGTACCATGTGATGCTCACCTAAGCCTCCAAAATATAAAATTTCAAATCTAGGTCCAATCCTAGTTCAAACGAGCCACCTCTGCCTCCATGGCACAAGGAGCCCAGCGTCACGTCCAATTACAGCAAGCCAATTAGAACCCTCATGCACGATGCCCATTGCCCAGAGTGGCCCACTACGACACTTCTTGAGGTCGTCGTGCTGATCCTCTTCTTCGGGAACACATGCATGACGATGCTGATCAGCCTCTAGATCAACGGTGCTGGTAGGGTTGGTAACGTCAAAATTTCCTTGTTAACACAGGATGGGAGGCAAACGATGATGAGGTAAAAAACGACCATATTAAAGGCTTTGAAGCTTCCTCTAACCCTCTATGAGCCGGCTCACCACAAATGGAGCGTGGCTTGGTCGCTTTGTTCAGGATTAGGATACTTCATTACATTAGGGTAGGGATTTTAATAGTTAGGGAACCTATCCAAGAATCATGTAGTAGTGCGAAAGGGTGTCAAACAGTTAGGTGATCTTAGTAGCACTTCTCACTGGTACACAGAAGCTTTCTATAGGCGGTTCTCTTTCCATTTTCACTGGCGTTTTTTACAACCGCCAGTGGGAGAGGCCAATGAAAATAAGCCATTTCCACTGGCGGTTGTTTGAGAACCGCCAATAGAAATGAGATTTTTCTACAGGCGGTTCCTTAAGAGAACCGCCTGTAGAAATCGCTGCCCAAAAAACACGAAAAAAAATAGCAAAAATATTTTTAAAACGGCAAAAAAAAAAAATTTTGAAACCGGGGGAGGCACCCGTCCGTCTCCGTGGAAGTCGCAAGTCACGCATTTTTCGCGTAAAATCACGCGCTACGCGGCTAATGGGACTTGAAACCCACGAACCTCGGCCTCGCGTGATCCCTCCCTTACCACTGCACTACACACTCACTCGTGTCTAGATATTATTTTTGTTCCCCACGTATTATACAAACCCGATGAAAAATTGAATATTTGAGGGTCTAAACGAATTCAAATGAAAAAATGTTCAACTACAAAGTTTCATAATTTTTGAGATCTACAACTTTCATTTAGAGTGTTTCTCCATCCGAGGTCATTTTTAAAATTTGAATTTCAAATTTGAAAATTCCGTTCGTAGTTTTCCATAAAAAGATGATTTCAAATTAAAAAGTTGTCAACTATAAAGTTTTATAACTTTTTGAGATCTACAACTTTTATTTTGGGAGTTTCTCTATCCGAGAAAGTTTGAAAAACTCAAAAAATTAATTCTAAATTATTTGTACCGGGCGGATTTCTTAAGAAACCGCTAGTAGAAATCGATTTCTACCGGGCGGTTCCTTAAGAAATCTGCCAAGTAAAATAGTCGATTTTCTACCGACGGTTTCTTAAGAAAACCGCCAGTAGAAAAATCGATATTTACTGCGGTTCCTTAAGAGAACCGCCTGTAGAAATAGGACCGATTTCTACTTTCTGTTCTAAAGAGAAATCGTCAGTAGAAATAAAACACTAGTGTCAAAAGAAATGGTTTGTGTACTAGTGTCTCAGTTCTTGAGATCAAGTTTTTAAAAAAATTCCCTCGTTTGTCCAGTGGCTAAAACATAGGTCAAAAGGCCCGACTCAGTTCTCATAGAGAACGATGGTACCGTGTTAGGATAGGGCAGGGGTTTAGAGATTTTTTTTACCTATTTCTCTATCACAGCAATGCCCAGTTTGGCTTACTCCTCGTGAGTCAAGGTTTTTTTGAATTATGTAGTAGTTTACTAACCGCCTATTATGAACCCATGAGTCGATTGTATGCTAGGGCATCACGTCACCAGGTCACTTAATGGGTTTTGCTTTGGACTGGAATAAGGGTATTTGTGTAGCTTGGGAAACTCTAATTTTGTAGTTTAGGAACCTAGGTGAAAATGACATAATAGTTTAGTAATCATCTGTATAGTGTACTCTATATTTAGAGTGAAGAGCATCTCTAAAAATATCCTAAATCTCCTCCTAATACTTGTTTTTTAGCAAGATTGAAACAAATCTTCTCCAACAACTCCTAATCCATCCTACTAATATTTTGGTAGTTCAGAAAGATCCCCCTCATCCGCGTTCTATTCCCACTCGGTCTCCCTGTTCGTGGCGGTTTTTCTTTTCGCTCTTTCTCATGCTGCCGTGGCTGGCCATGGCCGGCCGAAGCCGCTGCTAACAGTGTACATCCCGGCGCTGGCCACCCCTGGCATGCCCATGTGCCTAGATTTGGCCTGCCGCCGTAGTCCGCTGGTGGCCGCCTGCTGCCACTGTCTGGATGATGCCGCTGTGTGCATGCTGCTGCCTGTCCGTTGCCAATCTGTTCGCCTGGATTATTAGCTGTTTCAGCAATCCAAGGAACAGATTGATCGATGTGTGCTTGCTGTTGTATATGTTGCTGAGGTATGCTTCTGCAGTTCTGCTGCCTCCACGGCCGGCTGCTGAATATGAACAGGGCACGACCAAGGAACGACGAGCGGCGGTGGCGTTGAAGTTTCACGGGAAACAAAAGTTCGGGAAAAAAAAAACCAAGTGGAGCCAAATTTTAATTTTTTAGGAGTAGAATATTAGGTACTATTGGAGTTGGGAAGCATTGAGTTTTGGGGATAAAAATTTAGGAAACTCTTGGCTTAGTCTTTAAGAACAAATCAAGACCATTAGGAACCTGGACAATATCTTCATGGTGAGAAGATTAGAAGAACGAGATTAACTGCAACCTGCAACATGTCTAATTAAGAAGCAAATAAAGTTTACGTTTCCAAAAACGAAAAAGAGCGCCAATCAAATTTTGAAAGTTGTCCTTCACCCATTCCCTGGTTAGATGTCGCCGGCATGAAGTATGCCAACAGATACCACAAAGCTAATTCCGTTTTCTGTCAATAATCATTCTGGCGTTACCTACGTCTGTCCGGTACTGCAGTAGTTCCTGCTGCTACGCATACAACCTTGGCCTTTTATCAAGGTTTGTCTGAACCATCAAATTTCTACACAGTTTTTTAAACATTATATTTCTACACAATTAATTACAGTATCAGCACTTCGTGGTCCGAGATCTATCATGGGGCTTGTTTGCACATCAGGGTCCTCTCCAGGATGAACTTCCCTTCCTTGTATTTTTCAGTCTCCTCGTATGCTTTCTCCTGCATCATACCATACAGTATAAACCAACCTGAGAGAACTGTATAAGGTGTCCAGGGAAGGTATAAGTATAAGATGACAATGCATTGGCAGAAATAGATGATAAAACACATTTTATAGATCCTAGAATATGGAGTGACAAGAAGAGTATGACTCATGGACTCTAATCATATTCCTCAAATACATGTGACCAAAAGCAATGATTACAGATCAGACACAGCTGAAAACAAGCTTAGCATCTCAGAGTGAATATCCTAGTTTAATGATCGGGTAGCTGATATTATATATGTATGAACTCGTAAAGTTTAATGAAGATTGATTCTAAATAGTATGTTAGTAAGTTGGAAAAATGTGTCACTGTTTGCTAAATTAAATCCATATATAGTCCTGGGTGTTTGGGTCAGAATACATATGACAGAAAAAGATATTGGGAGAAACAAGTAGCTAGCTCTTGATTTTATAAACAACAGTTACATGTTCCTTAATGGGTAAAGGTTCTTTGAAGAGTTGCGTAGCAAACACTAAAATAACAAGGAATCAGATATGTTCTGATGAGGAAATTATTGTTTGCAGCTATCGCGCAGACTCCAATGGGACCTGAGCAACTAAATCAAACACAAATTTGATATGAACAAACATCATTGAAGCAGAACAAAATCAAACATACATTGAATACACTCAAACATATCCACGCTCTAAGTACATTACAATCGAAGAGAAAAGGCTTGTAAGACACCAGATTTTGTCTGACACTGAACTGTAGAATCTTGTGTTGTAACAAATTACAAATGGGTTACACCAGTTTGCGCAACAAAATAACTTCCCTGGAAAGTTAACCAGAAGATACAACAATGCTCTACATCATAGCACTTTTCAGTTTTTATCAACTTGATGTACAAGTACAACTGGGTTCCCCTCATAACAAATGAGAAAGAATGAGCAACCTGTATTGGTAACAAATGAGAAAGAACGAGCAACCTGTATTGGAGAAATGAGGCATAGTTGTACTATAATGTACTAAATTGAAGCCTTGAAGGGCTGATTAGTGTGTCATTATGCAATAGACCAATGAGCCTAGTTAAGATTATCAAATCGCTAAATCATAACATCACAAGCCCAAGTGGGTGTAAAGAAGCAAAGCTTTTCTAGCCTTCTAGGTACTCTGCAATAGTAAGACATTTTCTACAAACTTTGCATATAATGCATAAAATATGAAACAATCATCATCGAATGCTTAAAGAAAATATCACTGTAACTTACATATCTCCAGCCAAGAATTTCTTGGCAGCAGATACAGTAGATGTCATTCACCGTATGCCGCCCAGTCCTAAGGTACCGGTCCTCATTAGGGCCTAGGGTTATGTTCACCCTGAAATGTCAATATAGAAATCACAACACAGACACTGGGAAATGCAGCAAAACAGCCATGACTCAAAAGTTGATCCAACAAACGTATCAGTTCATTGATCTTGTGATTTCGGGAAAAATAGCTCAAAGTCAAACTAGACTACATTGATAATTAGTTAATGCTTCAACGTATTGAAATGGAGGAAATACTTGGCCACGATAATACAAAAGGATGCTTAAAGAATAACAAGGCCAAAGTGGACAATTGTTTGTGGCAGTATTACAGTTTCTCATAGTCTTTTGCAATAAAAAGAGATATTTAACCTAACAATGCAATGCCTTTGGTAATTGGTGCTGAAATGCACAGGAAACAATACGCACGCAGCAATGGCCATCCAAACATGCTCGTGATTCCTCAATCCCTTCTGCTCTGCCTTAGATATGGTTACTAGTGTGAATCGACTTCACTAACCCAATCAACAACAAACCCCAAACATCGTCTAAAAAGTTGACATATCTTATTGTATTTCTGGTGATCATCGGCTCATTGCCGATCTATTTGATCAACTGATGATATATGGTTAAATTCATTCGGTAAAAAAAACAAAGAAAAAATAAGAAACAGAAAAGGAAACGCGATTCCCCACGATATGACGCGTGACCAAGTCACTGATGGACCAAGAAAGAACCGCGTGGAAGGGACCGGCGGTGGCATGGATCCGGGAACGGGGATCGGAATCGAAGGGAGAGGGCGTACGTACACGCGGTCGAAGAGGTAGGCGCGGCCTAAGCGGCCCTGGAAGTCCCTTGAGAGGATGGCGGCCACGGAGGCTGCGTCCACGCGGCACCGGCGGCACTGGAGCACCGCCGCCCCGCCGGTAGCGTCACGAGGCTGCACCTCTACGAAGAGCAGCCCCATTGTGTGGCGGCCGAATCAGGTGGACCGATTGAGGTCGGGCAGGGAGCAGAGCAGGCGAGCAGGGACGACGCAGCGGAGAGGGCGACTCCACTCCGCCTTTGCTGTGGTTGCCGTTTCTTCACGCAATGGAATGGACCAGTAGTAGTAACCCAGCGTACACGAGTCGCCACGACCTCTTACGTTTGGTTGCCTCTGCAAAGTTGCATGCCCAAACACAAGTAGCACAATTTTCAAAGGGTTTTTTGAATTGAGACAATTGCAATTCTTCATGTTTTGAAAAACGCCACTGCAATGCGTCTATTTTGAAATTTGCCATTAGAGCATCTCCAAGGGATTTGCAATTGGAGTTGGCATTTGATAATTTGCAAAAGAATGGTGAAAATTAGTGTCCAAGGGTTTTGCAATTGGTGTTTGCATTTTTGGGAAGTTTGCATATGAGGGTGTAGAGTTGGCAAAATTGCCAACCCCAGGGAACCTTTGCATACCCCGAATTGCCGTGAAACCTGCGCTCCGAAGTCCTTGCCCGCGCGGTAATTGGTGTTCGCGCCGTCTCGGTGTTTCCTCGCGCCATACGTGATCTCGCGGGAGAAAAGATAAACCCTACAGCCGCAGCTCCGCAGACGCGACGTGCTCGTGCAGGAAAGGAATCGCGCCGACTTCCGCAGCCGCCAGCCGCAGCTCCGCAGACGCGGCGATGCTCGTGCAGGAAAGGAATCGCGACGTGCTCTTGCTTCCCGAGCTCCGCGTCCAGAAGGAACCAGCGATCGGCGGCCGTCGGCTAACCAGCGCTAGGGCATCATCGATGATGACAGCGAAGAAGTGGCGGGTACCAGCGAAAAGCGCCGACGCGAGCAACGGCGACCAACCGACCTGGGACCATCAACTAACTGGGTCCACATCTTTAATATGCCAAGTCAATTTGCAAATTTCATTGGAGATGGCCCATTTAAACAATTTGCATTTGGTTTTGGGAGTTTGCAAACAACAAGAAATGCAAAGTCAATTTGGCAAGTCCCTTGGAGATGCTCTTACAATTTTATCTCTCTCCTCCATTTTCTACTCACGCCGTGTACAAGGGCCCACAGCCAGACATGAATACATACAGTATAATACATACAGAGGTTAAGTCCAGGGCTCTCCTCCGTCGACCAAGCCCAATCGCAGACGCCTCGCCTCGCCGCGCTCACGTGCTGCCTCCGACCCCCACGGGCAGGGGCCCATGGTCGCGCACATCTGGTGCGCCTGGAGGCTGTGCTGTCGCAGCGCGCCAATAGCCCCGCGGCATGGCTCTCCGTCCGTCCGGCGCATCTCGACGACGGTGTCCCCACGCGAGTGGCTTCCTTCCTAAACCTGACACCGGTTTGGGCTGAATCCGGGTTCTCTGGTTTGGTTTTCTATTTGGGCTTACACGGTTTGGGTGAGATGGGCTAAAGTGCTGAATGGGCTGGTGCGGGTTGGGGTAGTAGCTAGAGTAGACTGGTTTGCATGCATATGATTGTTGTCGATGATGTGCATTGTCTGCCTCTGTTTAGAGTTGGGGGTTGGGAGCCGTCCATGAAACCTGTATGAACTGAACCCGCACCGCCATTTAGTACGTATATATCCTATTTGGTTGACGTCTCTCACAACCTGTTCTTTTTTCTTTCTTTTCAGTATACTGTACTGTATATATCTAACATATGCTGCAACACAGTGAGCTGAGTTGTTATATATTTCGGCAGCTCTCAGCGTATTAATGGTAACTGCCTTATCAAGAGATGTGTAGTTGAACTTTAACCAATCTACCAAGAAGGAACCTGTGTAGTGTTACTGCATGCTGGTGTGAGATGGGACCTTTGTAGTTCAAGTTGTAGGCTTGCAGTTGTATCATACATTCAGTTCATCTTGCCAAATTTGTAACTAATTCGGTTATGGCTAGCTGTTAGTGATTGACAAATGTACTCTGCTGCCTTAAACTTCTTGTCCATATATTTATCAATTTGTCCATGTATCGTCTAGTTTCAGTTTTTTATATAAAACTTGGATCTGACTCACTGTTTCTCTATTTCTTCAGGTGAAAAGATGGCATCCAATGCATCAGAGGGTCTGGAACTCATGAGATTGAAGAGGGGCATACATCTTCAACGCCATGCCGTACGCGGTCCAATGTTTGGGGGCACTTTGAGAAAGATTTGGTTACTGTGGATGGTGAGCTCAAAGCTGTTTGCAAGTATTGCCAACTAAAGCTGGTTACCAAGTCTGGAACTAGTAGTCTTAGAGGTCATATTGCCAATGCTTGCCCAGCAATTGATAGTGCTATCAGACAGAGATTCCAAGCAAGCATAAGCAAGCAACCAGTCGATACCAATTTTGTCTTTGATGCGGAACTCTGTCGTAAAGCGATGATCAAGTATATCATTCATGCCGAGATCCCATTTCTACAACTTGAGGACCCTTACCTGCAGCTTTGGATGAACACATTGCAACCAACTTTCAAAGTCAGGGGTCGACAAACAGTCCGCAAGGATTGCTTCAGAAAATTTGAAGACCTCAAGGCAGAGCTTCATGATAAATTTTAGAGTTTGGCTTCTCGTGTTTGCCTCACATCAGATATGTGGACTGCATCGCAAAACTTAGGATACATGGCTGTAACTGCCCACTACATTGATGCAGAATTCAAGATCAAGAAAAAGATCATTTGGTTTAAAGTACTAGAGTATCCTCACTCAGGCTATGCAATTAAAGAAAAAATAATGAGGTGCTTGACAGAATGGGGAATAAGGGATAAACTATTTACTTTGACGTTAGATAATGCAAGCAACAACACTACAGCATGTGAAGAGTTGGTCACAAATCATACAAAAGAGTTATTGTTTGATGGTGAGCATTTGCACGTTAGATGTTCGCCTCACATTCTTAACATCTTGATTCAGGATGGTATGACAGTGATCCAAACAGCAACCAAAAAGATTCATGAGCTGCTGAAGCATATTGATTCATCTGTCTCAAGACTTCAATTGTTCAATTCACTTGCGAAAGGGGTGGGTTTGGCCTCAAAATCTGGATTCTATCTTGACATCCCAACCAGATGGAATTCAACCTATAGAATGCTTAAGGAAGCATTGAAATACAAAGCTGTCCTTAATTCTTATGCTCCTAAGTATTTTGAAGAACCACCTACTGAGGATGAATGGGCAAAGGCAGCAGCTGTTTGTGCATTTATGAAAGCATTTGAAGAACTCACACTTGCTGTCTCAGCTCATAGGACGCCTACATCACATAAGTTTTTGCCTCTAGTGCTTTGCATCCTTCATGCCTTGAAGGATCCAGGCTGGCAAAGTACCGATCTGCTCAAGGAATCCTTCCGCAGCGGCCTGGCGCTAGGCCCAGGCATGTGAGCTTGCTAGTGGGAACATGGCGAGCAGCGGTATGTCGGCCCACGTGCATCAGAACCACCTACGTCGGCGCACCGCAGCCCGCGGCGGGCGGAGTAATAGGACTATAGCAGCCAACACGGAAGGGGAGGGCGCCGGACGCGTCGAAGACGGTGGAGCCAAAGCAGCGACTTGCGACACACCGTCAGCACCGTCGGTCGCTTCTGGTACTGGTGATGGCCTGTGAAATGCGAGCATGGCATAAGGCCTAGCGCACACACACTGGTGGCGCAGGGGCACACAGTGTTCTTGTTTTTCTTCCGTGGCCATGGGAATAACACGTGCTAATGTGCTATTATGGCTGGTGTAAGCTTGGAGTATGGGAGCGGATGCTCAAAGAACGTGGCCCTTCCATTCCATGCTCGTGACGGCGATGTTGCCTCTGCAAGCATGCGAACCCGTTGGGTGCGAGTGCGACAACTGCTTCTGCTTCACCTTCTTGGTCGCAGCCACGGCGAGGAAGTAGAGCGGCAACGAGCGTGTGCCTCGTGCGCAGGCCCTCGCGGGTGCTCGCCGCCGCGCCGCTCATGCGCAGGCCATCACGGGCGTCTGTCAGGCTACCACGTTGTCGGAGAGCCATGCCGCGGGGCTGTCAGCGCGCCGCTGCAGCGGCCGGCCTCTGGACGCACCAGATGCGCGCGGTCAACGGGCACCTGGCCGTGGGGGTCGGAGGCAGAGTGGCGGCGCGCGGCCGAGGCGGCCTGCCCGTGAGCGCGGCGAGGCGAGGTGTCCGCAATTGGGCTCAGTCTGACGGAGGAGGCCTGGACTTAACGTCCGTGTGTATTGCTGTACTATACATGTCTGACTGTGGGCCCTTATACACGGCATACGTAGAAAATGGCATGGATCAGAGAGAGATGGAAATATAATGGCAAATCTCAAAATAAACGAATTGTAGTGGCGTTTTTCAAAACTTGAAGAATTGCAATGGCCTCAATCCAAAAAACCCATTTTCAAATAACTCATGGTAATAAGCGCTTAAGAAAGTGTTAGCTTTCTTTTCATGCGATAATTATTGTATGTATTTTATGTTAAATTGTAGTTTTACGTTGTTGTAATTTTTATAGACATAATTTGCAATTTTCAGATGTGAGAATAAATGCCATAGCACGGTTGTGCTAACTCGCCTAGATCTGACGTAAGCGTAATTTTCAGACACCTGACATTTAGAAAAAGTGTTAAATGAAAGTTTAGTTTCATTTACTCCTTCATTTGTTTTAGTTGATCTTGTGTTGGTATTTCTAACGTCATTACTAATTAACGAGATTAGAAACACATGGTATTGAATTAACTTATCATTAGCAACTAGCCATTTATTTACAGCCACAAGTTCTAAACATGAATTTAGTTGTCATCCTAAATTATATATGCTAGAGATAATAAAGGTTTATATGTATATGTATCATTCAATATGACTAGACAGAAATACGAATATAAACTAGAATCAGTTCTGCAAGCGGATAGATAATTATACCATTGTAGCATTTTACCTAGCGAGTTCTACCAGATTATCGATTTATATTTATACCACGGGAAAAGCTTGTAATGAACTCTAATCTATTATATTGATCATGAATTATATACAATGAATAAGTGATATTACCAATGTCATCTACTCTTCTTATAACAGGCAGAGGTCACAAGATAAATATAGATAAATAAGGGTGATAAGCATAATCAAGCATCATAGATATATAGATAAACATCAAAGCACTTTTAGTCATAATCATAGTTAGCCATTGGATAAACTAAGGAATAACTGTTAAGGTAATTCTATAACTACATCAAAGCATACTCTAATTAGTGCAATTACATCTATTAATCATCGTTAGATTGGTCCTATATCATGATCACATGTAAAGGGCATCAATTAGGAAGGATGTGAAACAGAGTCATCACCCAACTTCGCGACCGCGTCTGCTTGCCTACATACGGGGGATGGACTGCAGAGAAACCAACGCAGCTGTCACCTACGCGGACTACCACACGACCCGGCACATCAGGGTGCACTCGCAGATAAACAGGATATCTAGACACCACGTCTACATATTGTCTACCATCTACCCAATGATCATTTGGATAAACGCTATACGAGCAATTACATGAATTCAATAAGATCAAACCAACTATACTAGACATATAATCAAAGTAGACAATGACTATTGCAATTAAGAACATATGAACCATTAAGAATAATGTCTCCCTAATCATAATGAAGAATATAATAAGAAAGAAAGAACTAGAACTATACCGAACTCCTGCGCTCTAGATAGACGCCGGGGGCTCTAGATCCGATGAAGAACTAGATCTCCTCTACTTCTAATCTAACTAAACTAGAACTATGAACTAGAAGGCTCTTGATGAACTAGAGGGCTTCTTGATGCTTGAGGGCTTGAGGCCTTGATGAATAATGATTGTCTCCTCCAGGGAGGGTCTGCCTCTTTATTTATAGCCCGGTGGGATGAACGTACACCGCGGGATCAAACCGACTTAACCAAGAGCCAAGATGACTCCTCATAGGCGGTGGAAGAAGACTCCAGAAGGAGGCGGCCAAACCCTAACTTGGGGCGCCGCCCGGCGTGGCCATGGGGCCGGCCGGCCCCACATGTGGGCCCCTCGGGGTCCCGCCGCTCGGGTGTCTTCTAGATGCTTCCCCGAGCCCGATGACGGTGTTTTGCCTTCGCAGATTACGTTTCACGATAATTATGCACTTTAATCCTTCTTTTTATGCTTTTGTGAAATAATCCCCTCGAAAAAAAATCTTGAATATATAAAACTCGTGAAAATTGTCAGTTAAAACCCTAGACTAGTGTGTATTCATATATCCTTTCATGTCTAAAATTCTAATAAAAGTTTGACGTTATCCACCGCCAACAACTCCCCAAGCTTACCTTTTGCCAGTCCATTGGCAAACAAACTAAGCCTAATTTCTATTACATTTGGATCAGGAGTTGCTACAATGTTGTTAAACTTCTCAAATACACATGCTTCCAGATAAAATTTTTCTCCGGTTTAGACATTGTCTGTTCTATCCTTCAAACTTACCCATTTTACCTTTAACTAGAAGACTTTACGGCTCTTGCATAAGTCTTGAGCAATCGAAAGATAGAACAATCAGGTTAAGCATCATGTCTCAAATTCTTTATAGTACCAATATTCTGGAGTTTTCATAAGTTTTCACAATAAAACTCAGAGCTTAATTGTATGACACCCTCAAGTCCCTCAGTGTATGTGGCATTAGTGATGTTATGCCTCCTACAGCTAAGAGTATATATAGTAGAGCTTATAGGAGTGGTAATAACAAGGATAGGCATACTTGTAATGTATATATTGTAAAGTCAACCAATGGATCCACAGAGAATCGAGGCATACAATCAAACCAAGATGTGCATGTGTATGAAATATGGTGGATAGGTGTATGTATGGTATTTGTGGCTAATTCTAATTCTACTTTTGTTCTTTAAAAATAACTCTCTTAAAGCTTTTCTTAGGAAAAATATGGGCTATCTTTATTATTTTTATTCAGGGAGGCGGGCATCTAGTACCCATTATTTTAATTGCTGGGACATTTGTCCATCTTTTGCTCTCTTCTCTTCTCTTTCTTTTTCTCTTTTTTTTTAATTGCCACATGCATCCTTTGAATATAATGATCGGAGAGATGACAGTGAGGACTTAGAGCATTTATTGCGGGGTTATCCTATGGGATATATATGTATATTTTTTTGTATTTACTCCTAGTGTAGGAGAAAAATATTTTTATGATGAACATGGATGGAAAATATGTGAACGATCGCGATTACTCCCAGGATAGGAATAATGCATATGTAGACTGGAGTGTGCAAGTGCTCTTGGTTTTGAAAGCATGACAAGACTCTCATAAGGCATACAACACAGGTTGACTGAACTCAATACAATGCAAGCAGCTTCAATGTGAAAAGTTTTCTATCCCTAAAGATATCATTCCTGGCTTTGGTAGGAATTCACATTTGTCATACAAGAGCTCATCATATAAATTTTAAATTTTTAAAATAAACCTCCAGAACTTAGTAATACTAGGAATAAGATAAATAGCAGCTCGGCCTTCATGAATCATATCAATCAACTACCTAGACTCAGCGCAAGTTTATGCCTCCACAAATTTCAGGTTCAGAGTAAATTCTCAGATTAGAATAGCAATCTTTAGAATTCAGGAGAAACTAAGTTTGGTGACTAGGTACTTGACAAGAATGACAAAGAGCAACTATTTATCATCTCTAGGGTAAAATTTTAATGTTCATCAAGTTTTTAATTAGCTCTAGCCTGGATTTGTCTTTAAGTATACTCTAATATATAACTGAATATTTATTTGGTTTAAATAATTATACATCTTTTTATCATTTTGATTTAATGGACTAGCAAAAGACTCTATGACTTGTGGACCTTCATGTGCCCACGTAATTTTTGATATTTTTATGACTATATAAAGAAGACTCAATAATCGCCTAGGTATAGTTATCTGATAACTAGGGGATGCTCCTCCCCCAAGCTAGATGTTTATAATACTTGGTATAGATGTCCTTCAGAGCGAGCTAGCCAGCAGCGGGCCCGGTGGTTGCCACTGATAGAATCTCTCCTTGTCATAATATTGTTCCTGCATAATTACACTCCAACAAGAAAACCAAAACTCGAGGCTCGAATTTAATAATGAGTTAGCGATCAGCCAATGAGTAATTGATTATCCTTATAAAGAATTTTTTTTTTATTTTAGCAGGATTCCATGTCTCTTTTTGAAGTTTTAATTTTTATAATGCAAGAAATAAATATGAATGCTTATATTTTTTTATTTTTATGCCACGAGCAAATATTCCTACAGGAGTTACCAAAAGTTTATTCATATAGGACTTTTTGTATTTTATGATGCAATAATTACAGCAATAAATATTTTTATTATTTTTATATTTAATGTGCAAACATCAATGTGCTGCTAAATATATTAAAGTAAAATTACTAGAGAATATTAACTTAATTAGATAATTACCATTCTAACCTTATGGCTAGGGTACGGAATTTAAAGTCTACCAATAGGACTTAGATAAAGGAGAATACTTACTTACTAGGTTCATCGTCTGAGGTTACCTCAGTTAATTCCCTATCTCATGGTGGTGCAACAAATGCTTCTTCTTTCTCCTCTGATCTCATTTCTGTCTCTTCTGCTTCTCTCTTTTTTTGCTCCAGCTCTTCAGTTTTGTTTTTTTTCTCCCACTTTTCTAGTTGTGCTAGGATCTCTTTTTTTCTGCCTTGGTGATCTGGTCCATTCTTTTAGCTTCTGCTTTCCACTCACTCCAGCGCGGTGCTTGTATGTTCTCTTTTTGCTCCTTGTAGTAGTCTTTATACTTCACAATCTTGCCAGAAAATTCTTTCCATCCACAGTGAGGCTGGACAGCCTGACGGCAGCCTTGGCGTCTTCTCCTGTCGCGTTGCTTCCTGATCTACTCATGGTTAACAAGTGTTCTAAATTGACAGCGTACCTTTCCAGTAGGTAAGTTGAAGTGGATCTGTCCAGACCCATTGTAGATAACACCGTTAGCTGTGTAAAGAAATGGTCTTCCCAGAAGAATCGGAGATTCATCGTCTCTCTGCATATCAAGAACTAGAAAATCTGCGGGTATGTATTTATCTTGAATTCTTACTCTGACATCTTTGAGCATACCTTCAGAGAATCTTAGTGATTGATCCACCATCTACAACTGAATATATGTTGGGTATAAAGGTAAATTAGTAAATAGATCATCATATACCTGTTTTGACATTACGTTGCAACCTGATCCGGTGTCACAGATGATGTTGGCGAAACTGGTGTCTTTGATTTTGCATTCAATGATCGGTATACCTGGATCATCTCTCTTTGTTGGAAATGGTTTGGGTAGCATATGATCGTTTTCTGTATTGAGAGCAGTAATTAGTTGAGCGGTTTCTTCAAGTGCATGCTTGATCTTCCTCCATCTTCTATTATTTCTATTATTTCTCTTCTTTGACACTGATTGCTGTAGTTGCTCTTCTTATTGATGAAATTGCTTCAGGGCTGCAGGAGCTTTTAGGATGCGGTTCTTGAACGCAAATCTTTCTTTCTTGTCCTTGATGGATAGGACGATCTTGGCATGTTCCGCATAGATGATAGGTTTCGTTGTGCACAAGAATGGTCTGCCCAAAATTTTGGGTGCCTTCTCATCTACTCCTGTATCCATGACCACGAAATCAACTGGAACGTATGACTGTCCCACTCTGATGACGACTTCTTCTAGTACTCTCTTAGGGTAGCAAATGGACTGATCTGCAAGTTACAAACGCATATTTGTGTACAACAAGGGATCGTTTAATATTTTCTCATAGATTACCTTGGGCATAATGTTGACACTAGCGCCGAAATCACAGATAGCCTCTGGAAAGTTGTGACATCCTATAGAGATAGGAATGACAGGCCTTCCAGGGTCTCTCATCTTCTCAGGTAGAGAGTGGTCAATCCACTGTACATCTGCAAGCTCAATATGATATTGGGTTGCATTGTGAATATCAACAAGATTAGCAGTTTCTAAGTCTTCCGGCTGGCATGAAATCTTACCTTTCTGAAACAGAGGAACAGCAGCAGCTAACTGAGCTAATTGCGATTCTAACATTTTATTAAAGTCGTCTTTGATTCTTTATAGCAGAAGTAAAGGTATCCATTCTAGTATTAATATTTTCTAATACTTTATCATTAGAGGCTATCTTTCTAGATATTTGATCTAACAATTTAGATTGACCAGCAACTAAATCTCTTAAAGGTGGAAGATTGTAATTATTAAAATTATTATTATCTTGGTTGTTACCTTGGTAATTACCTTGTCAATGTTGCTGATTTCATCCTTGGTTTTGCTGAGGATGATAGTAGGTGTTGTTGTTGATGAAGTTCACATCCTCTTGCACTGTAGGGTAGTTGGCAGCTGAATGCCCATAGTCTCCACATTCTTCACATGTCATATGAGAATCATCAATGTGCATGACTTCCTTCTTCTTTATATCAAGCTTCTTCATAATGAGGTCTAGTTTGGCAGTGACCATGTCGGGTTTCCTTGAGATGATGGATTCCTTCTCCTTTCTTGCAAGGTTGAGCACGTTCTTCATTACAGCTTAAATTTGAGGCCATCTTCTCAACAAGTGTTTTAGCATCTGAGAGCTTAAGTAACAGGAAAGCTCCTCCAGCTGTAGCATCAATAGACTCACGGGTGCTCGAGATAAGCCCGTGGTAGAAGGTTTGCATTAATAGCCACTCCTCTATTCCATGATGAGGACAGTCTTCTATGTAATTTTAAAATCTTTCCCATGCTTCAGTGAATGATTCGTCATGTTGCTGTTGAAAACTTATAATTTTCCCACGCAGAGCGTTCGTCTTGCCTGTAGGAAAGAATTTTTGCGGAAAGCGATTGAGCACAGGTCCCATGTAGTGTTCTTGTCTTTATTGATGTAGAACCTTTGCTTAGCTTTCCCCAATAATGAGAATGGGAAAAAGCGGAGTAAAATAGCATCTCTTGGTACTCCTCTGATCGTGAAGGTGCTGCAGATTTCTAGAAAGTGTTGTAAGTGTGCACTTGCATCTTCATGAGCTTTTCCACAAAATTGACTAGATTGAACCATGGTGATAAGAGCAGGCTTGAGCTCGAATCCATTCTCCCGGTGTTTTTCTGGTCGGTCCCGAATTTTTTGTTGTTGGGGCAGAGAACTCACAAAGATGTCTTCTCGACCATGTCTTTAAACACAGGAGCTAGGTTTTGTTCTAATTGCTCTTCTGTTTGTTCTTCTACTTGTTCTTCTAATTCTTCTTCTATTTCTCCTTCCAGTGTTGGAGCTGACTCCTCCGAAGAGCTAGCTTGAAGAGCAACGGGTGTTCTCGATGGTGACTCGAATCTGTCTCTTGCTTCTACAAACTTCTTCTTTCTAAGAAGTTTCTCTGGATCGCCAGTGAAGTTCTTTGGAAAAGAAAAACCATTCATTCATCACCCTGCATAAGATAAGCAAATGATAAAAAAACAAGGGTGTACCTGTTTGAGTTAGAGATCGATTGGTAATATAACCTTATCCATTATGTATATATGTTATCAATATTTCTAGAATTTATTGTGCCTTCCCCGGCAACGGCGCCAAAAATACTTGTTGGTATTTCTAACATCATTACTAACTAACGAGATTAGAAACACATGGTATTGAATTAACTTGTCGTTAGCAACTAGCCACATATTTACAACCACAAGTCCTAAACATGAATTTAGTTGTCATCCTAAATTATATATGCTAGAGATAGATAAAGGTTTATATGTATATGTATCATTCAACACAACTAGGCAGAAATATGAATATAAACTAGAATCGGATTACGCAAGCGGACGGATAATTATACCATTGTAGCATTTTACCTAGAGAGTTCTACCGGGTTGTCGATTTATATTTATACCCTTTGGGAAAGCTTGTAATGAACTCTAATCTATTATATTGATAATAAATTATATACAATGAATAAGTGATATTACAAATGCCATCTACTCTTCTCGTAAGGCAGAGGTCACAAGATAAATATAGATAAATAAGGGTGATAAGCATAATCAAGCATCATAAATATATAGATAAACATCAGAGCACTTTTAATCATAATCATAGTTAGCCATTGGATAAACTAAGGAATAATTGTTAAGGTAATTCTATAACTACATCAAAGCATACTCTAATTAGTGCAATTACATCTATTAGTCATCGTTAGATTGGTCCTATATCATGATCACATGTAAAGGACATCAACTAGGAAGGATGTGAAACAGAGTCATCACCCAACTTCGCGACCGAGCACGCTTGCCTACATACGGGGGATGGACTACGAGGAGGAACCAACGCATTTGTCACCTACGCGGACTACCATACGACCCGGCACATCGGGGTGCACTCTCGCAGATAAACAGGATATCTAGACACCACGTCTACATATTGTCTACCATCTACCCAACGATCGTTTGGATAAACGCTATACGAGCAATTACATGAATTCAATAAGATCAAACCAACTATACTAGATGTATAATCAAAGTAGACAATAACTATTGCAATTAAGAACATATGAACTATTAAGAATAATATCTCCCTAATCATAATGAAGAATACAATAAGAAAGAAAGACATAGAACTATACCGAACTCCTCAAGGCGCTCAGCATGCAGGGCAGGGGGCTCCAGATCCGATGAAGAACTAGATCTCCTCTACTTCTAATCTAACTAAACTAGAACTATGAACTAGAAGGCTCTTGATGCACTAGAGGGCTTCTTGATGCTTGAGGGCTTGAGGCCTTGATGAATAATGATTGTCTCCTCCAAGGGGGGTCTGCCTCTTTATTTATAGCCCGGTGGGATGAACGTGCACCGCAGGATCAAACCGACTTAACCAAGGGCCAAGATGACTCCTCATAGGCGGTGGAAGAAGACTCAGGAAGGAGGCGGCCAAACCCTAACTTGGGGCGCCGCCCGGCGTGGCCATGGGGCCGGCCGGCCCCACATGTGGGCCCCTCGGGGTCGAGTCCCGCGCTTCGGGTGTCTTTTAGATGCTTCCCGAGCCCGATGACGGTGTTTTGCCTTCGCGGTTACGTTTCATGATAATTATGCACTCTAATCCCTCTTTTATGCTTTTCTAGAATAATCCCTAGAAAATACTGAATATACAAAACTCGCAGAAATTGTCAGTTAAAACCCTAGACTAGTGTGTATTCATATATCCTTTCATGTCTAAAATTCTAATAAAAGTTTAACGTTATCCACCGTCAACATCTTGTTTACTGTTAATATTTTTTTATTTCCTATGTGTAAGTTGTGTTTTAATTTCAAAATTTGTGAGATGATAAAGAATAACATACATTTTGTGAAGTTTTTTCTCTAGTGTTAATTTATTATTATATTTTAGAACCTATCCAAGCAAGATGAACACTTTAAGTTTTAACATGATGTCCTCGACCACTTATTAAATTTGAAATTAAAATAATTAATACGAGGAGAAACAAAAGTAGTAAATCTTGTTAAGAGGTAAATTGGACTAATTTAAATAGTTGGGGCAAATAAGTCAAATCAAATATTAGTTTAAATTTTATGTAAACATGTTAAATGGCAGACCCCTAAAAAAATCAATTTTTAGTTGTGAATAGTATTACGGTTATCAAGTGTCCACAAGGACGTCTTCATAAATTAGCATAAGTTAGGTTAAATAGAGACGGTTATCGGGCTAAGGAACCGCCTTTAGAAATCAATTTCTACTGGCGGTTTTCAACCAACCGCTAGTGAAAATAGGCCATTTTCACTGGCCCTCCCACTGGCGGTTGGAAAAAATACCAATAGAAATGGGTTCAAAACCGCCTCTGAAAAGCATCTATGTACTAGTGTCTAGAGAAGCTCCTTACGGTGGTCGTAGTCAGAGATGAGACGCTTACTAGAGCGACAGTCACACTTTTCAGCAGCACAAGAACTGGTTGGGGAGGTGTCAGAGTATCTCGACAAGCACATTCTTTTATTTTAGATAGAATAAACATCTGTGAGGCTGCCCACTAAGTTTCTCTTGTTGGGGCATCCTTCATCTAGAAGAGCTAGGACACAACCCGCGGAGGAGATGAGGCTGCCCTGCAGTGCAATTGTATCAACTAACATTAGTAAGGAGTTGTTGATGTTTTATGACCGATAGCCCGCCACAGGGGTACCCGGGATGGTCTTTTGTTCAGAGGGGTATCGGTGTATACAGGAACTCGATGGTAAACACAGGTAAAGATGATTTATACTGGTTTGGTATGCCGGAAAGTTACGGCGTCCTATGTTCAGTTGGGGTGGATAGTATATCGGGCCCTACGCTTTTGAGACCATGAGGCCTCTTGTAATTGTTGTTATAATTTGTGGTGCCAATCTAGGGGCTCTTGCCCTCCTTTATATAGTCCAAGGGACATGAGTCCTAACTAGTTACAAAGTAGAGATCATAGTAGGATTGCATGTAACTAGTCCTAATTGGACTAGATTTTCTTTCTCTCTTATTTGTGGGGAGCCCTATGGGTCCTCCATCGATAGGAGATGAGTTTTTTTAGGAGAACGGACAGCAATGGAAGTAAATTGTTACATTTGCCTTTGGATCCGGTGGCAGTAAGCATGAGTGCCCATACCGATGAGAGCTGTAACTCGGTCGCGGTTGGTTATGTGCGGGCAAGCCGGGAAGGTGCACCCGCGCCGAGTAAAAGATGTCTCGCCTCTGAGTATGGTGGTGGCCATTCAGTTATGGTTACGCCGACGAACAAAAACAATGAGGATGAGAAAATGGTTTTGGTTGTGGCGAGAGGTCACCATTCAGTTATGGTTACTAGGAGCGACGCCGACGAACAAAAACAATGAGGATGAGAAAATGGTTTTGGTTGGGCTCACCACGTAACTTTTATGAGCCGTGGGAATGAAAATTTTATCAAAACTTTATCCTCGTGGGAGGGGCTCCCACATGGGATTGAAAACTTTGGAACAAAGTGGTGGTGAATACACAGTACCATGAGCACCGATTTGAACCGGTGGTTAATGCAATACATGCCATCGGTAGAGATTGGGTTATACATTGATGTTAACACTGGGAGGCCAATGTTTCATCTGGTATTGAACAATAAGGCATACAAATTGAACATTTACAATGTACTCCGATTAAATGAAAGCCAAACTGCGCACTTAGAAAAGTACAATGCCATTACTCAGACTGAAAGAAAGCCAACTAATAAGTAGGCTGACACTACCAAGCTAACAATATGTCAAAACACACACTAATTTGTTATAAGCATAATAATTAGGCCAACACTATACAAAACTTAAAAGGCCATCATATGTACATCATTAGTTGTATAATAAATCAATCTCCATAAGATCCTGCAGATCCTAGTCCACTTCTATGGGATCATTATGAATCTCCATGTCATCCTGAGCACTCACCACTACTACTCTGTCCACATCCATTGGTACACTTCCATCTGGCTCATTGTCATCTTTGTCCATAAAGAATTGTTTTGGTGAAGCAATACTAAGGATAACAAGGCTCACAAGAACATGATAGTTATGTTGTTTATGATAAGCTGGATATGGTTACTACTGTGATGCGTATTCATGTTAATCAAATGATTGTGTAGCTCTAATTACCTTCACTGAACTTGATGCTTAAATATTGAAACTAAGGACATGTGTTAGTAAGATGTTTTGCAAAATTATACTATCTGACTTATTCCTCCAAATAGGCGTTGCATATCCTTGGAATCATTTTTATTTCTCTTGTTGGATCAGTCTAGCTGAGTACAATGACTACTCATGGTTTTATCCCACCTTGTTCTAGGTGAAGCGCTGTTTCATGGTGTAGTGCTTGCCGTCTAAGTTAAGTACTTAAGTGTCAGTTGGGTCCACTGATCTTATATATATATATATATATATATATATATATATACCCTAGGAAGAGAATATTTTTACCCAATAGTCACTCCTATCTTCAAAACAATATATTGAAGAAAATGTGTTTATACTTGTTTATCACTTTGAGTATATTTATATACTCATACTAAATATTTCAAATCTTCCTTGTTCAAAATTTTTTTAAAGGAACCTATACTTCTAAATATATTACGAAAATGCCACTTACTCTAGTATATAAAATAAATATAACCACATACTCTATGTATACATGCATACTTGACATATATACTACCATAAATAGTCTAGTATGATCATATACATCGTGTACATACACTTCGTTCGGTCATATACACCTTAAATCTAGAAATATTAACATAGGATTTAACTACTCCATAGGAGTAGGATGGAATTTAATATTCTATATATATATATATATATATATATATATATATATCATGTGCGTGCTTTTATTTAGAGGATGTCATTTGAGCTAGCAATATATTTCAAAATAGTTGTAATTATTTGGCTGTTATTTTAACTTATCAAACTGTAACTTGTTAGTGTATTATTATTTGTAAACTCAATAGTAAATTTAATTCGCTACAAGTCTTTATATGTGATGTGTATTTGGTTAACTGAGTACAATCTTGGTTGTGATGTGGCTTATTCGAGGTCCCTCATGACACTAGATGGACTACCGGTTTATACAAGCAATTGTATGCGCATGTCAACGTTTTTAATGTGGGCACTCATACTTGATCTTGTATAAACTGGACCGTTCTATAACAAAAGAATTCTTGTTTGGTCAATACAAAAATAATGTGTTTATTGCAGACAATGGATGCATATTGTGATTTGGATAGGGTTCTTTACTAAAACTCAACATTTTATTGTTCTCAGTGCAAATAAGTCATAGTTAAATTCTGATTCATATCTAAATAATTTATCTATAATAATAGTTTTTTATTGCTTTTATTCCACGCTACCCGCCTTGCACTCTCCTATTGTCATTTTAATTCTAGATTTGATTTCAAAGACCCAAAGGTATAATATCTTATTATTAAATTCATATTTAATCAGCAAAGCTTTCTTTTTGTAACATATTACTGGGTATTGTTCCTTAATCCTAATAAATGCATCTTTTTGTGTCCAAATTTACAGAGATTTGTATTTGGAGTTAGAGCACCATTGTCTATATATTATATTATGTTGTGAATTTCTGCAGAAACAATGGAATCCAGAAGAACAAAACAAAGAAATATATGATGATTTAGTTTCTTCTAAATCCATGTCATCAGCATTGAAGGACAAACTTAGATTGAATGTAAAACAAATGTTGTGGACAAAGAAGATAAAAAAACAAGAGGAACACAACCAAATATCTGATTCGAACATCAACAAAGAATTACAAATTATGGAATTTGCTAAGGACTTCAAAAAAGCAAGCCATAACCTTCCCAACACAAGAAAAAAAAAAAAATACTCATCTAATTTAATTGTTTTACAAGGTACGTACCATCACAATCTATATCATCTTCTATATTTTAAATCTTTTGTATTTATGATATTTTACATATTAATGAACAGGAAAAGATATAACTTATGTTGTGAGTATTTATTGCAGTGGTCACCTGAAATTTTATCCTGATCCTTCTAAAGAAATCATATGAGCAACCCTAACATTGTTTTTAATTCAATTAGTAGCAGCAAAACTATTCTTCCAGTAGGTACTATCAATACCAGTTCAACTTTATGCATCCCCTAGAGTTGTCACATGGATTTAGAAGGTGAGATGTGTCCCAAAAATCAAATTCTTTGCATGGCTCCTCCTAAATGACGGGCTTAATACCAGAAATATGCTTAGAAGGAAATATGCTTAGAAGGAGAAACAAATTCTTGGAGGAAGGTTATTGTTGTGTCCTCTCAAAATGACAAGAAGAGGCTATTGAGCATCTATTCTTTGATTGTCAGTCAGATACTTCGAGATGGTTTTTCTTGGTGATTGTCTGGGAAGATGAAGCAAGTGTTGAAGAAAACTGCTCATTGCCAAAAGGGATTCTCCTTATCCTTTCTTTATATGTCTATGATTGGGCCTGGTGTATCTGGAATGAGAGAAATGGTCTAATTTTTAATAATAAAGTTCCAAACCTCAGTTCCTTGAAGGCTGCCTTCATGGAGATAACTGCTCATCTTTTAAGATCAAGCAGTGCTATCATCAGTCTATTCGTTTGTGGATAGATTCCCTGTAATTAGCTTAGCTCCTTTTTTTTTTTTCTTTCTTTCTTTCTTTCTTTCTTTCTTTCTTTCTTTTTTTCTTTCTTTTCTTTTTCAGTGAGTGAGACACTTAACTAAGTTTTCTATGTAGTTTGCCTTCCGTTTAATTAATTATGCCGCCACGAGTTGTTACCTCACGGTTTCAGTCAAAAAAAAAAAAAGTGCAGCGCCAGATTGAAATAGCATCCCAGATAACAAAATTTGAAGACTGTAAATGGAAGGACCTAAAGATCATAGCCAACTGTTGAGATATGTAGAATGCTTTCAAATACACATGCGTGCTGCACATACTAGTCACAAAGAAACGACAGTAGCATTCCAAATACATACACAAAGCAGGCAACAACACAGTAGACTGATAGACTACAAACAGGCACCCTCTTGTGCCTGCTAGGGTGCCTGCCTAGCATAACCCCTGAGCATTACAGCATATGTCAAACCAAAGGAACGGCAAACAACTCTGGGAGAAGCCAACTCCAAGCAGTACCATTTATATTAGCATCAACACGACAATTACAGCTTCTAGGTTTTGAGTTCCACTTCACCTCGCCGTGAAGATCTAGTTGGTAAGCTAACCATTGGATTAGTTGCTAATGAACAAGGGAGGGTTCTAAACTGGACACAGACAAGCATACACTATGTAAACTAGACAAGCATAATGGTGTCTTAGAAATGTGAGATGGAGGCCAAAGTGCCACGGAACCTGCAAGGTACCAAAACCAGTGGCTTCAGTATACAACTTCAAATCCAAGGGCATGCCACTGTTGTGTTCCTTAAAACTTTGCTTTAGTTCCAGATTGTTCTATCAACATGTAGGTATGATGGTCATGCTTAGAACTCAAATAGTAGCATAGCAAATAAAATTTCTCAAATATAGCATTTAAGCAAGGAACATAAAAAAATAAACTAGAATCTATGAATTTGAAACAATCACATTAACATTAACAAATATTGAGGAACATGAACAGAAAATTAAACTGAATCTATTTTATATATCTATGTCCAACCTGTAGAAATCCTAGGATGAGCAAAAAATAAGAACATCACAATGTAAATAAATAGCTTCAAACTAAAACAACGCATGACCAACCATTCAAAACATGTGTGGCACAAACAAATCACGAGATACAACCAATACTTATGTGTTGCATGTGTATTTGTTCCACAGATGAATATTTATTGCTTATTGTATTTACTCATATAAAGATAAATATACAACTAGTTTGCAGCTAGAATGTACAGGATAATACAGATAAAGAATAAATGTTAAGAAATGCTAAACAACTTACGCACATGAGCTTCTGCCGAGGAAATGTCAACACCATGCTGAAGATACAACCAATACTCTGTTCTTCCATCCAAGGTAAAGGACACCATCTCTCTCCTCAAGCCTATAGTAGCTGTTGTAACTACGCAATAGTGCGTTGATGGTGTTGTTCACCACTGAACTCAGCGGGTAGGGCCTAAATCCAGCCATTACAAATCTTGACTTCCATTTTCCAAACAGTTCGTGCCTCTCAACCCTTTCAGCACCCTCGCATGCAATTAAATTAACAATATCCCTTGCGACACAGTGTTGCTCTGCGCTTATCCGCCTCCTATCATCCCTTGGGAGAGCAACATCTATCGACTCAAACATGGCTGTATAGTAGTTAAGAGTTTCCATGTATCTTGGGAAGAATGGAGCTGTGTTTGTATTTGACTCCTGCTCAACGAGAGTAACAACCCTAGGATTGATGCTCTTGATCATTCTTATAATCCTATCCCGATGATTTTCTATACTTACACTTTCATCAGGAACATGATGCAGCTGATAGGCAAAATTCACAGCAATAATCTCCCCATGTCTTATAGCAAGATGCTGAAGCTCAACCTCATGGCTAGCAGCTGGAATGGCATTGAACTCAAAAGGAAGACCAAACGACTTAGCAACATTACACAACATCCTCCCAACTATATCAAGCCCGCCTCCTCTGGCATAAGCAGAATTTGAGTCATCTATACCAGTGATTCTAATGAACGGTGGACCCCCAGGCCTTGCAGCAAGGGCCTGTATCAAAGTAACCCACTGGCTCCCCTGAGCAATTTGGAAATCAATGATATGAACAAAGTTCTCACCCTTAATAGCCTCAGCAATGGCACCATTTGCTGACATGTAACCAAACTTGTAGAATGGGCAGATCTCATAAAGGAGATGCATATATGACATGAGCTCAGAGCTTGTAGGTTCTTTACATTTCAAAGATTTATATAGCATACTGCCAGAGGAAGAAAGTCTAGCAACAATTCCTTCCAGCATATAGGCTCCAAGTCGTTGCATTGGATCTCCAGATACAGATACTAGCTGACCAAGCTCAGATATTAGGAGCTCTGTTAGAAAGACATCGTTCTCTGCAACAGCCTTACCACATGCTATGATTACTTGCTTCAAGTCTCCTGCCTCAATTCCCAGAAGTTGTCTCCAGTTGTCTGGTCTCAATTGAACATTGGTTTGTAGCAAGCTCTCAGGGCTGTCAGAAATAATGTCTAAACCAGGTCCAAGAATGGCATTCTCTAACTCTTTTAGTTTAATCTGGAGATCAGCAACTTCAGTTAGACAGGAAGCACTTCGGGGAGAACTATATGTGTGGTCTGAGTGGCTATCATGCTGAGACAGGGGGCTCCCACTTAAAGGAGAGATGCTGTGAGAAGATGTGGAGCTTTGTGCAGGATAAACACAATTTCCTGAGGATGATTCCAGAGTGCAGTACTGCCCTTCAAATACTTGAGGGTTGGAATTGTTGATCCTTTGTGGCCCAATATCAGGAGAGGAGTAATGATGTCCTAGATTATTTTGCATCACATGAATTCCACCATTTTCTCCTAAAGGTGCTGAGTTGTTGTAGTATGGCATTTGAGAATCATCTGAACATTTATATGAATGGTTAGAATCCCTAGCTGACATACTGCCCTTTGCAGCCTTGTAGGACAAAACTCAGCAGGGAGCTAATCTTTATCACGATTGTACTTAGTGTGCTCAAGTCATCCACTGAAAATGTAAAAGATTATGAAATTCAAGTAAGACAGGAATGTATAGGCATATCTAAATTATTTCAAAATATCTGGAGAAGAAAATTAGCCTTCAATGTAATACCTGAACTCACATAAACTTTACATGGACATATGATTGTGTATTATCAAAAGCATAAAACCAACAAATGTGAATCCAGACAGTTGCCTATCCAAAATGAGCTATGTAAAACGATGGATTCACAGATAGCTACATTTAATAGTAAGCTGACACCAACGAGAAGCAAGAAGCTTTAATAAGCTTAAAAGTTAAAATAAGACAGGCCCATGATCGACCATCACTGCAAACACTATATAGACATAACTCACAATATCCAATAAATAATTTCTTGCATCAAGATACAATAAAGACCCTGTTTGGTAGGGCATTTCCAATGGCTCCATCTCCAGCTCATGGTGAAACTGTACCAAATGCCGAAGAAAGAAATAGCTTTGGTGGAGGAGCCGCAGCTGGTTTCTACGGTCCAGCCAATTGCAAAAACATGGCTCTGCATTGTCATTCATTATATGAAATACCGTTTTTATTTCACATTGACATTTTTTTGCTGATTTTTTTCTCAAAATCTTCTTCAAGGCCTCAAATCCCAACTCGGAGCCATAGGCCATGGATAGGAGTTGGGTGGGTCCCTGCTAAAGCATGCAACAGGTAGGCTCGTGGTTATGCCTGCGAAGAAGTGCTAGCAACGGTCTACCTCACCTTGGAATCTCATGTGGCAGCGGCACTTTTGTGTTCACGTCTTTGTGGCGGCGGTGGTGGCAGGTTCTGAAGAATATCAGTCTGCTACAACCACAGCAGAACGTGGTCGTTTTGGCAAGCAAGGATAATGACAAGTCTGCTTTGATGGCTGCCTGCACTCCGGCCATGTTGCGCTCTTGCCCATGCAGATTGGAGTGTAAATGTTATGGACATTTCCTGACCAACCATCTAACCTAAGGGTTGCAGATACTAAATAGATAATTTGTATCTGAATCTGGACATTCAACATCTGTACAATATTCATATTGGATAGTCAAAGTCGAATATATATGACATTGATATCCATTATTCCATTCATATCTTATCTGAGAAATCCAAGAAAAAAAATAAGTATATGTATTCATATTTGTAGGTATCCAATCTGTTTCGAGGGCCTGCCGCACTTGGCTGGAAAGCCACATGCACGCAACATGCCGCCCATTACCTTGCCCACACCCGTCTCACAGTAGCTGCCATAGATGGCACGTCTTAGTGTTAAGGTAGAAAAGAGTTTAATACAACACACCTTAGCGGCGGCCTAGGTGGTCAGAAGAGTTGTACATGGACGCTTAGACCCACACTAGTGTACTAAGGCCCTCTGATTGGGATTTGATGGGTGGAAGAGAGGATAAGATGATAAATGGTACTTTTTATTTTTTAATATTTTTAATACGTATAATTAAGTCATTCAAAGTAAGGGAAAACAACACATTCAATTTCAAAACTATGGCAAAATAAGGTTCAAAATTAAAATCACCATTAGCCTGTACATTAAATGCAAGAACACTAATCTCCCTAGATCTATTTTTTTATTTTTGTTTGCAGATCTAGAAAAGTATGATTTGACTAAGCCTGTTAGTGTTAGGGTATAGTAAAACTTACCCATGTTTATTTCTGGGTTATCCATTCTTTACCCTCCCCATAGGTGGTAACCAAAGACTCCTGCTTGTACATGGAGGTGTCAAGCTTAGACCCATCGTCTTCCTTCCGCTCCTCTGTTCTTTTATAGTTTGCCTGCAACTTCCTTCATCCAATAACTTACACTGGGGCAATCCATTTGATGCTTTGGAAGAGAGGATAAGATGATAAATGGTACTGACGCCGGCCATCATAGCCCCTACCACCGCAGGCGCAGCTGGAGCTGGGTTTTCATTTCTTTAATATTTTTAATCACGCTGCACCTTGACATCTTATCCATTAAGTCATTCAAAGTAAGGGATGGATATCCAAATACCCTTAATAAAACAGGTAGCAAACACATTCAATTTGCAAAACTGCACCTTGACATCTTATCCATGGAGGAAGGACGCAAAGGTAGAAGACGAGATCACGGATGGAAACGGGGATATCCATATACCATACCCTTAATAAAACAGGTAGCAAGTATCTTACCCATACCCTCCCCAAATCATGTGGGTGTGGATTTGGGGAATGAGTGAGGGTATCCAGTGACAGGCTTAGATTTGACTCCAATTTGTATAAGAATATATAAACAATCAATTTGTATGAGCTTAAAGCCTCACAAGAAGAATAGGGTAACAAAGGAATTTCCGGCCTAGGCTATTGAGCTAACATATCTGTAACCAAGTTGGTTGTTCTAGCAAACTTGACCATAGAATGAATCAACAAAAAATATTGCTCAAAGGATTTAAACTAGCTACTTTTTACCAAGAAAAAAAGAACATTAATCTGCACCCATCTGTTTCACCATAGAAAAGATACATGCTAAGAGTTCAAACAATATAATCTCACAAACACATCATTCATGCAAGGTAATCTTTTAAGTTGTATTCTCCTCTCCAATCCAACATTTTATCATTATGAATATACTCAATCTGTTGGGACTTGTGAGATATGGAAGGAAGGTAACTCAAGAATTTTTTCATTGTGCTTCCAGAATATGAACAGCAATTAGTGAAAGTGATTAAAGATGAAGGGAGTCAATGCCTTTGAGATGTCAGTTTCTCTTAGTTTGTCTTATTGTCTTAATATATGTGATATTTCTAAAGCTTTTGACTCAGTGTCTTGGTCCTTTTTATTAGAAGTCCTCACTCATTTGGGTTTTGGTCAAGTTTGGTGTAACCTGGTAGCTAACCTTCTTTCCACAGCATCCAGTCGGGTGCTTCTTAATGGTGAACCAGGGCCAGAAATCAAACACCAGGGAGGTCTCCAACAAGGAGACCCCCTCTCCCCAATGTTGTTCATCTTGGTAATGGATGCGCTTAATAGTTTATTCACCAAGGCAGGACATTTGGAACTGCTACAGCCACTGTCTAGAGGAAATCCAGGTCAGCGCATATCTCTTTTACGCTGATGATGTTGTTCTATTTATTCGGCCACATGAGGCAGAGATGAAGATGAACCTCATCTGGTGACAAAGCATTCATATGGACAAGTTTCGGCAAGGGAGGGTGGCGCGAGACAAGTGGCTGAGGTCTTTGGACAAACCTCACCAAGTAGCAAAGTTGCAGAGTTTATTTGTTTAGAGATTGGTTTTGATATTCCTGTTTCAGGCGTTTGTTAGGATTTGAGCCAGATTCATATGGAGCTCGTGACATCTGCTGGGCTTCCTTGTCTTGTGCCAGTAGTCTTCCCTTGCACCTCCCATTCTTATTTGCCATAACATCTGCTCTTCCTGTGCTAACACCCTTGCCAGTCTCGACCAGAAAAATAGGAAAGGCTGAGCTACTCAAATGGATTGAGAAGATTAGCAACAAACTCCCTGGTTGGAATGCCGCTCTCATGAACATGGCTGGGAGAGTTACTTGGGTCCGCTTTGTCCTTTCAGCCATTCCTATTTATGTGTTGATAGTGATTAAGGTGCCCAAATGGTTTTTATGTGCCATTGACAAGATAAGGAGAGCCTTTGTTTTGAAGGGGAGAGAGCAAGTGAATGGTGGTGCTTGCTTGGTTGCTTGGGACATGGTCCAGTGGCCCCTTGATTTGGGTGGGCTGGGGATTTTGAATCTTGAGATCATGAGTTGCCGAGTTGGGCACTCCAAATCCGTTGGCTGTGGTTCAAGAAAACAGACCCCAACCGTGCTTGGACTGGACTTGATGACATACATATTCATCCGAATGTTGTAGCTCTCTTCAACATTGCATTGGAATCTAAGGTCGGTAATGGAAGAAATACTTTATTCTGGGAAGATAAGTGGCTTATGGGTGGCTGTTTGGAGGATTTGGCACCACCTGTGTTTGCTGCAGTTCCATCTCGCATTCGCAAACAGCACGGTGGCTGACGCTCTACAAGATCATGCTTGGCCTAGTGACATCAGTGGGGGTCTCTCGTTGGTGGGTCTCTTTGAATTTTTTCAATTATGGGATATTTTGCATGAGACAGTCCTCTCTCAGGATGATGATGTCCACGTTTGGGGACTAGAAGGGTCAGGTCAGTTTACCTCAAAATCTGCATATCGAGCGTTCTTTAATGGCTCCATCACTTTTGCACCTTGGCGACGTCTATGGAAATCCTGGGCACCAGCAAAGTGCAAAGTATTTTTATTGTTGGCAATTTGAAACAGATGCTGGACAGCAGACAGATTGGCAAAGAGAGGATTGCCTCACCCAAGCCACTGCCCCTTGTGTGATCAAGAGGATGAGACAGTCCAACATCTCCTTACTACATGTGTCCTTGCTCAAGAATTTTGGTCACGGATCCTCACTCCTTTGGGGCTGCAAGATCGGACTCCTAATAGGCGAGAGAAATTACTAGAAAACTGGTGGCGAAAAGCAACAAAGAGAATTCCGAAGGAGAAGAAGAAGGGACTGAACACTACTATCATTCTGGGTTATTGGATCCTTTGGAAGCACTGAAATGCTTGCGTTTTTGAGGGGTCACTTCCCAGCATCACCAGGCTGCTCGAAGAGTTCAAAGTTGAGCATCACCTTTGGTGTTTGGCGGGAGCACGTGGCCTACGCACACTTGGTCTAGGTCTCGGTGTTGGGCTTAGGATAGCTCACCTTGTTTATTTGTGATGTGTTTTTGCGGTCAGGCCTCACCCCCTGTTTTCTTAGTTCTTTAAGTTTTTGTTCTTTGACATAAAGAAACAACCCCTCACAGCCCGGCCCGGAGTGAGGTGGTGGTGTTTGTAAGGGGCCGATCCTTTCTCTCTCTATAATGCAATGATACACAGATCTCCTGCGTATTCGAAAAAAAAAAAAAACTCCTCCCTGAACTTTTCTTACTGATTGTGTAAGCTGTTAAATCCTCATACAAGTGTTGTGAGAGACATTCATTTAGGATTAGGTTGTCAATTGTGGGACTAGACATTTGTTTACTCAACTATAAATAAAATTGAAAAATGGACAATGTGTCAGTAATTGAAGTCTTGTTTCCAAAACAAAAGATGTATTTTCATTCTGAACTATTGGCAAGCCCAAGTTCGTTACACGGATACTTCAGGGCTGCCCAACAACATTCATCATACCTGGAGAAAATAGAAAGCATGGAACAGGCCCAGTGAAGAAACTGCACCTTACAATTAAATCCCAAGGAAACCATCATTGCCAATAAATAAACTTCAAATAGGGCGATCCTACATGTTTTGCAAACTAAGTTGGATGAATTCCGGCACTGACATTCTGCTAGCAATTGACAAATAAAATGCTTAAGTAGGAAGAACAGAGTCAAAGCCCTAGGCGTACTCAATAGCAGTAGGCCAAGTATGATCATTTTAAAGAACATGAAACTGTAGTCAACAGTGGTAATCACTAACCAGCTAAGCTATTTTTATTTCACACGGTCTGGACGCCCTTATTTTAGTGTGACTTTTTATATCATAGACAAAGGAAAATTGAAAATGAAATGAACAACCGCGGAGCAAATTAGCAATCAAGGAGCAAATGAACAACCACGGCAGACAAGGTACACCGTACACATCCCTGAACCAAATTGCAGACTTAAACCGAGCCTATCACCGCAAAGCTTAAGGCATAATAATACACAAAATCAAGATACAGGCTTGGCTTACCCATGCCAAAAGAAGGTACTGCAGAGAAGGCATACCATCAAGATACAGGCGTCCCCAGGCGATTCTTGAATCTCTTTGACCCGCATGGAGCAAAAAAAAAAAAAAAAAAAAAAAAACAATACACGGATCGGACCTCAGCTGAAAGGAGGCAGGAAGGAAGAGAGAGACCAGCCCAACCAAGCTGGTAGAGGAAGACGACGAGGCAGAATAGAGAGAAAAGCGAGAGGGATAGGGAAGACGACGACTGCTCAGAGATGGGGAACGAAGGTTGGACTGGTGCGGTGTGGAAGAAAAGAAGCCTTTTCCCATCGAAGAAGAAGAAAAAGGAAGGGAAAATACGATCCGCATGAGGGAGAAACATAGATGTGACGGCGCACCACGGGCCACCACGACTCTGCTGCCCCGTTCGTTCTTTTCTATCTTCCTTTTCGTTTATTTATTTATTTACTTATAATATAAAATAAAATTCTCCTGCGCCATTTTGTTTTTTTAGAAACTTCTCTGGCGCCATCTGTGATGCTCTACTGCATCTTTTTCTCCCTTCTTTCGACATCCGTTCGGCCGGCGCGGCGACTTAGAACAGAACGGAATCTGATTCGTGGTGACGTGTTGCTGGTCTCAGAAATTATTTTAGTGGGCTGGAGCTGGACTGCTTGCTTGGTAAGATGGTTCAACTCGGCTCATTATACTAGCACTGTAGCAGTAGCACAAGCTAGTACTACAAGTTTAACTTAGCTCATGAGCTAATTTATTTTTTTACTTTTTGTTTTTCCTGCTAAGGTTATTATAGACAGCAAAAGACGGAGACGTGTACTGATTTGAGAAAGCAAAACAAATAAGTAGGAAAACAGATGAGATGACCCTAGTTTGGGATTTTGGGAACGTCAAGCAAACAAATAAGACCAAACTGGAATCCTTTGCTTTATTGCATCTCGATTGCTCCTCAACAAACCACTTCAAGCAAGCCATTCCTTCCAAAGTCATTCAGTTATACTTGGTATAACCATAGCACTAGCTGCAATAAACTTCTCCCATCTTTACGGCAAACCACTCCACCAGCTCCTTTAGATCATACTCGGTCTACAGCAGTGTCTGTATTTATCTTGCAAGCACCAAGTTTTTTGTTTAGGTTGAAATTGGTTCCCTCTCTTAAGCTCTATTCCTCTTACCATTTCTAGAGGAGAGCCCTAATTCCTACTGGGCCCCGTCACACGCTCCAATCGGCGGCCATCGGCGCTGTTGCTGCACCAGGAGTAGGAGGAGCAGGCGGAGCATGGGATGCGGCTGCTTGACGAAGGATGTGGTGGCGACTCGACCACTGCTTGGATTGTTGGCCATGTGGCTAGGTGGACATGGAGCCGCGACGACAACCAGTGGTTGCCGGCGCCCTGCAGGTAACTCCACCTCTATCTCCCCGTCCATCTTTGCCTTGCCAGTAAGAAGTCGTGGGGTTTCCTCTCACTGTTCCATCGCTTGTTCTCGTCAGATTCTGAGTTGGTGTGGCTCATGGAGCTGTTTGCCGGAGGCATATGGAGGAACCTAGGAGGAAGGGGGACTACTTCAGGGCACCGTGGGCCATGGGCGCTAGGCGAGTCCTCAGCTTTCAGAGCGTTCGCTGTGGCAGTGGGGGAGTAGGCGGAGGCATCAACATCATGCCTAGGTGAGGGGGACTCCACCCGCTCAAGCAACCTCCACCCCATCTGCAAGAGGCTTGTATGTTTCCTGCGCCTTCCCCTCTCTTGCGGCTACCCAGATATGCTTGCTCCCTACTACTGTTGTACGGCATCGATTTGCTTTGTTCTCAGTTAGATAAAGCAATTTGCAAACGCTGATGCAATTGGGATGTAATTTAGTATGGGGATGCTCGTATTAAATCAAGTGTCATAAATTAGGCTTAAACTCTTAAAATCAACTATGTAAATCATCATCGATGCCGCTCCTGCTGTTATTTCTCTTTTACTTATAGCTTGCTTGTATAGTTCAAGCAACGTTTGAATAGGTGAATATAGTGGATTAACTTAAATTTTCTTTTGATTCTAAATTCCTTTAGGTGTAGACTTAATGCCTGTTTTCCGTTTGTTGACTATATATTTTGTATGCATCTTATACATATTTCGTTTCCACCAACGACTTCAGTAGCATGCTTAAGTTCGGCGAGGGCGGCTTCAGCTCCGTCTAGCACGCCTTCTTCCACTCCACGGGCAACTGATGTGTTGTCCATGTAGTTAAGCGCCTCAACTAGCCTCAAGGTCTGCTACTTGCTTCCTTTTGCTTCTCCTCTGTCAAGGGATGTTCATCATCAAAAAGCAATAAGCCTTCTTTTAAATAACGAGGATTTTTTTCTTTTACTCGATTCACCTTGGTAAACTAATATACATCCTGATACAATATAAAGTTGTTTAGACATTTAACATCAGATCTACCTAAGAATTTTAGTATTCGAGTTGGTTGAAATTCTTGAAATTCCACTGCTCTCTAACTAGCTCATTTAACCAATTTGAGTTGTAGCTGGAACTTTCATTGGCCTCTATAGCTCACTGAATGAATTTTAGTACTGGAGTTTGCAGCTCAGTTAGGTCCCCTGTTTTCTTTTTAATAAAAAAAATTATCACTAAATTGTCAAATCTCTTTCAGATTCAGATGGTTGTGTAGTTACTACTGCACATGCTTGGCCTGGTGCAGCATGAATAAAATTCACAAAAATTATACTGCACTTGGTTTGCTGCGCGAGCTCTTTGCTTCTTACAACACACTACCATGCTATACAAACTAATATAGATCACCTAGGTGAAGTGCAATGCATTTTCATCTTAATCGTGCAGCAGTGACGCTCAGGGCAGAGGAGGCTGCTGAGGCCACACAACAATGAGCTAGACCACCTCCAGTCAAAGATCTCGGCTTTAGGTCAGTGCCACGGTTTGAATCCACATGGCACTTGATTTAATTTCTGGGTGATTTGGCTTGGGTCGTTCGTGGCTAGGTTAATTTGTATTGTTTCACTAACCTGACGCAACTTTGCCCTTCAGAAAAACTATATGACACTGTCTACAAGCTTTTCCCCTTCAGATTGAAATGTGCTATATATCAATCAAGCTTTTAGTTGATGTAGCATCACCAAAGAAAGAAAAACATATTGGCTCAGAACAGGATACATATTTTTTTTATTTGCCAAACTGAGCATTCATAAAGAAAAGAGCTTAGATAATTTCTGCATACAAACATATAGTTAGCGCTAAGAGAGTGGAAGGTGTAAGAAATTACATTAGGCTGATAGGGGATCTTGATTAAACATGTGGTAAACAAAAAAACACATTAGACTTTATAATTAAGAATCTCAGTCAAAGCTAGAAAAACTTGAGACATTACCTATATTTTGTTAAGGAATGAGGCACTGATAGATTTACAGTATGTAGTGTTTATGTATGTGATACTGATGTCAACGTTCAAGAGTGAAGCTAATTTCTACTCTTTTTAATGTTAATATAGAGAGAGGCCATAACTGATGGTGGAGTTACTACTGGGCCTCCTTGGGACCTTGCCCTTTGTCTTGCATCTCAGACAGAGACCATTCATTCCATTAAGATATGTTGTGATACACTCTTCTTCTAAGTTGTGATCTCCTGGTAGACGTTTGTATTTTGCTTCAAAACTGTGTTCCTTTATGCATATTGGTAAATATTCAGTTTACTCCACCGTTGTTCGCACTTTCTCGTAGACATTTTTGCGTAATTTATATATGCTGTTTAGGTTCTTGGTGCTGCAATCATGGTGAGTTAGAGAGGAAAACATCCAGGACAACTGTAAGGTCAGGTCACTGCAGCGGCTACAATAGCCGGGTTTCGGGAGCTCGAGAAGGGTGCGTTTGAACAGTGATTAGTGCTGTTGTTGCTGCTGCATAGCAATGCCGCAAGCTGTCATATAGTTTGATTGATGTTCATTTTGGCGGATATCAACAATGCTGCAAGTTGTTAGTACACATGCCTTGTATAGTTTGGTTTATTTCATTTCCACTTATACCAGTGGTGCAAATTAATAGATCATGTACTTTAACTTCATTATTGCATCAACATCGTTTCGAAAACCCTTCTCATTGGAGCAACAAATTGAATTAACATACGTTTTCCACCCATAGCAACGCACGGGCATTGGCTAGTCAAGGAAACAAACCAAAAGCAAATCCTTTGCTTTATTGCATCTCGATTGCTCCTCAACAAACCACTCCAAGCAAGCCATTCCTTCCAAAGTCATTCAGTTATATTTGGTATAACCGTAGCACTAGCTGCAATAAACTTCCCCCATCATTACGGCAAACCACTCCACCAGCTCCTTTAGATCATACTCAGTCTACAGCAGTGTCTATATTTATCTTGCAAGCACCAAGTTTTTGTTTAGGTTGAAATTAGTTCCCTCTCTTAAGCTCTATTCCTCTTACCATTTCTAGGTCTTCAATTAGTCAATTAATCATAACCATTATGGAGAAACGGCTTGAAAGACTCCCTCATGAATTATCTTCTTTCTTGCCTGCCATATTGCCCAACAAGTAATAAGGATTTGCATCCCATCAGCTTCAGGAATATTGCAGCACATAAAAGTAATCTATTGCTTTGGGTTAGAAACATTGGTGGGGTAAAGACCAAGAGACAACTTCTTGAGACTAAGGTTTTAGTGGGCCATTGACTTAGTCAATCAAAATAGTTACCACTATTCCAAATTATAAATCATTCTAAGTTTGACCAAAACTTTTGAGAGAATTATAAGTTTATGACATCAAACAGCTATATAAATTAAGATTCTAATGATTTTTATTTGGTATTATAAATGTTATTATTTTATTATATAAATTTGATCAAACTTGAGATGCTTGACTCTCCAAAAAAAGTGACAATGGCTTACAATTTGTGACCAAACAAGGAGTTTATTTTTTTTTCTAAGCTTATTTGGTATTATAAATGGATCAAACTTGAGATGGGGCACAACCCAATTTGCCCGACATGTAGCTCTGCATGTAGCTCCGCCTCTGGCATTGATGCTCTACAGCTCTAGGCCTCAGGGACAGGAGTCTTCATGGTGCAGGATAAGCAAGTAGATCAAATGAGAGACTTAGAGGCCAGTGGGGACCTGGGATATAAAGGTGGGGTTAGCATATGGTGCAGGATAAGCAAGTAGATCAAATGAGAGACTTAGAGGCTAGTGGGGACCTGGGATATAAAGGTGGGGTTAGCATAGCATAGTGGCACTAGGGTATTTTTTTGGGTTGGGCTAATTAGCGGACTAGATAGCAACTGCTTAAGTATTAGAACGGGCTGAGTATTATGGTAGATGAGGCTTTTTTTAGCTTGTTTGGCTCGTGACATATCTTGAGCTAGCTCATAACAAGCTGAAAACATTAGCTCAGCTCGTTATGAGAATCAAACGAGCCAACCGAACTAAGCCACTAAAGAGCCAAGTCGAGTGAGCTAGGAAGCCACCAGTCTTTCGTCTAACTCTAGTTGAGTTGGGCTTCGAGCTAAAGCAATTGAAGCCTCTACCGCTTTTGTGAATCTTTTGAGTTTCTCATTGTTTCTAGACATGAAAGAAAGAAAGAGCTATATATCTAGGTTGAACTCCATATGAATCCTTTCAACTCTTCTGTCTTAGATTCATCCCTACTCTTTTGAACCAAAAGGGAGGCAATATATTTCAATGTTCCATTTAGCCGGTTTACATGTCATATAAATGCTACAAAATGGTCTTATTGTGTCTATTTAATCAGACATTTATCCTATTTAATCACCATTGGTCCTTTTAACAAACATTTAACCTAAATAAATAAATAGCTAAATGATAGACACCCATTTAGTTCGTTAAGCATTTGGGCTAATATTAGTATATTTAGATTGAATCCAACTAAAAATTTTAGATAGAATACTTGCTAGCAAAGAATGGAACTTTGTTTTCCACGCGGTTGAAAGGTCCTAGTTTGGTTATAGTAATTGGGTGACAATCTAGGTGAAATAATATTTGTTTGATGTGAGATACAAATTTATTAAGTCCACCGGTACATTAGTATAGGCAACACATATAGCCATGTTGGCAAGGTGGCTTGTATATGTTGTAGGTGCTTAACTAGGGAGATGGAGCTCATTGCATATGAGACATGACATAATGTCATGTGGTCAGGTGGTGAAGATCAAGAGACATGGCTTGGCTATAATGGAGTAGGTCACAAGCGTGAAGTGTAGGCTAGAGGGTCAAGGGCAATGGACCGTTGAGGCGGTGAAGCATAAGTACAAAACTTCCCACCGATGGACAAAGGCAATGGTGAAGAGCAAGCAAAGCTGCGTTCAATGAACTAATAAGACCATGTGATGACATAAAGTGTATCATATCATCTATGATGTGTCATTGATGTCTTGTGTTTATTACAAATGGATTGATGGAGGATGGATGCTTGTGTGTCATCAATGATCATTACAACAGAAAGTTAATCACCACCTCTCAACCCTCCTCACCGTCAATTTTGAATCAGCTGTAGTAATATCCATCACCATTGGATCAGCGTACGGTCTATGATATTAGGCCCTTCATAGCTGTGTCAGAATACGGTCTGGTGGTGATCAGCCAACATATCACTGCCAATGTTACTTATGATCTGGCAGTGAAGACGAGACAACAATGTTGGTTCGGTGTCCCCTCTAGTGGCAATGAATAAGGCATCAACACTGGTTTGTATTCTAATCTAGTGTTAATGTAGTTACCAGCACAGACGGTCGCCATTCGATCCTGCTGTGTTGAAGGAGCTGTGACCATCAGTCATGCATGCTATACAACAGTGAAACCCACTCCATCACCACCATGCTTGCGGTGGTGTTGTTACTATCATCACCACCGGTTGATTCTATATCACCAACAATTTGTACATTCCATCACTGATGCTGCATTTTCTAGAACTCAATTGTAATAATAATAAAAATATTATTTTGATTACACATACCCAAGTCGTATACATATACACGATGTCATAACATATACACCGTAGCCAAGACACAGTTTTATACAACACATCCATCCACAAGAATGACATGTCATTTGAGAGCAGAAAACAAAAGAAACTAGTATTACAAGGTGAAGAACATTAGCACCTTCATTACATACGACAATGGTCTCCATCAACATTCACGACTAGGTCCATAATAAAATTGACATGGTGTTCTTGCAACCCAAGTGTGTTGGTCAACACCGCTGTACCTTGACCATAGTTTCTACAGCACATAAGAAACATAGTTAAGGCATGCATTTGCTAGGTCACTAAATTGACTTAGGGGAATAAGCTATGAGCCAGAGCAACAACCAAGGGTTGTGTTGCGATCAAATCGGTCTCTTGTACATGCACAGCAAACAAATTATTTTAAAGTGGTCAATATTTCTTTGCTCTTTTAATTGTACTTCTCAAAGGACTTGTGTGACAAGTTCATATGGGAGTGCCATATAATGATCAAAGCTAACAATAATCTAATATTTGGCCCAATGTGGGGATCGTACTAGCTAGCTAACAATAATATATATGTAAGATGATGTAAAAAATGACATAATGGTTGCTGCATTCACAATAATGTCTCCATGAAAAATAGCTGGGTTGAACCATTAAACATGGAATGTATTACAAAACGAGGCATTTGCAACAAACTTACATGGCATTTTGTAGGCTACAAGTATAGAGGACATCTGACTTGTTAAACAGCAAGCCCTTTGTCAATTTATCTAATAACAATCATAGCCATGGGTTTAAGAAGCCCATCTCAACATGCATGTGAGACTGTGAGTAACCTTCAACCTACAAAACAATTAAATGTGTACCTAGAAACAATAATCACCTAAAATAAATGCATTTATATATATACTAACAAAACTGACATGGTCAATCCACAATCTCATATATGTCTATCAAGAGTTACAATTAATAACATTTAGAGAATATCCACAAAATTCTAAAGGGGAATTAAAATTAAATCCACAATTTTGAAGGTAATAATTTTGATTACCTAAGAGCTCATTGTTCGGGTGGTGAGCGGGTACCGGATGCGACCATAACAAGGTTGAAATGGCAAATGGAATGACCGCCAGCGAGAGGCGAGGTCGATGCCCCATGGCCTCAGGTTCAAGATTCTTCTGTTCCTCGCACGCAGTCGAGGTGCCCCCCACCCTGCCCACTCTCCTCCATCGGTCGCGCTCGTAGAACCATTCATCGGGAGGTGTTGTCAAACCTCTTCAGAGCAAAAGAACAAGCTTCAAATTGGTTCTACCCATCTACTGGTCGGTCTTGCTAATTTTGGAGTTTACTCATTGCATGATACATCATGTGTGGCCTCGGATGTGCTCCCTCTTTACTGGCTTGTGATCTAATTCAACATCAACAATTGTAAAACAAGGCTGCTAAAAGAAATAAAGGACAGCACTGCCAGCTAGCAGCGGTCCTTAGGCTACACTAGAAGAGGAATTGGTGTGAGCAATGTGTTGATTTGTGTTTAGTAAAAATTAATCTCAACTATATGACCTTACATGCCGCTGGATATATATAGGAATGAATCAACCCGTGGTTCTCATGTGGACAATCATCTGGTGACTATAATACTAAGAATAGATTGTGTAATTCGATTATAAATGTGGACTGCCATGATTATCATGTTGTTCCATTGTATTGTCGTATGAGCAAAGAAAGCTAGTGGTATGCATGCTCACATGGGTTTGCATGCATGGCCAAAATCTTGACACCATAGTAGAAGAGACAACCGACCGGATTCCGATCCGAGAGAATCGGCCAGTAGTCGCGCTCCTGCCGCGGCGCGCCCCACGTGGTCCCGCGCGCAGCTATATAATGGCCAACCATTGGCACCTGATGGATGGATCCCTGCATATGGTTGAGCGAGTCTCCAGATCAGTGAGAGACGGAGACTGCCCGCTCTGTCTGTGTTTGTGTGTGTGAAAAAGAGCGAGAGAACCCATCTGATCGAGATCGCGAGAAGATCGAACGATCGGAGAATAATAATGTTCCTGGAGAACTTCCGGGTGAAAAGCCCGCGGGTGCAGTACAGCGATGGCGAGATCCAGTCGGAGTATCGCTACGACACCACCGAGGTCGTCCCGCCGGGGAACGGCGGCGCGGGCGCGGGGTGGGTGGTTCGCCCAAAGTCTGTCACCTACAACTTCAAGACCAGCACCAACGTCCCAAAGCTCGGGTGCGTCGCTCTATCGTGTAAACCCCACCGCTAGCGCGCGGCCTCTGCGTTCTAGCTCGCTCAGAGAGTGATCGACGATTGCGATGTTCCTTCTTGGTCGATTCAATTTGTTGTTCGGTTTATTAATTTGTTTTTCTGAATTAATTACTTCATTTCTTTTATTTTTGTCGTTGCTTCGGACTTCGGTCGATCGAGTGATCTTTAAGAACCGGCATAGCTTCTCATATTTATATCAGCAGATCGATCAGTATACATAGCTTCTTCCTTTCAGTCATAACGTATATATGATTTAATTGTCGTTTTAAATAATTGATGCAGGGTGATGCTCGTGGGATGGGGCGGTAATAACGGGACAACGCTCACGGCCGGAGTGATCGCCAACAGGGAGTGAGTTCCAGTAGCTGCATTCCACTTCCATGTTCCATTCCACATTTCTCTCAGGTCTCATTAGATCTGCAGCTCCATCAGCCGATGAACTGAGATTTCAGTAAAAAAAAACTGCTTCGGGTTACATTGTTTCACGTTTAGATGGTGTTTCTTGCAGAGGAATTTCGTGGGAGACAAAAGAGGGGATTCAGAGGGCCAACTACTTCGGCTCCCTGACCCAAGCTTCCACCATCAGGGTCGGCAGCCACAACGGGGAGGAGGTCTATGCGCCTTTCAAGAGCCTCGTGCCTATGGTGAACCTCTCCCTACGCTTCTTCACTCATTGCATCACAATTATTAACGCTAATCAATCAATTCCAGTTACATGCATAATCAGTCAATTTCTAATGAATGGATGGTACTAGTTAACTATCAAAGCCAATCAGGATCCTCATTATTTACCCAGGAAAATGAAGATTTGAATTGGTTATTTGTAATTTTCCTCAATCTACCCATTCCTTCTTCAATATTTCTCAATAATTTCTAAAATGTAAGGATAGATCTAGATTAATTACCTACCCACAAGATATATTTAAATTAGGGATTTTCTATGGTACTCTTAGATATAACTCTGGACCATCTATTTAGATAGATCTAGATAACTATTATCACATATTAACTCTTAAAAAGTGATAGTACAATTATATATTTTTTATTCTAGAAAATAGGAAAAATAGGTAAGAGTATCTCTAAGAGTTTGCTAAAATTCACTTTGAATCTTATGATTTGACAATCCTCTAAAATATATGGTAAGTGAAAAAGAGTCCTTCTCCAATAGTTTGGCATAATCCACTTGCTAAACATAAATCAAACTTACATTAAGAACACTGAGACAAACAAAATTATGTTTATATCCTTCCACCTTTTGAAAATTTATATCAAGAACCCTGAGGTTGAAATAAAATTATGTTTATGTCCTTCCTTCTCTTCTAATACCGACGGATGCGCGCGCGGAGTCAAGCGTGCATATATGCGCGGAGGCTCTTTTTCCCAACTTGGGATAAATGGCAACCTGACATGGGGAACTGTTGGAGAATTTTTTTTTTTTTTTTTTTTGCCAAAAAAATAAAAATAGCAACTTAAGATAGGAACTGTTGGAGTTGCTCAGTATCATGAAAAATATCTTGGCAATTAGATGCATTATGCAAAGTATATATCCTGCAATCAGATTTATGATGTATTTGGTGTGATTTTGCTGCACACCATCACAAAAATTATGCATGATCTGATTTGATTAGAAAGAGTAAAAATGTATATTAACTTTAATGTCATAATTACATTAGCCAATACATGCTAGCTAATAATAGCACCGCCAACGCAATGCAGGCAGCACCTACCAAGCCTTTTAAACAAGTTACTGTCCACATGTCAAAACTAAATAAAGCCAATGTCCTTCCCATAGCGGCTACTAGCGGCCTATTATTTTGGTCCCACGTATCCTTCTCTCTCGTCATCATGGATTTTTTCTGCCTCAAAATTTTTTTGTCCCATCGGAGCTAAAGCCAAAGCCACAATGTGCTCTGCTTTTTGTCAGGTGTAGCCATGATCTCTTCTGCAAGATACACTGTCGAGACTATCACTTTAACTGATTCGGATGTGTCATGTGCTTGAGGCAGCACTCCAGCTTGGTGCATTAGAGAAGTGCTAAGTACACTGATACACAAATTATTTCTTTTGACACTAGCGTTTCATTTCTATTGGTTTCTCTTTTCTCTTAGTAGAAACGGTCATATTTTTAGAAATCGGTCCTCTTTCTACCAGCGGATTTTACTTGGCAGTTTTTTAAGAAAACCACTAATATAAATAGTGTATTTCTACTAGCTAATTTTTTAAGAACCACCAGTAGAAATTGTATTTCTAAATTTCTACTGGCGGTTTTTAAAAATCCGCCAATAAAAATAGTTTGAAATTAATTTTTTGAGTTTTTCAAATTTCCTCGAATGGAGAAACTCCCAAAATTAAAGTTGTAGATCTCGAAAAGGTTATGAGACTTTATAGTTGACAACCTTTTTCATTTGAAGTCATCTTTTTATGGAAAACTACGATCAAAATTTTTAAATTTAAAATTCAAATTTTGCAAATGACCTCGGATGGAAATGAAAGTTGTAGATCTCGAAAAGTTATAAAACTTTATAGTTGATAACTTTTTCATTTGAATTTGTTTAGACCATGAAATATTGAATTTACCATTGGTTTGGGATAATATGTGGGGAACCAAGATATGGTATAGACACAAGTGACCCGTGGGTGGAGTGGTAGAGGGGCTACACATGAAGGGGAGGTTGGAGGTTCTCAAACCCCACGGCCATGTAGCACGTGATTTTACGTGAAAAAAAAATAACGCGACTTCCATGCCTCCCCAAAATATCTTTTTTTGTTATTTTTTTACGTTTTTTTTTCGGACAACGGTTTTTAAAACAACCATTTAGAAATCAATTTCTGGCGGTTCTCAAATAACCGCCAAATGAAATTGATCATTTTCATTGGCCTCTCTCACTGTGGTTTGAAAAAAAACATATAGAAAATATGTTTCCAACCGTCAAAGTACAACCAGTGATTTGATGTGCTAGTGATATGAACCTTTTATGCAGAGCGGACACTCGATGCTAGCCACTCGCTTTGGAAGACAGACCGTAGCTAATGTCAGCTCTCAATAATGTTAGCAAATACACGAATATTAGGATCACTCATGGACATGCAAACAAATTGCCCTTCATATTGGCTGCCCGAGATAAATATGAAGCCCATCTAGCTTGATTGTTATCCCATTAAAGAAAATGAAACCTAAGAAGGAAACAATGCAAAAAGAAAATGAAAATAGTACAAATGGAATAATTAATTATTGAGATTATTGCTGGGATTTTTATTTTTTCCTAATTATATTAACTATTTATTAAATATTTCGTCTTCTTTTGAAAAACAAGGGTTTTTTTTTTTAGAAACGCTGTTTTTAAATTTCTTTCCACCTCTTGACCTCTACCATACCTCCTAACGAGATAATGAGGAGACATACCATAACAATTAACAAGGTCTAATTAATTTTTGCAATTTTCTTCATTGAAAATCTTATCACTTTTGTGTGTGACACCCATTTCTTTCTTCAATAAGGGTAATGTATTACTTGAATCTCATGCAGGTTAACCCCCACTCTATCGTCTTTGGTGGATGGGACATCAGTAGTCTGAACATGGCCGATGCCATGGCCAGGGCCAAGGTCCTAGACATTAACCTTCAAAAGCAGCTCAGGCCCTACATGGAATCCATGCTGCCACTTGCCGGCATTTTCAACCCAGACTTCATTGCCGCAAACCAAGGTACCCGTGCTAACAATATCATCAAGGGCACCAAGAAAGAGCAGGTGGAGCAGATCAAGAAGGACATCAGGTATTTTTTAAAAATTCCAAAACCCAAAACATATAGAATATTAGACATAAAACAGAAACCTAGCTACAATGGTGAATTTCTTGTCTCTAGAAAAATAACAATATTCCTCTCTTTCCTAATGAAAATTGTTATGGATTTAATCATGCGGTTCATGAACTGTGTAGGGAGTTTAAGGAAAAAACCAAGGTCGATAAAATAGTCGTGCTATGGACAGCAAACACTGAGAGGTATAGCAACGTAGTTGCAGGGCTTAACGACACTATGGACAACCTCTTGGCTTCGTTGGACAAGAATGAAGCAGAGATCTCACCATCCACCTTGTACGCAATAGCATGTATCTCTGAAGGTGTTCCATTCATCAATGGAAGCCCTCAAAACACCTTTGTACCTGGTGCGTGGCACTGCTCTAAAAAATTTCGATGTCGCATTCCTCGGTCCATGCCTTGTAGTAATGTTCTATTCATGCACAGGGCTGATGGAGCTTGCCATAAAGAAGAATTCGGTGATAGGAGGCGATGACTTCAAGAGCGGGCAGACCAAGATGAAGTCTGTATTGGTCGATTTTCTCGTTGGTGCGGGGATTAAGGTACCATCATATATATTCCTTGTCCATTGCTGGGATTAAGATGAATTGTCTTTGACATTCAAGAATAATCATCTTTATTGGAATACGGATCATAGGTGTGTTTTTTGTGTGTATTTGTACTGTTGTAGCCCACCTCAATTGCTAGCTACAACCACCTAGGAAACAATGATGGCATGAATCTCTCTGCCCCACAAGTCTTCCGGTCCAAAGAGATATCCAAGAGCAGCGTGGTGGATGACATGGTCGCTAGCAATCCCATCCTCTACAAACTTGATGAACATCCTGATCACGTAATTGTGATCAAGGTCTGTTGGCTAGTTGTTTGTGATTGAGTCTCTCCATGTTACTTTATGTTTGTTGTTACTCAAAGTTGATCCTGCTTTTGCAGTACATCCCCTATGTGGGTGATAGCAAGAGAGCTATGGATGAATATACCTCCGAGATCTTCATGGGTGGCAAGAACACTATTGTGCTGCACAACACCTGTGAGGATTCACTTCTCGCTGCTCCGATCATCCTTGACTTGGTGCTCCTAGCTGAGCTCAGCACCCGGATTCAGCTCAAGGCCGAAGGGCAGGTAACAGATGATGGACCAGATTAATCTATGCTTCCACAACATAGCATATCTGTTGCACTAACTAATGTATGAATGAAAATCACTGATGTTGTTCTCCATTTGCTCTTTGTTCAGGAAAAGTTCCACTCCTTCCATCCCGTCGCCACTATTTTGAGTTATCTCAGCAAGGCTCCTCTTGTAAGCTTTCTTATTATTTTGTTTGCAGTTGATACAATTCTTTGCCATCATGTTTATATTGGCCTCTAAAATGGAGTATAAAAGAATTTAGAATCAAAACATCATGATTGTTTTTGTTCTCTGTTAATGGATGTTATCAAATGGTTTATTTTAGGATCAGAGAAAGTTCGCAAGGTAATATTAAAATATGAGAATGGATATAGTTAGGAAGTGAGCCTAGCTCAACTATGGGTAGGAGGTGTGGTCGTGCATCCAACCACCTAGGTTTAAGTCCTTTCTTGGCTTCAATTTGGATGAATATTTTTCTCTTCTTATTAATGAAAAAACACCTAGTCCCTTCTAGGTTGGATCTCATTTTGGGAATGTGTATAGTTCATAACTACAGAATTACAGTTAGGATTACAGCTTAGTTGCTCAAAAAGATTTATAATATGTTCACATTGCAATATGTGTTCATGAAATTAATTTTAAATTGGCTTCTTAAACAGGTACCCCCTGGCACACCAGTGGTGAATGCTCTAGCCAAGCAGAGGGCGATGCTAGAGAACATCTTGCGGGCTTGCATCGGCCTTGCCCCTGAGAACAACATGATGCTTGAGCACAAGTGAAGAGGTTCACATCCTCTGATGACCACAGGATAGGATGGATGGAAAGAAGGGATCAACTGAAGGTGTGGGAATAATCCACATCCTCTGAACCCAACGTTAGGAGGTCACAGAAAAGAAAAGTGTAAGGAGAGAAGATAATCAAGCATGGATGATGCCACATAGATCCTCTTGAAAGGCTATGTCTTGTTTTCTGGCTATCTACTAAACGCAGCATGAAACCTTTGTTCACTTGTGTGATAGAGCTTATAGAAGTGTCTAGTCTAACTTTTGAAACTCTTAGTTGATTGATATTTAGTTGATTAATATTTTTAATTGGTGGTTGAGCACATTTGGTATGCAGTAGATGATAGAGATATCAATGATAGACCAAATCTCCCCTGAGCACTTTAGTGGGGATAGGGACACAAAATTTCCTACCTAAGGGGCAAGGAGGGAGCCATTCCTCAATATTGAATTCCCTGTTGGTGTCATCTCTTTGAACCTTCCTTCTAGAATGAAAGAAAGGTTCGCTGTCAAAATTCTACCAAAAAATTGGTCAGACAAAGAGCTAACGACATGCTGGATAGGCAAAATGTTATGACCTGAACCTATGTTGACTCTATCTGGGCCTTAGCCTAGTATGTGCGTGCGTTTGCCATCGGCCCATGGTGTTTGGTTGGGTCCAGCATGGAGCCTGCGTTGCGATGAGCATCTCCAACAGTTTCCCATCCCAGATTGCCATTCTTATTTGTTTAGCAAAAACAGAAAAACCTTCTTCAATAGTTCTC